>CP135574.1:5479776-5975442 GCA_032401905.1 Swietenia macrophylla | reverse complement strand
ATGGAGTTTGATCTTTAAATCTCTTATATCATTTTCATGGATGATTAAAAAAAAAGTTTGTCTATCTAATTTTTATTTGTTGTTTATTTTTTTTATTTTTGTTAATATCTTGCTAATTTAAACAAAAATCTTTGATTTAACGGAGTTTGAGTTCCAAGTTTCTTGTATTATTTTCACCGAGAAAGAATAGTGTATTATTTTAATATTTTTAATTTATTTTTTATTATTAATAATTTAAAGTTCGAATTACATTAAATTCAAAGATTTTTATCTAAATTAGAGTAATATTAACAAAAATAAAAAATAAATAACAAATAAGAACTAAATACACTATTCTTTCTCGGTGAAAATAATACAAGAAACTTGGAACTCAAACTCCGTTAAATCAAAGATTTTTGTTTAAATTAGCAAGATATTAACAAAAATAAAAAAAATAAACAACAAATAAAAATTAGATAGACAAACTTTTTTTTTAATCATCCATGAAAATGATATAAGAGATTTAAAGATCAAACTCCATTGAGTTAAAAATTTGTGTTTAAACTAGTGTGATATTAACAAAAATTTAGAGCTTGAAAGAGACTTAGAACACAAACTTTGTTAAATCCAAGGTTTTTGGTTAAATTAGTACGATGATAATAACAAAAATAAAAAAATAAACAACAAATAAGAACTAGATAGACAAAACTTTTTTATCGATTGTGAAGTTGATATAAGAGATTCAGAGATCAAAACTCCAGTGAGTCAAAAAGTTTTTGTTTAAACTAGTGTGATATTAACAAAAATGAAAAATAAACAACTAATAAGAGCCAGAAAGAAACAAGCTTTCTGAACTCTGATGGCTAATGGTAGAAACATCTTAAAACTCCACTAGTGAAGTCCAAACACTGGGAAATATTCTGAGAAAAGTACAGACTTCATAGTTTTAATCACTAATATTGTTAGGCAACTCAACACTACAAGAAGATTAAGGTAATTCTAGCTTTTTTCACAAGAGAGAATGTGAGATTTGAACTTGTCAAGCTCAGCTAAAACCTCTTCTTCTGGCCGGTAAATCAAATCGATCATCCGCCATATCTGCAACTTAAACATAGCTAAATCAAGTGAAGAAATTCGCATATAACACAACAAAGTTTGGCAGCATAACAATGTGTGATTGTGTTTGACTCCAAAAGGTGGATTCTATCCTTGAAGTCTACCATTGTTTTGGTAGAAAGCTGCTCATAGACTGATTAGTAGTACATAATACATTGGTGATGTATGCAAGAAATCGATTATGCAATCATAAGACAAATGAAAACAAATTGGGATTTTGAATAAATGCAGGAGTTTAGCCAAACACTGCAGTTTCCCTTTTCTTCTTTATCTTTGCTGGACTTTTCATGGATTTTTGCTGTATATGGCACCGGTCTAACATTGTGTGTTGATGGCTCATTTTGAAAATGAAGAGCTAATTATGAATCTCTTTTGGTTTGGTTTTTCTGGAAATAGTGCTTTTTAAAATATGCTATTAATAACTTGGCACGGTTGAATAAACAAGCCAAAGAATGATGACTAACTTGGAGTTGCAATAACTGGATAGGGTGAGACAAGATAAAGTAATTTTACCTGTAGAGTGCCACCTCCTCCGGTGCTTTCACAGTCATCAGATACGCTGACAATTGTCCATGGATCAGATGCATTCCAATGGAAGTCAACAACTTTGTCTCTGATTCACGTATATATAAATAAGTCATTCTAAGACAATCTTATTATAAAACAATAAAGAAGGTTACGTTCACATGCCAGAAGTTTACATTATCATCTGATAAAATGGTTGAAATAAAAACCAAAGTTCACAAAAGAAAATCTTCAAAAAAATCAGACATGGCCTGAAGTGCGAACTTGTACCCAAAAAGACATACTGCTCCATTACCTATGTCCACAATGACGGAAGAATAAGCCTGGTGGAGCATTTGGCAGTCGCAATCCAACAGAATCTTGCTTTTTACCAATCTGGAAAACAACTTAGCTTCGTTATGTATAACAATAAAACACAATAAGGCACCACAGATTATGTAATAACATTTAATCATCAGCACCAGCAAACATGTGAATCAAACTAATTCAAAGTAGATTCATTTTTTACATTTCACTTCTTAAGTAAGACATTAGTATAACCTTCTCGTGATCCCAGATGTTTAAAATTCCATCCTCTGCAGAACTTCCAAAGACTGATGCCTTGTCAGGAGACCACTGGAAACAAAAGCATATTTGATGTTTAACATAACAAAACAAAAGCAACAGACTGCATTCTTAAAGATGTAACGAGGAGGCAACCGAAGTTACCTGTACACAAAGGACGGCAGCACTGTGACCCTCAAATATATGCATGGGAGAACCGACTCCACCAGAGGTGAGGTTTCGGCGGTCAAACATGTGAATAGTGTTATCGGCTGACCTAAAGTAAAAGTAGAGTGGATTAGAGCCAACCAATGCAAGGTGTGGAATGCAATCCATGAAAAAGGGATTATTTATTTAGAAGCATTCACTAATGTGAAACGTGAAGAAATAGGCAGAATGAATACCCTGTCAGTATGAGATTTATGTCATGGGGATTCCAATCAACACAATGAATATCGGCATTATGAGCTTTCTCCACCTGCCCTCACGACAATAAAAATTGCAAAAGCAAATCAACAAAGTTCAAATTATTTTCTACTTAGTGGAAGAACATAATAGAACAAAAACAGAATGGAGATATAAACAGATATGATGCAAAGAACAATGACCTTGACGACTGGGTTAGGTCCAGCTCTAGCATCCCATAGTATAAGGCATGAATCGTCACCTACACTGCAGAACTCCTGTGCACTACACAAAACATAGAGATAAAAAAAGAGCCCATCACAAAATATCATAACCAAATTATCAAAACCAAAGAGAGAAAGAGAGAGTCAATATCATGTCTAAATTTATGAGCAAAGTCAATGTTATTCGGTGGATGGTAAATTACTTAGCTCCATATAACCAACACATTGTCTAAATCATGACAGCTACCTTGATGGGCCAAATTGGACATCTTCAACAGTGTCTTCATGCCCAAGGTAGATACCTCGTGCTCCAATAGAAGGGCTCTCTGTAGCTTTATCACTGTTCCCACCACCTTTGGAAGCATGTTTAGCATTGGCACCACCAGATCCTGGAGATTTTGCGGAACCTGGTTCTGCTGCCAAAGTCGAAACATGATCTTGAATACTCCATAAAACCACTGACTTGTCCTTGCCTGTCATAAATATCTCCCCAATCAAAAATGTATTTTCACAAGGATCTAACTCATGTGGATAAGAAACAAAATGTAATCACCTCAATTAATAAGGTAATTTGATGAGAAAATCTAACTCATAAACCAAGTAAACAAAGCATTATCAAGCCGCACCCCCCCCCCCCCCCCACCCCCCAAAATAAAAAAAATTACAACCTCCAGAGAGAACATATGGTTCAGTTGGACACATAGCAAGAGCAAATTCAGCATTATCTTGATGCCCAGTCAATATCTGCAGATATGGTGTGCTATATGTTAAGAAAGCTTAATTGGAAACCAGAAACAAATAACAAAGTTTTGGTAATATGCAAACTCTCTCTATATGGGTGTGCATGCATGTAAATTGAATTTCACATTGGCAAATAAATAATGGTGATGATAAAAATTATTCCTTAGCAAAGTCACACCAAATCTGGACGAGAATCTGAAGCTCCCAGGACAGCATGACGATTAGGTTGTGCCTCAACATCCCAAATGAGGACCTATTTCAAAAATACCAGGAACTTAAACAGTTTCATACAGGACAGTAATAATTCAAATAATTTATATATTTGATTCACTTTATTGGAAAGGATCACACAAGAAAATGATTCCTTACATCAGGACTATCAGTGTGAGTGGCTACTATTTTACTGTTTTGCGGGAGTTCTCTTATTCTATTCACCTGAAAAATTATATTCATAGATTACTGAAAAACTTCTCTTGAAAGGTAAAAAAAAATACCAAGCAGCATGCAGTACTCCTACACATTACTAATGAGAGTGAGCATGCATGCCCACTAGATCTCATAAAGCCACAAATTCCAAGGAAGCTGGAAAAGGAAACAGATGACAGATACCTCGCCAGGATGTATAATTGTTTTATATTTCTTTACAAAGGGAGAGCGTGCTTCTTCATTGAACTGTAAGATCAGGCAAGGAAAGGATGCCATCATTACTCAGTGAACCAGAAGAAGTCAATGCAATTGAATATGAAATAAAATGAAGGCGGAAGGGTGCAGCCAAAATGAGAGAAAAGCGAGTGATAATATTCCCAATAACATCACCTGCGATATGTGCTCTGCAGCTGCAACCCGAGGTTTAACAACCTCACAGTTTGCTATTACAAGTGTATTTGGAACACTGCCATCAGTCTGAGTGGAAAGAAAGTATTAACAGAAACAGAAGAAGAAGACTAGTCATCAAATACAGTAACAGAATATAAAAAATGCTTTACAGCAACAAACAATAAGACCAAAAATTCACACAATAACACAACTACAATACGAGAAAATATGATATGTTCACACTCGAAAAAAACTTGAAAACAGTCCACAGAAATAAATTTTCAAACCACTTGTTCTCACAAGTTTATGGACCATGGTTGTTAGGAATTAGAAGGAAAAGTTCAAGAATGACTTCCCTTATTAAACATTTTTCTTTCTTCTATCAAAGATTTAAAGAACCTATGAAAGGGTTAAAGTTAAATAGAATACTTCTGAAAATTGTAGATGGTGAGCATTGATGAACACGGCACTGGCTATTAGCTACAGTTTAGCAAATTTTTAGCTGGTCACAATTTAAGTCAGCTTAATGCGTTTTCAACTCCAAAAAGCATTTATCATCTAAAATGTGGAAAAAAAAAAAATTAGCTTCCTGAGTTTCTTAAACCAAAATTATGCCCAGTATTTCTAAACCACAATATGAATCCTAAGTCAATAGAAGAAATCCACTAACTATGAAAATAAGAAATACAGAGTCAATTGCTTCACAAAAAATGTAACTTGCCTGCTCAGAAAGGTAAATACGTTGGCGGTTCTTGTATGTAGCTCGCTCAAGTTGTGGACCCCATCTATCAGTGCAAATGATTAGACATTCACTTGATAATTGAACGATAACAAAGAAGTGTCAAGGCAACCCTAATAAAAAAAATTAATATCTCTAGGTTTTTTCGAGCTGAAATGCATTGCAACATAATATTTTGAATATTTTATCCCTTAGTTTTCTCTTCAAGCAACGTGAGGTTCAACAAGACAAGAAAATCACCAAATAACATGAAACATGTAAAATACCCTACTAGGATGAAGAGGTGTGTAGAAAATGGAAAAATTAATAAAATAACCCAAGAAAGAAGCAAAGAGAGAAGATACTAAAGCAACTGAGAAGCAAATAAAAGGTAGAAATGAGATGAGAAACTGCTTACATTTTAGACACACACACGGAAAAAAAAAAAAAAGATATTAGAATTCCACGTTTCACGTTCGTTCCTTTTCGAACATTTGCTCAATGACAAAAAAGGTCATTTGCAAAGAACCACAGATTTTTCAGTAAAAAACCTCACAAAGCCGTAAGAAGTAGCCAAATAGAAAAAGAAGAAAGGAAAAAAAAAAAAAGAAGAAGAAGGAAAAACCTGAGACAAACAAAAAGCACCTACTTGGCCTGAACATAATCATGAACATAGTATTTTTTTCAACTAAACTTCACTCTTTGTCCTTTCCCTCATTTTCCCAACAACCAAACAGAACAGTAAGGAAAATCTAGACATTTAACCTACCTCACACTTAACAAAGAACAAATACTACAACATTTAAAACTTAAAAAGCTCATAAAAAAAATTACCACAGAAGTAGATGCATTCTAACACCACAACACATCCTTCATTATACTCTCTAAATTTGAGCCACCCCCGTAGCAAAAATGGCCAAAACCCTTAAAAAACTACTCTTTTTACTCCTACATTGTCAATAACACACAAGATTATCAAAAGCAACACCGCACATGACACATTCTTCACTTTCCCCTCCAAATCCAGCACACCCACAACAGAAAATAGCCAAACCCTAGAAATTAAAAATAAAAAACACATTTTTTACTCGGACAATACAATTTCATCAACGACCAAAGTCATCAAAACCGAAGACTCCAAACTCAAAAACAAGAACAGCCCACAAAAGAGAAAGACAGTGAAAGCTTGTGTGTACGGACCGGCAAGAAAGAGAAGGCCAAACGAGATTATGGTTGGCGAGCCAGTCGTAGAGTACAGGAACTAAAGATTTCCATTGCGTGTATCTTTCATCCACCGACCTTTCCATTCCTTTTCCTCCTTTCATTTCCCTTTTCTATTCTTCTCTCTTCTCTTCTTCCTCCTACCGTTTCGGCTTTCCCGCCTCTGCTTCTGCTGCTGTTTCTGAGACTGATGCTGTTCTAAGGCGAAGACAAAGAAATCGAGAGTACAACAACGCGGACCCGCGAAGACAGTCCTAAATTCGTTTAGGTGGCAGAAGTGGTGGGGGCGTGTTTGTTTTGAGTGTATTAAAAAGTGATTCTACCAGGAAGCACTTTTGGATAAAAATATTTTTGAGGTTTTAAAATTTTCAAAATTTTTATAAATATTTTATTAAATTTAGACGAGTCTAAAATCTAAAATCTCTCTAATTTTTTTACAAAATTAATTAAAAATATATATTAAATAAATTAATAATTAATTTATACATACAAAAATTACATAAATTTATTAAAAAAAAGCATATGTAATGTAATTTATACTGTAACATTTTAAAATAATTTGAGTAATTTTTTAATATTTTTAATTTATTTAAATTAAATTTTTTTAAAAAATTATTAATCACTTTGCTATTAGCCAAACAATACTTGAATCACATCACCGTTCCAACAGAGCACGAAACGGTGCGTTTCCTTCAAACCACATTAAAAATAAATACCGTTCGTTTTGAAAAGCTAGCAGTCGAAAACGGAGGAGCTTTGCAGCTGCGGAAATCAACGCTTTCATGAATGGAAATCGCCGGCGAAGACGGTACGACGATCGAACTAAAACCCGGTTCCAAGATCGTGTCCGGCAGAGGTTCAGGGTTCAGCACAACCGACCGTACAGTCTCCCGCCGCCACGTTTTGTTCTGGTTCCAAGACTCGGACGACACGCGAACGGAGCCCAGAGCTTGTTTTGAAGTGATAGGCAGAAATCCCATCTGGGTTCGGAGCACGAAGACCGAAGAAGTGAAGGGTTTTAGGAGAAATGAGAAGGGTGAGGTATCGGTCGATGATTGGTTGTGTGTTGGTGGTCAAAGGCCCGTTTGGTTCGCTGTAAAGAGAATAAATGAGTTTGCAGAAGAAAAGGAAATGGAGGTTATTGGGTCAAGTGAGTTGAATTTTGGCGAGTTGGATAACGTTGATGTATCGAGTATTGATCCTGTTAAAGGTATGCTTTTCATTTTTTTTTTATAAAATTATGAAACTTTTGGGCGATTATATGCTGGAAATTTTTGTTTTTTTATCTTCATTTACCATTGTGGAATATTTTTTTATCTCTTTGATGAGAAGTTTCTTTTCAATGGAGAATTTGGGATGGAAATGAATTATGATTATGGGTGAAAAAAATGCTCGCATTATGTTATAAATGGTATGGATTTGGTAATATTATGTTTAAAATTCTGTGAATGGATTGCTTATATTAGTTGGAATGGAAGCAATGAAGCAATTTTTTGAGGGCGGTACAAGAGGTTTGGTGGTTCAAATCCTGCTCACACCAGAGTTGATGAGAGGTTTGGTGTACGTTTATGTTATATTGTTCTTAAAAAAATTATAAAAAGAAGGAAGTCCGTTTCCATGACAAGAAATTTCCCTTTGATAGAGAATTTTGGATGGGAATGGACTATGAAATTGTTTGCTGAGAAAATGAGATTCTTCAGCCTTTTTATTTATGGAGCATACAAAATCATTTTGGTTGGATGAGCATGATGCTGAAATTAAAAATAAACTCACATTTCTTCGGCTTTCCCATTTCCCATATCATATGCATGTCTTGTGCATTTTCGTTATTACTTGAAGTTCTGTTGACTCAGATGTTCATATTACATATTTTCTTTTTAAAATCATGCTTAGATGTATAGAATGTGAAAGTGAAGCAGAATTTGATGATACTGTGAAAATATCTTGTGAAATTCAGAGTTTGGTTTTCTTGTGATTGGACATGAGTTTGATCAGTATCCAAAGGAAAAGATCCGCGACATACGTAAGTGGGACTGGTTCCTTGAGGAACCCAGGAAAAACAGTGACGATGATGACGAGGTTTCTGACAAAAGAAAGAAGAGCGGTGTGAGGAGAAAGAGAGGGAAAGTTACAAGCAATGATGACAATGAAGATGACTGGACTGGGGAAAGTGAAGAAGATAAGGAGGTAGTTACAAAAGTTAAAAAGAGTCAGAAACCAATATATTCAACTAGATCAAAGGACCGTGGCAAAGCACAAAAGGGTGCAAAAAATAGCAGGAGCTTGTTGCAGAAGAAAGCTATTGCTGCAAAGGCAGGAGAGAGTGAAGACAAAGATGATCCTACGTTGGGAGGCTTTATAGTTGATGATGAGGAACTAGAAGCAGAAAGTGACATGGATGAAGAAGAAGAAGAAGAATTTGACGATGATGATGACTAAATCCTTGAGCACCAGACCAAGTTTGATTGTAGAACTGAGCTGTCAAGGAGCTGGAATTTATGCAGCAGATGGCGGTAATAGGCATGAATTTGATGTTGCTGAGCCGAGGAATGATGCTCCTGCTATTTGTATATAATAGGATTGTAGGATAATATTTCTCTCTTCATGGAAGCTGGAGTAAATGCAATTAGCAATTACATGTTTGTTTTGAATTTTCCAGCCGAATAGATTTGTCTCTGGTAATGGAAGAAACTTTTACAAGAAAGAAGAATTTATGGAGACCGCTGCACATACACTTGTGTCAAATACTATTCACATTTTGATTGTAAGTTTTACGGTAGTTTTAGAGATAAACTGTTGTGACATGATATTGTACAGTAGTTTGTACAACAGTTTTTAATATAATATCAAATTTACAAGAATAAGTTTATCCAGTCATTTAATGCAGATTTAGACAATTTTTTCATTGCATCTCTGATAATCCTATCAAATTTGGTGACATCTATCGTTTACGGAGCTATGCAGAGTTTAGTCATTCCTACAACCTTTCACTTAGAGCATATACTAGCCATAATCCTCAAGATTTCCTTTGCAATCAGAGATCATAGAATTAGCCTTGATATATGGATCTATTTTATTTGCAGAGTTTATTTGTTTAAGAAATTCTGTAATGCTCAGTCTTCTTCCAATTTCTGATTCACTCTTATTGTTTCAATTAATATGAGCCTTCTTAACGCTCCAGGCTTTGAGGCTTTTGATCTTCACATTCTGAGTTCCATTATTGAAAGCATACAAGTGTGCCTTGCTAGCAATTGGCAATGTTGGATAAACTCTGGCTGTAATGCAACCCTTGCCTCCTCCACCAAAGCTCTCTACTATGGAGTGATCAATCTGTCAATCAAAAGAACCAAAAAAAATCATAAAATCTTGTATTCGATTTAGTTTACCAGCACCGCCTGAATGTTCACGATGAACTTGCAAACTTTACTGTAATTTCTTGTATGTTTGTATCAACTCACCAGGCTTCTCAATGTAAGCTTGTCATGAGCTGGGTCTACATTTAGGAAAACCCCATAAGTAGTCATTATTGTTATGATTATTATTTTTTTACAGAATGTAAGTTGGGTGAGACAATTGATAACTTGAAAGAAAAAGATAGAAGAAACCTGCTTTGGTCACTGCATGAGCACCACATATTTGTTGTCATGGCCTTTGAATATTCTGAAGGATACTGCTGTGTACTCTTGTAAGTCTTTTGAAGCCGAAGCTAGAAGCCCAAATGGACCTAAAGCACTTTTAACTGAAGCTCTCTTTTGGCTACAGAGCAACTGCGGATTGGTCCTGCCCGGGTCCATCAATTCTGCTTTCTCAAAATCACTTATCTCAAATGAAATCTCGACATCTGCCTGTAAAATAAAAGGGTATTCATGAATAGCAAATATTTTTGGCCATTTCCGATTACTTGATTACAAAGTTAGACTAACCTGTGAGGTTGTGATACCAGTAACTTCAAGCAATGATGATCTTCCTACCAGTAATTTGCTGGGCAATTTTGGCTGGTTTCCTCGTAGCATTTCGATTTCTATACAGAATTGCCAACCCTTTGTCCTTAGTTTCACTCCCTACTATCACTTTCCATTTCTTATCAAAACCAAGCCAAACAGTACTTGGATCTCTAAATAAGCTTGGATCAATCTCGACAGGCGGTTGCATCAGTGGATTTTCCGACGTTTTAATCCATTCTGTAAGGTAAATATCAGACAAATTTTCTGGCACAGCCAAGTTCTGAACTTGTCTGTTATTTTTTTCAATTCCAGTGTACAAGATTACTGGTTTGCCTTCAGGCAGGATTGTGGCAGAACCCGACCAGCTACCATTGATAGCTGGCGGCTGCGAGCGATAAATGGCTGGATCATGTGGAGTCTAGTTAATCAGATCTGTTGATGTAGAGTGTCCCCACACAAGATTACTCGTCCACACTGGACTTCTTGGATTGTATTTGCAGAAGAAGTGATAAATTCCCTTGTAAATCATAGGTCCTGGAATTTACAGAAAAGAAAAATATTAACAAAACCTACATAGCAAAATACAGAACATGAATTGAGTCACAGGAGTAATGGCAGAAAAGGACTAACCATTGGGATCTGCATATTAAACGTGGCAATTTTTCCATGCCACAACGATAATCTGTTCAAAAAAGTGAAAAGAAGGGCCCAAAAACAATTGTTAGGGATATAAATTGACAAGAACAGTAAGAGTAAGTACAAGTTAAGAATATATTATTCCGGAGAGAAAATTTATCATTCGTCCAATCCTTGGGAGGCCGGAAATGATAACCGGTTCTGTAAGGCTGAATACTAGAAGTAAATTGAGATGTTTGAAGGTTTCTGTAAACATGATGTCATGCTTGAAGCTCAACAACACCATGACCTAGTAAGAGAGCAAAGGGAGGAAAGAGATAGAGAGAAGAATTGGCCATGACAAAGTAGCTTGATAGATTCATTTACAATAAGAGTAATACGCAGGCCATTTATTTATACATAGATCAATGTGAAAAGATCAAGAATGCTCATACTGTAAAAATTAGGTGGGAACTTGTCCAGTTCAATCAAGTTTTTGTCAAGTTCTTGTTCTTTTAGATTTATTTACTGGTAAAAATTTGATAAACAAGTAATAGTTTTTATTTTAAGATAAGATATCAAATCTCATCCAATTTTGTTAGTTTTTGTCAGATTTCTGCCCATTCAAAGCTGTTTACGGGTAGAGATCCTTTCTCATGTGTTTGGCATAATCTTTGTTCTTTCTCAAATTTAGATATGACAAAGAGCATTCACAAATTATCATTTTTTGAATGTCCAACATGTTGAGCTGGAGAAAATGCATTCTGAGGAGAGCTAGCTTTAAGAACCACATGTTATTGCATATATTTAGACTCTTCATATGCTAGAAATATGTTTTAGATTGTTTATTTCAGTGATGACAATGTGTATTACATTGGAATGGTAAAGAGAAAAGGAAATGGATCCTTTTATGTCTAAATATTTCTCTCTTGGATGAATCTGAAATGAGAAATCATTCCTTGCTCTGTCTTCTTCCAACTTGGGATCAATTCTTTCTTCGTGCTTTCACGCTTGAAATGTTTTACCTTCTGAGTTCCACTGTTGAAAGCATACAAGTGTGCCTTATAACAAATTGCCAGGGTTGGATGAACTCTAGCTGTGATGCAAGCTTTGGCTCATCCATTGTAGCCTCCACAATAGAGTGATCAACCTGTAATTGAAAGGGAACCCCCAGATTCATCAAATCTGCTCGAATTCCACGACATTTATGATCAACTTGATAATAACTCGATGTTTGACAGAAAATATTATAGTAGATTCTCAAATGTTTATATTAAATCACCACGCTTCTTAGTGATAGCTTCTCATAAACAGGATCCAAATCCAGGAAAGTTCCATAGGTTGTCTTATCTTTTTTGGCATCTGATGGAGGCTTGTCATACTAAAAACAAGAAAAGAAATTAACACAGAAGAGTTAAAAGGCACGAAATGAAGTTCGGATTTATAGCTTGAGTGAAAGTTGATTAAGATCTGCTTTGATCGCTATACATGAGCGCTAATATTTGTCCCGGTCTTTGAATATTCAGAAGAACAATGTTGTGTATTCTTGTAACCCATTTGAAGCCAAAACTAGCAACCCAGATGGACCTAGGGCACCTTTAACTGATGCGCTGTTTTGGCTACAGAGAAAATGAGAATTGGTCCAAATTGGGTACAGCATTTCTGCTTTCTCAAAATTATTTATCTGAAATGAAATCTCAACATCTGTCTGTGAAAAACACAGAAAAAACTTCATTGCTTATGGCCATTTCTTGGCTTGATTATTATGTGATGAACATAAACTAACTTGTGCAGCAGTGACAGCAGTAACTTCAACCACTGATCCTCCCTCCAACAATTTGTTTGGAAATTTTACTTGGTTCCCTCGGAGGTATTCGATTCAGCACCAATTGTTTCCCAGATTTATCACAAACACTCCTGGGAATTACCTGCAAAATGAGTCCAATAAAACACTCCTAATATTTACGTCCGAAAGCATGGAACAAAATTAATTGATCACCAAATTTACCTATAATCCAGACCAACCCTTCTTGAAATCATCACCTTCACTAGATGATTCATTAATCCTTACCCACAAAATCGTCCCGTCCGTAGCACTATCAAAGAAGGTCTTCGAGGCATAAAATTTACCATGATGATATCTTAATCAAGAATTACCATCCAATGAACCATCTTCTAAGATGTATGTATCCGTTGTAATGTTGTGTGTTCCAATTGTGTAACAGTCCTGATGCTTTTACCTATGTTTGCTTTGAACACATGTTTAATATTTGATCCAATAGCTGATGCATTAACACCCAGAAGACTATTGGTGGAAACAGGGAAAAAGTCCGGACACTCCCATATTGCAGAATTGTTAACAGAATATTAAGGTTGTTCAGTCTTAATCCATTGCCCGAAATCCTTACTTCTATATGGAATTGCTAATCCCATTTCTACAATTTTTCTACCAATAATCATTCTCCATGTTTTTTCAGGACCTAGCCAGGCAGTAGTAGGATCTCTAAACGAATCTGGATTAATTTCTTCAGGTGGAACTATTAATGGATTCTCTGGTATCTTAATCCATTCTTCAAGATAAGGGCCAGATAAATTTTTGGCACGGATAAATTCTGCTTTCTTGTTGCCATCTGAATGGATTCCAGTGTACAGGACAACAGGATGACCTTCAGGAAGAATTGTGACAGAATCTGACCGGCATCCATTGCTATCGTATGGCTGTGATGGATAGACGGCTGAATCCTGTGGTGTTCAGTTAATCATATCCGTTTATGTAGTGTGTCTCCATACAAGGTTTCCCCACAGATTGTATTGATTAAACAAGAGATAGATTCTTTTGTAAATCATAGGTCCTGTTAAGAAAAATTTTACAAGTGATCAACAGAAATATAGCAGAGAAAACAATGGCAACAACCGCAACAAAAGCAGGAAAGTACTAAGCATCAGGGTCTTCAAATACAAAGACACCAACCCATTTTCCACCAGCAATTTGAAAATGTAACAAGTGTTAGAGACATATTCAAGAAGAATATATTAGAACGAAAATTCTAAGGAGATTTGTTAGAAAGCAAAAAGGTTACATACCATTCATCCAGCCAGTGGGAGGCTGGAAATGTGGCTAGTTCGATAAGGTTGACTAGTAGGAGAAGATTGATATGTTTGCAGGTTTTTGTAAACATGTTTTGAAGCTTCGAGCTTGACAAAATTATGGATAAGAAAGAAAGCGAAGAGAAGGAGCAGACTGCAGATATAACCACTTAATCTCCATGATGATTTTAAACGAGAAAAGCAGTAAACAGATTGCAGATTATGAATTTATAGGAGTTTATGGGAATGTGATTCAAATAATTAAGAAAATTTGGTTAGTTTTGTTAGTTGAAGTGGGTTAAGAACGGTTGAGAGAAAATGAATTAGTTGAGTAGGTAGTTTAATTAGTTCAGTCATTTATTTTTTTTTTTAAATTGTTAATAATAATTGTGATTAGTTACTAAAATATTTTAAATAGACATTTTTTTATATCTAAAAATACCTCTCAAGTTTGAGAAATTAATAAAAAAATTTTTTTTCTTGAATTCATCATTGTTTTCTTTTTATTTTTGATTTTTGAGTTAATTTGAAAGTTCTTTAAGTTATCTTAGCTATTTCTTGGTGGTTATATATTAGTTTTCAACAGTTTACATGTAAGCTAACAGGGAAGAGTCGAAGTTTTGAGACAACTTTATGTTGTTTGACATGCCTATTTAGAAATTTGTGTTGTTTTTCTCACCACAGGGATGCTTGGACTGTACATATAGTTGCAAGACTTCATCAATTACATGTTATATTTCAATTTTTGAAATTTCCTTGTTAGAGTGATTTGTGCACAATATGCTGTCGAAGCTCTTTATTTATGGGAATATGTTGTCTCTAATACTAGGTATATGTATGATCATGCTAGTAACAAGATGAAGTTTCTAAACTACCATTGATAATACCTGACCATTTGAGTATTGTAAAAAGTTTAAATTTGACTTAACTATGTAATTAATCACATCTTGAGATATATGTAAATAATGTTTCTTAAAAAAAATTAAGAGAATAGAATAGTACATTCTTCAGTGGAATACTTCAGTAGAAATAACAAATGATTCTGTTTATTTCCTAATTATTTCTGCACTTGGGAAAATTCTTCTGGTTAATTTGTTTCAATTGATTTGAGCTGTCTTCATGCTCCATGCACTCAGGCTTGTGATTTTGACATTCTGAGTTCCATTATTGAAAGCATATAAATGTGCCTTATCATTAATTGCCAAAGTTGGATAAAGTCTAGCTGTGATGCAAGTTTTGCCCCCTCCACCAAAGCTTTCCACTATTGAGTGGTCAATCTGCCAAAAATGTTGAAATGGGTTACAGCAACAATTTGCAGTACATCCAAGAAAATTTTTAGGAAGGAATTAAAGATATCAACTTCTTATATTCCAGGATCACCCAATAGAAATCAATGGACACAAACAGATTTTGGAGTTTATTTTGTGGTTATGTTAATATCAATACTTACCAAGCTTCTTAGTGACAGCTTTTCAAGAACTGGATCGACATTCAGAAGAGCCCCATAAGTGGTCTTATCATTGTCATTATTCAAGGAAGACCTGCCATATAAAAAACCTCAGTAAAAGAGTTCAAAAATGAAGTTTGGTAAGAGATTTATAGCTTGATTTGGAGAAATTGAAGGTACCTGCTTTGGTCACTGCACATGAGCACTGCATATTTGTTCTCATGCTCTTTGAATATTCGGAAAAACACTGCTGTGTACTCTTTTAAGCCATTTGAAGCTAAAATTAGTAACCCAAATGGACCTAGAGATCCTTTGACTGATGAACCCTTTTGGCTACAGAGCAATTGTGGGTTGGTCCAACTTGAATCCAGCACTTCTGCTTTCCCAAAATCACTTATCTCAAATGAAATCTCAACATCTGCCTGCAAAAAACAATCAAACAGAGAACATTCATACCAATATATACCAATATTTTGCTCATCTCCCACAACTTGATTACATTATTAGGCTAACCTGTGCAGTTGTGATACCAGTAACTTTAAGCAGTGATCCATCTTTCAGCATTTTACTTGGAAATTCTACTTGGTTTCCTCGCAGTCTTTCAATTTCGGCTACAGGCCATTGAATCAATTGTTTTCCAGATTTGTCTAGCCAAATACTCCTAGGAATTGCCTTCAAAATGAGTTAATTTGAGTTAGAGATATATGGTTTGCAATGCAAACTTATTGAAAGCCAATGCTTAATTATCAATAAATTACCTGTACTCCAGACCAACCCTTCTTGATATCGTCATCCTGACTAGATGATTCATTAATCCATCCCCACAAAATCCTCCGATGCTTAACACTATCAAAGAAAGTCTTCGAAGCATAAAACTTCCCATAATCATATCTCAATCCTGAAACACCATCCATTGCACCCTCTTCAGGAATGTATCTATCTGCACTAACATTATATGTACCAATAGTGTAACAATCTGAATGCGTTTCCCCTATGCTGGCCTTAAGCACATGTTTAACATTTGGTCCAATAACTGATGTATCCACACCAGTCAGGCTATTCCTGGCAACCGGAAAAAAATCAGGGCACTCCCACATTCCGGTATGCCTGACAGAATACAATGGATGTTCAGCCTTAACCCATTTTACAAAATCTTCGCTTTTGTAAAGAATTGCCAACCCTTTGTCCTGAATTTGGCTTCCTATGATCACTCTCCATTTTTTATCAGGACCAAGCCAAGCAGTGGTTGGATCTCTGAATAAGCTTGGATCAATTTGGTCAGTGGGCGAAATTAATGGATTTTCTGGTGACTTAATCCATTCTCTAAGGTAAGGGTCAGATAAATTTTTGGGCACAGCCAGGTTTTGCACTTGTCTGTTGTTTGGGTCGATTCCTGTGTACAAGATTGCTAGTTTGTCTCCAGGCATGATTGTAGTAGAACCTGACCAGCAACCATTGATATCAGATGGTTGTGATGAATAGATGGCTTGATCATGTGTGGTCCAGTTAACGAGATCCGTTGATGTAGAGTGTCCCCACACAATGTTGCCCCACACTGCACCTTTTGGATTGTATTGGTAGAACAGGTGATAAATTCCCTTGTAAATCATAGGCCCTGAAATTTAATGCATTCCATTACAACGCTTGAACAGTATAAATTGAAACCGATGAGCCATAAATTCAGAAAGTACTAACCATTGGGATCTGCAAATCCAAGACAACACAGGATCATAGCTTGTCCAAAAGACAAAAACAAGAAATCACCAGAAGCTTAGAAAACTGTAAGAGAAATGAAAAAACAAAATAAGATTTACAAGCCAAGAAGATTAGACAAAAGGAAAAAAAAAAAATACCATTCATCCAATTCTGCGGTGGCTGGAAATGGTAAGCAGTTCTGTAAGGTTGAGTTTTACAATTAGATTGAGAAGTTTGAAGCTTTCTGCAAGTATGTTGTGATGCTTGAAGCTCAACAACACCATGGCCAAGCAATGGAGCAAAGAAAAGAAAAAACCAGAGAGAAAAGTTGGCCATGGTGAATGGGAAAAAAACAAAGAAAAAAGAAAAAATATGCAGACCTTATGTATATGAGAGTAGAGTTTTTTTATAACAATTTGCAGGATATTTCTCATTGGTTAAACAGAGAAAGACCTTGGAACATGTGTGTGAGTGTCACACATTTCGTGTAAGTAAGAAGTCAACTGTTTTTTCTTTTTTTAATTTTCTTTGTAATAATAAAGAAAAATATCCTTGCCCTTCAACTTGGATTTACATATAGATGTTCTTCACTCTCCATAGCTGTCCATAACGTGCATAGAATTTTAAATATAAAATGCCTATAGACTTTGATCCAAATGGGAAGAAACAAATTAAATTAAGTGCATTATTTTGCAAAACTGATTCAGGATTCACAAAATGCAACATGAAGAACAACATGCTATATTAGATGGGAATATGTACAGCAATTACAAAAGGTAAATAACTTTTTTGGGTTTGTTTGGGTAACTAATCATCACATTTGCAAGAATAATTTGTTGCAACGTTTCAAACAGTACAAATTGCTCTGATTTCTGCACTGATTCTTTCGTTTTTCAAGCAATTTGAGCCTTCTTCATGCTCCATGCATTCAGGCTTGAAATCTTTACACCTGCAGTTCCGTTATTGAAAGCATACAACTGAGCCTTATATTCAATTGCCAAAAGTGGATAAACTCTTACTGTAATGCAAGATTTGCCTTCTCCACCAAAGCTCTCAACTATGGAGTGATCAATCTGTAAATTAAAGAGTGAAACACAATTTGACTAAAGCAGAAATGGCAAGACTAATGAAATGGGTTGAAGGAAAAATTTGATGAAAACTTGCATGCATATCCAAATTAGGCTTCATTTGATGCCGCAGGGCTATATAGTTTTTAAGCTATAACTGTTGTGAAATAAAATTACGCACTATAAGTAACAAATATTAGTTAGGCAAAAATAAGTGTTTGCTGAACACTTTAACTATTGTGTTTTCAAAGCACGATATGTTCGTTTCTTTGATGTATAACACGACTCTAAAGTTTACGATAAGTTGTTTATATAATTGTATGAACTCACCAAGCTCCTGAGGGACAACTTCTCATTAGGAAGATCCACATTCAGGAAAGCTCCATAAGTGGTCTTATCATTGTCACTGTTCAAAGAAGAACTGTCACAGGAAAAACACAAGAAAAAGAGAATCAATAAAAGAGCCCAAAGATACGAAATTTGTGCAAGAAATTGGCAAGCTGAAAGAGAAATGGAGAGGAAAACAGACCTGCTTTGGTCACTGCACATAAGCACAACAGGTTTGTTGTAAGCATTGCGTTTTAAGACTCTGAAGAACACAGATGTGTACTCTTTGGAATCACTTGTGGCCAAAACTCTCAACCCAAATGGACCAAAAGCACGTCTAACTGAAGCATTTTTTGTGCTGCAGACCCACTGAGCATGAGTCCAACTTGGGTCTAGCATTTCAGCTTTCTTGAAGTCAGTTATCTCAAATGAAATGTCAACATCAGCTTGATTGGCTGTGATGCCAGAAACTTCATGCAATTCTCCTGGCGCAAGCCATTTGCTAGGCAAAGTTAACTGTTTTTCCCTAAGTTTTTGAATTCAGAAACAGGCCATTGCATCAATTGTTTTCCGGATTTGTCCAGCAAAATATTCCCGGGTATTGCCTGGAAAATGAACCCAAGAAAAAAGTCTTCAGCAAAGAATTTGTAACAAAGGTATTTAAAAAAGTTATATTCACAAAATAATTCCTGTCACACAAAATTTGTCAGGAATTGACCAGCAATGAACGTTCAAATATTACCATAAGTCCAGCCCAACCTTTAGCCCAACGTTTCTTGACGTCATCAGCAGGAGTTTGCGATTCATTAATCCAACCCCACAAAATCCGGCGGTTCTTAGCACTGTCAAAGAAGCTTTTCGAAGCATAAAATTTCCCATAATCGTACCTCAATCCTGCATCACCATCAATAAATCCCTTATCCGGAGTATACTTATCCGTAGTATACTTATCCGTAGTTCAATTATAGGATCCAATCGTGTAATAAACATGCTTGGTATCATCCAAACTAAGCTTCAACACATGCTTAAGATTAGGTCCAAGAGTTGAAGTATCAAGACCATTGTTTCCGGTCGTCCACACCGGGAAAAAATCCCGGCACTCCCACATTCCTGTGCCCCTGGCAGAATATAATGGGCTTCTAGTCTGTATCCAGTTGAAAAAATCTTTGCTCTTGTACAGAATTGGCAATCCCTGGTCATTAATTTTGCTAGCTGTTATGACTCTCCAAACTTTGTCAGGACCGAGCCAAACTGTGGAGGGTTATCTGAACGAGCTTGCATTTATTTTATTGATGGAATTTGGCTCCATCAATGCATTTTTTGGTGATTTAGTCCATTATCTGAGATATGGGTCTGATAAATTTTTCGGATAAGCTACATTTTGTACTTGGTTTTTATATGGATCAAGACCTGTGTATAGTATTACAGGTTTTTTTCCAGGGAGAATTGTGGCAGAACCTGACCAATGGTTATCTGCTTTCTGTGATGGGAAGATGGCCGGTGGATGTGGGATCCAGTTAATCAGATCCTTTGATGTTGAGTGAGCCCACATAATGTTATGCCACACTGCTCTTTTTGATTGTATTGGTAGAATAGGTGATAAATTCCCTTGTAAATCTTAGGCCCTGCAATTTCGTTTTTTATTTTCAGAAAAAGGAAAATAGACCTGAAAAGAAAATATGACAAGAGAAAGAGCGGAAAATTACTAACCGTTGGGATCTGCATGTCGAAGAACCCACAATAGTCCAAGCCAGAATTACAACAGGTTCAAATGAAGGACAAAAACAGAAAGCAGAAGCAGTTGTCAGAGGGAGCAAGAAGATTTTAAAACTCAAGAGGATTAGAAAGTAAAGGAAACAAAATTACTACCATTGATCCAATTCCGGAGAGGTTGGAAATTATAACCAGTTCTCTAGGGTTGAAATTTATGATCCCCAGGAGTTTTAGTTTGATTTTTCAATCTTGAATTAAACTTTTAGGTAAAGAATAGATCAAGCATTTAAATCTTGTAAACTCTAAAAATTTTAAAAAATAATGATTATCTGGGTCCATGTGACAAAATTTATTGAAAAAATTTGAGCTTGCATGTGATGAAGAATGCTGAAAAATATTAAATAAAATTATATTGTAAAATAGCACTACTCTATATTATGAAATAATTTAGAGTATAGAAGTATTTATTAACAAAAAAAAAACTCATATCAAATATTTTTTTATTATGGCAGAATCGGTTAATGGAATCTGTCACTCTCAGCTTTCTTGTTTTTATCTTCTTCCAACTTCTCCGCTGTTGAGTTTATTTTAACTGATTTGAGCTTTCTTCATGCTCCAGGCACTGAGGTTTATAATCTTGACATTCTCAGTCCCATTATTGAATGCATACAAGTGGGCATAATTATCAATTGCCAAGGTTGGATAAACTCTAGCTGTGACGCAAGCTTTTCCTCCAACACCAAAACTCTCCACTATTGAGTGATCAATCTGTATAAGAAAGTAAACCAAAAAAAAAAAAATGTATTAACAGTCTATTTGAAATTGAAGTGCAGTGACTTTTAATTTATATCTGCTGTAAAATAAAATCACTCGCTATTAAAATTTTGATAAAATATGAGTTGTCGTCAAATCGGCAAAAAATACTCTTAAAGTTATGCAAAAATACAACAGCTAGAAATGTATCTAATTTTTGAGTCACTGTAAGTTGTGAACTCACCAGGCTTCTTAATGACAGCTTCTCATAAACAGGATCCACACTCAGAAATGCTCCATAAGTGGTCTTATCATTATCATTGTTCAAGGAAGATCTGTCACAGGAAAAAAATAAAATAAGAGTTCAAATGAATTATGGAGTTGGGTAGGAAACTGATTTGTTGTACCTGCTTTGATCACTGCACATAAGAACCACGTATTTGTTGTCATGGCCTTTGAAAATTTTGAAGAAAACTGCCGTGTATTCTTGCAAGTCTTTAGAAGCCAAAGCTAGCAGCCCAAATGGACCTAAAGCACTTTTAACTGAAGCACCCTTTCGGCTACAAAGCAATTGTGGATTGGTCCAGCTTGGGTCCAGCACTTCTGCTTTCTTAAAATTGCTTATCTCAAATGAAATCTCAACGTCTGCCTGTTGACAAAAAGAAAGCCAAGTTTGAATTCAACAAATTGATTCCTGTTTTAAAATTTTTTTAGCATAGTTGATTGAGACATATTTAAGTACACTTGGCAAAAATCAATGAATATTGCAACAACCCAGGCTTCATCTAGTGGTTAAACACATAATTTATTGTAAATTTATTTTTAAACTTTACAATTCAAATAAGTTTATTAAATTAAAAAAACTTAAATTTTATAAATTATAATTAAATTTATTCGCTAACGATATTTATATAAGTTATAATCAAGATTTATTTTCTAACAACGTAAAACGCGATAAATATACTTTTTTTTAATTATTATCCATTAAGTGATCAGATATCTCTCGTGATCCTGTTTGGTTTAATCTAATTACAGTACAATATGAATCTCTAGACCCAAATTTTTGACCATTGGGCTAAGTCTATGGGTGTGATTGATTGCCCTATTAGTTGATTATAAACGTTGAACTAACCTGAACAGCAGTGACACCCGTAACTTCAATCACAGATCCACCCTTCAGCAATTTGCTTGGCAATTCTATTTTCTTTCCTCTCAGCTTTTCAATTTCAACTACAGGCCATTGCACCAATTGTTTCCCTGATTTATCCAGCCAAAGTTTCCTGGGAATTGCCTGCAAAATCAGTCCAGGAAACGTAGTTTTCAGTAACTTTAAAAAAAAAAAAAGAAAACAATTTTCGTCTGCTAAGAAATTACCTGTACACCAGACCATCCTTTCTTGATATCATCATTAACACTTGATGATTCATTAATCCAACCAAACAAAATCCTCCTGTTCTTAGCATTATCGAAGAAAGTCTTCGAAGCATAATATTTTCCATAATCATATCTCAATCCTGCATCACTTTCCACAGATCCCTCATCCGGAAAATATCTATCCTGGGAAATGTTATATGTTCCAATTGTGTAATATTCATGCTTGGTATCATCCAAGCTAGCCTTCAGCACGTGCTTAACATTCATTCCGAGAACTGAAGTATCCAGACCGTCTAAATTCTCAGTAGAAACAGGGAAAAAGTCCGGGCATTCCCACATTCCTGTGTTCTTAGCAGAATGCAAAGGATGTTTAGCTTTAATCCATTTCCCATGGAGAAAATTTCTGGTTCTGTAGAGAATTGCTAGCCCTTTTCTGTTAATTTTACTGCCAACGATCACTCTCCAACGCTTATCAGGGCCAAGCCAAGCTGTGGTTGGATCTCTGAAAGAGCTTGCGTTGATTTGATTCATGGAAGTTGGTTCCATCAATGGATTTTTTGGTGATTTAATCCATTCTCTGAGATATAAGTCTGATAAATTCTTGGGCACGGCAAGGTTTTGAACTTGTTTGTTATCTGGGTCAATTCCAGTGTACAAGATCGCTGGTTTATCTCCAGGCAGGATTGTGGTTGAACCTGACCAGCAACCATTGATATCAGACTTCTGTGATGGGTAGATGGCTGGATCATGTCGGGTCCAATTAATCAGGTCCGCTGATGTAGAGTGAGCCCACACAATGTTGCCCCACACTGCACCTTTTGGATTGTATTGATAGAATAGGTGATAAATTCCCTTGTAAATCATGACACCTGGAATATGCGCAGAATTTCATTACATTACTTGAAACTTTACAAAGTCAGCTATGAACAGTAGGAAATAACTTACCATTCGGATCTGAACATCCAAATTAACACAGCAAATATTTCCAAGCCAAAAGGATGACAAAAACAAGAGACAAAAAGACAACTGTTAAAGACATGATTAACAAAGAAAAGAGAGAGAGGTAAAAAAAAAAAAAAGGGAGATAGAGAGAGAGAGAGAGAGAGAGAGACCGTTCATCCAATTCTTGGGAGGCTGGAAATGGTAACCAGTTCTGTATGGTTGACTAGGAGAAGTAGATTGAAAAGTTTCAAGGTTTCTGTAAACATGGTGTGAAGCTTGAAGCTGAACAACACCATGGCCAAGAAAGAGAGCAAAGAGAAGGATAACACAGAGAGAAGACTTGGCCATGGAGGGCAGGCTTTCCAAATGAGAAGATGATCAGAAATATGCCAGCTACGGGCTCCATTTATACACAGAAATTAAAGGTCTTTATCTAGGAAAATTGCGTGATAAATTTGTTAAGATTAAGCAAATGATTTCAATTGGTCAGTGAAATTAAGCTAGCTAATGTTGACAGTTAAAAAGTGACAGAAGAATAATAAAAAAGGAGAGATCTTGGATGCTGTGAGTTTCACATCACATAAAATAGAAGTCAGAAGTCAAGCTCTTGTATTTTGTTTACCCACCATAAATGTTTATTATGTTAAATTACTACTTAAACCCAAAAATTTAAGGATATTGGAAGGACCCAAAACAATAATATTAAACAGACTTGTCACCTGAACTACGTCGATCCAGAAACTTAAAATTTATTAGTAAGGACACGAATAAAGACAAAAGAAAAAAAATAAATAATAACATATTAGAAAAAAAGATAAAATACAAGAAGACTCAAGCACATGATCACTTGGTGAGTTAACTTCAATACCACGTTAAATTAAAACTTAACCCTAATATTTAAGCTGTAAAGACCCAAAAAAATGATATTAAGTTCTAACAGGTTCAATGCATGAACACGTTGCGCAATTAATGATATAGACACGCTGTTGTCCATGTTTTTCATTTAAGGTGTAGTACAAGGACAAACATTTTCTTCGATTTTACTTGTTCAATTGTGTACTTAGACATAATTATCATCAGTACATCAAAGCTAGGAATTTAGCATGTTAGGTTGAGAAGTTGGAAGGTTTCTGCGAACGTTTTTGAGATGCGTGATTGTCTCATTGTCATAGACATAATTATCATCAATACAGCAACACCATAGCCAAGCAAGGGAGCAAAGAAGAGGAAGAAACGGAGAGAAAAGTAGACCATGGTGAACCAGAAAAAGAGAAGAATACGCAGATCATATGTTTATATAAGAATAGACTTTATTTACAAGCAATTTGCAGGCTAATTTTCATTGGTTAAAGAGAGAGAAAGACCTTGGAACGTGTGTTTGATTGTCTCATTGGGCAGTGTCTTTCTTTTACTCGAAAGTGTTCGTTTTTGTTTGATTGTAAATAAAAAAAAAATTAAATTTTTTTTTAAATTTTTTATTATATTAATTAAAAATAAAATTTATTTTTATTTTTTTATTATTAATAAATAAATTTTTTATTAATTAAATAATTTCACCACATCATTTATACTGGTAGTATTTTTTATTTTTAGCTATAATACACCGTATGTAGCATGTGTTTAATTTTTTAATTTTAATTTTAATTATTTTAAATATTATAATTGTATTTTAAATTTTTTTATATTAAATATTTTAAATTTTATGATAATTATTTTATATTTTAAATTAAAGTATAAGACACACAAAATGAATCTTAGCTAGGTTTGAATTTTCTTGGTAATGATAAAGAAAAATATCCTTACCCTGAAAGTTGGAATAATATATAGATGTTCTTGACTTTCCATAGTCGTCCATAAGGTGCATAGAATTTTATATTTATAATGTATTAGAAAGATGAAGTCTATGTACACAGACCACATAATGCTCTTAATTATTTATTTTTCTTAACGTGTATACGCTAATTAATTAAATTAATTGGTTAATTATTGTCTTTTCTCGTAGCCTAACTAGGTTGCAGAGGATACACAAAATTGTGCAATAAATTATATGCACACGACAGTGTTTTTAATTTAATGTATAGTGTAAGTATACTTAGATCTCTTTTGTATTGTTTCAAGGATAGGACATAAGTAAAGTTATCTTTTAATATATAAAAATGTGTTCATAAAAAGTATATTGTAAAGTTATTATTTAAACAGTAAATATCTTGTATCGTTTTAAAAAATTTTACCTGTTAAGTTAACTAAATTAGTACTTATAAAAAGAAAAAAGTGATTAAAAAACCTAATAAAACGGTCCATAATCTTACTGTATATTTATTAATCTTTTCATTATTTGAGACGTATTATTAAAAACTTTAAAAAAAATGATATAAAGTAGTAAGAAATGTTGGGTTGCTTGGCCCATGCATAAACGAATTAAGTTCCATACATGTGAACTTGTTCTTCAATCAAATTATTGACAACTTTGTGTAGAAAACAATGCAATGTTCCCACAATTTTCGACCTAAAATTCAAAGTTATCTAGTGCATTCAATTTATAAATGAAGAATAAGAAATCATCACCAACCCATGATACCATTGATGCATTTCTCAAGATATTAATGCATAGCATGTAGTATTATTGTTTCTGATATATATAACATAAATTTGGTTAAGATATATTTTATGGATCTTTAGTTTAAAGTATTGTAGTCAAACCCATATAATGAAGGTAGTATAATTTGCTGTGCCATTGCAAAAACTCAATTCAAAGGGAGTATAATTACTCTACTCTCGTTTGCATTGTTTTGGCTACAATCTTGTCTCTTCATGGATGCAAGTCTGTATCAATATTTGGAACACTTTTCCTCCTCCTTTATCATTACTTTTGGTTTTATACAAACGAAGAATCTACTTTCTGAACTATATTTCAAAGTGCTTTTTGTGAGAAGCATTATCTTGACCAGGAGGTATCTGTCACTTTTTGAAATTTTAAAAGAGTATTTGCCCTTCATTATCTAATGAAATTTTGGACCTTGGCTCAATGAAATAATATGCTACTTTGAAATCTTCAAAAGTGAAGCACGAAGAGTGTACCTTGTTATTTCAGAAGGAAAAAAGTGCTTTTTTGCAGCTTGACTTTTGGTTACGCTTAGCAAAATGGAGGGGTGCGAGTCTAGGGTCGGATCAGACCGGACTCGTATAAAAACTATAAGACTTGACACGGCTTGCGAGACTCCACTTGACACGGACCAACTCATGATGAATTCGATTTGACTCACGAACTTAAAGAAAAAGTTTTAAAAATTAATTAAATATATAAATGTTTTCAAAAGTTTGTAAGTCAGTCCGTAACATATTCGAACTTAACCTAATTCAAAATTTTGACCGACTTTTATTTTTTGATCCAATCGTAACGAACTAAACCAGACATGTACAGCCCGTTTGTCACCTCTAGACTTGTAGTTTTCATTTGTTTTGAGAATATAATTATCAGGGGATGGTCAAGAAAGAAGTGTTACAGAATGGTATAGAATGCTTCCCGAATAATTAAGAAATGCCCTGCTTCTTTTCATCACCCTCCTCCTCCTTCTACTCCTCCCAATCGTAAGTGATTCCAACGCAAGTGCTTCTTGACCTCTATGTTGTTGTTTTATATGCATATGCATCATGCATCCGTCTTAAAATTTAATATGAACTTGATTAGATTTATATACAAGTTTACATAAGCATGACTTATCATATTTTTAATTCATTTAATTACTACTAATTATGTTTTAAATAATAATCCCCCATATCCCTAATAATTAAAAATATTAGGGACTCGAATGTTATTATTCCATATTCATTTTAGATTACCTTATGAGAAAATGCTATTACCCAACGGCCCTTCACCTGGAAAATTGGGTCAGGCTCGTCTTCTCGGCAAGCCTTCCAGATTCTTCACTTTCCATTTAAGTACCCTTTCAAGAATCTGAAAAGCCCAATAAAATTTAATTAATTTTTTTAAAATAACATGTTTAAGTCACTTCTAACTCCGAAAAGGAAGGAAAAATTGAAACTTCTTATCGATGGCTTCATTTCTAGGAACAGTGAGGCCAACCACATCTTCCATGGCCTGTTTTGCTCCCTGCAGGTGCCAAATATCGCTTAACGGCTCGCGAATTTCGCTTGCACGAACTGGGTTCTTCCCTTTAAAGAAGATTCTTCAAGCTTGCCTTCAATCTAGTACGTTGTCTATTCAAATTTGTTTTTTTGTTTTTCTGGATGTTAATGGTTTCTGCGATTCCTTTGATTTGTATGGAAAATTTCTGGGTTTTGATTGATATGGATAGTTTATTCTTGGTTTTGCACATTGTTAGGCGGGATTTTTGTTTATCTTCTCTGTTTCTGAAGATTGAAATGAGCATAGACAGATTGGAAGCTTGTGCATATGACTTCAGTTGAAATGTGTTAGCTTTTTTAGTGGATTTAGACAGGTTAATAGATCGAATTAGAACATTTGATAATTGTGAATAATCGATAGTGAGGTTAATTTGTTACAAGTTAGTATGCATTATGAAATTGTTGGTGCTTTTGTTTCTGCTTGAAAGAAAAATACAGATGGGCTATGCTACAGATATTACATTGTTGTCTACAATTGTTATCGGCTATAGATGGCGAGTGACCCTACATTGCACGACAGGTTCGGCAAGTTCGGAAAATAGAGTGCAGTCACCTGCTAAGCAATCTGAAATCATATTTATGGGAACAGGAACTAGTGAAGGGATTCCTCGTGTCAGTTGCTTAACGAATCCTTCAAAGAAATGCCTGGTACACTACAGAAACTTCTATGGTTGATACACTCTGCTACATTATGTTTCTGGCTATTTTTTGTTGATTGCTTTGGATTTCTATGAAACGAATAATTAATCTCCTGGAGATGTGGATGGCATCCTGGCTCTCCGCAGGTGTGCACAAAAGCTGTGGAACCTGGTAATAAAAATAAGAGACTCAACACAAGCCTCCTTATTCGTTATCCTGGGCCATCTGGGAGCCGCAACATTCTTATAGATGCTGGCAAGTAAGTGAAAGATACTTCTACTTAGACCATGCTTATGTCTTGTATGATTTGAGGTAAAAACGAATGAGTGTTCCACACCAAGTTAGGATTGGCTGAGGATGTGCTCCCATTTGTCAATATCACCTGCAACTGATTTGCCCATCCCTATCCCTATCTTATTGTCCTGTTTCCAATTTATTATTTTTGTTCTGTGATATGTGCTTAAATTGTATAAATTAGTGTTAGTGAATGCGTAGTTGGTCTTATAGTAAATGATGTGCTAAATTCTATACTTTTGAGCCTTATTTCTGGGGGAAGAAATGATGGAAAATTATTATTCTATATGACTAAACTTGGTCTTCAAAATAAGAAAGAGAAAGTTAAAAGTACCTGGTAACGAACATTTTTTGTTGGTTTTATGGATTCCCAAAACTTATATGGCAAGATTTCTCTTGAATATCTGTTTTGCAGGTTTTTCTACCACAGTGCTCTTCGTTGGTTTCCTGCCTTTGGGTTAGTTTTATCTCATTCACTTGAATTTTTTTCACCTCTTAATTAAGGCAATAGAAGTTATCAAATGCTCAATCATGATCAAAAGTAAAGTTACTTGTGATTGTATGATTGTAGCTTGGAAAAGCTTTAGCTGTTGGTACTTAGTTAGAAATTGCCACATAGGAAAATGGAATAGTTGAAATAAATTGCAAGCAAATATAAAGGACAGTATGACATAGTAGGTAGTGAATACAGGATGATGCTATTTCGTGTGTTATTGACAAAGAAAAAAATGTTGATATTTGCAAAATATTAGCACCATGACTTAAAAGGGTGGCACTATTTTAGCATCCCAAGTACATAACAATTGATTCCTTCTGCAAAAGAATGCCAATAAAACTTTTTGTCACTTTGTTTTAGACTCTTTACCAGCAAGAAAAGGATGGATTTGAGGCCTTGTAGTTCAGTATATTCTGATTAAGATGATTGTGGCACCAATGAACCTCATTGGATTAAAGCAAAACTTTTTATTTTTGAAGTAGGATTTTGTTTATATCTTTTCTTAGAACTTTTTTATGATTAATTCCTACAATGTAAACATTTAGGTGATTTTTATTCTGTCACCTTAATTTTAAGTATAACACCGATCCCTGTTTCCTTTAGGCGCTTGGTTTCTTCTATTGCCATTTTCAGTGTTCCATGCATGCTGAAGATCTTTTGTTCTGTATATAGATGATTGATGCTAAAAATTTATTGTTATCCAAATTACTTGTAGACATTTTTGTTCTGTGGATAGGAGATTTAAAAATTGATTACTCATACTGGTATTTGTGCACAGTACATCTTAGCAGTAATCATTTCTGCATTGAAATTGTGCCCATATAACCAGTTGGTCTAAGCAAGCATGAGCATGCGTTTTGTAAGCAGAAGCAAGCATTAAATATGAATTGAAGTAAACAGATATCAGAATATAAGATTAGTGACAATGGCTAGAATAATTTTTCAGGGTATAAAGTGTCAGAACTTTTCTCTCAATTGATGATATGTAAGTTCTTTGTTCTCATCCACCTATCCTGCATAATATCTTTATGGTCTTTATGTTTTCAAAGAAGGTTGCAATTTGTTAGATTGTGGCGCGTTTGGAAATTTTGTTATGGTATAAGTCAAGTACTTGGCTTGTCATAACTAGTTGCATTTCTGTCAGGCTAAGAACAATTGATGCGGTTGTAATTACTCATTCTCATGCTGATGCCATTGGAGGTCTCTGACACGAACCCTTCTAATTTTATTCTTTAATCAAATGAACAAATTTATGCATAACTTTTCTCTTTTTCATCATCTTCCCCCCCCCCCCCCCCCCCAAAGACGCGTATATGATCTTTGTTTACTTTTTTTTTTCCTGCTTTTGCAGGTCTTGATGATCTTCGTGATTGGACAAACAATGTACAGCCATACATTCCAATTTTTGTTGCACAGCGTGATTTTGAGGTTCAAAACTGAATCCTGTTTTTTTTGCATTGAATTTTGTATATTTCTCAACTTCATTCAATCTTGAAACTAATTGTTAAAACAATTTCAGGTGATGAAGAAGACTCACTATTATTTGGTGGATACAAGTGGGATTATACCTGGTGCAGCAGTTTCAGAGTTGCAATTTAATATCATCCATGAAGAGCCATTCATTGTACATGATTTAAAGGTGGCAATTGTTCACTTCTGATTGATGTTGAATTTCTTTGCAAGTCTCAGATTTATGAGTTTCGAAAAGGGGGATGTGAATTAGCATCCTAAAAAGGCAACCAATTCCTTTGACTTAGTTGCTTTTATGCTGTGTTGTCCAACAACAGTTTATGAAACTAAGTAAGATTATTATATGTTTATTTGTATTTGAATTGCAATTGGTGAGGGCTTGTTCATTGGACTTTAAAAAAGATAATGCCAGATAGAATTGATAAAGTAGGGATCATCTCAAAGCATGGTCTTTTTTGCTTCATTTTGACATCTATTCATCTTTTAAAGGTCTCTAAGGTATATTACAGTTTATGATGTATAATGATTTTAGGTTTTCTATGCTAAAATAACTGCATTGAACATAAAACAGATTTGTCAATCATCATATCTGATTCTGATATGCATTCTTTTCAAATGCTACTCCTCAGGTTACACCCTTACCAGTGTGGCATGGTTCTGGTTATCGTTCCCTTGGCTTTCGTTTTGGTAATGTTTGTTACATCAGGTAATGCTCTACATTCGGTGGTGTGTCTCTTGAAAATGTTATGCTTGTATTTTTTTTCTCCATTATTTATCAGGATTTGAGAGTTGGAATTGATCCTTTATTGACTTTTGCAGTGATGTTAGCGATATACCTGAAGAAACTTATCCACTTCTGAAGGACTGTGAAATCCTGATCATGGTCCGCTCTTTCTCTCTCACACAAGCAGACTCATATTTCATCTTGTGTCGCATGTATACTTACTTTTTTCTCTAGAAAACAATTACAATTTGTTTTTAGCTTTATTGTCAAATGATTTCTTCAGGATGCTTTAAGGCCTGATCGATCTTCTTCAACGCACTTTGGACTTCCAAGGGTATATACAATTTTTTGACATATGCAGTGATAAATTTCTATTATTATAAATATTATTTTTAACTTTTATCTTTCTCTTCAGGCTATAGATGAAGTGCGAAAAATTCAACCAAAGAGAACACTTTTCACTGGTATGTTAACTTTGCTCCCCTTTTTCTGTTTCAGAATTCTAACTTTTCACCAGTATGTTAACTTTACTTCCCTTTTTCTATTTCATAGTTCTAACTTTTTCCTTAACATCGCATCATCTTTAAATTGACAATAACATTCATTAGTGTTTTAACTCTTCTTTTTATCTTCTTTCCTTTGCTCTTAACAAAAGGTATGATGCATCTGATGGATCACGAAAAAGTGAACGAAGAACTTCTAAAATTGATGAACACAGAAGGTCTAGACATACAACTGAGCTACGACGGATTGTGTATTCCAGTAACACTCTAGCCTTCATCTTGCGTTAGATGTGAAAACATAGATTGCATATACCAAACATGTTCTACCTTTATCTATTTTTTCACGTGGCAACTATTTTTTCGAAACCAAACATACACAACTTTGAAATACAAATTCCAAACTGATTATCTCAACCTTTTCATCACAAACTAGTATGATGTATTATCTTTCCAAGAAGTTTCTGAAATCACAATGTGACCGAAAGAAGATTGTATTATATACCAAAATAATACCCAATTCTTCCTGCTTGATGTTACTTGCTGGTCGGTATATCGTTCATCTTTTTCCAGACAATAACATGATGTTTGAAAGCAACATTTAGAAAAATGCACGGATAATATAGTATATCAAGACAATTATTTGCCTTGCCCCCGTCAGAAAACCAAATTTTGGGGCGATTTGGTTGTTGATTTTCGGGTCATTTGAATGTTCTGGGTTTTGAACAATGAGACAAATGTGTTACTATTCAAGTTTGGAAGAAAAAAAAACATCAATGGAGTGCAGGTTTCCAAAAAGAGTGGAATGTGAATGGAAACTTGTTATTTGGTCTCTTTAAGAGATCAATGTGTGCTTCTTGGGAACTAAATTTGGCCGATACAATAATAGGGTGTTGGTATGAAGCTAAAAGGGTGTCCAAATACGAAAATCCAAGACTAATCTTCATCTTCTTCTTCTTCTTCTTCTTCTTCTTGTTCCCAATTGCTTTCAGAAAGGCCGTGGTGATGCAGGGTGTGGAGAGTCATTGTCTGCCGGGGGCCACACGGTAAGATTGTGTGGAAAGGTAGGCATGCAATGACAGTTGTCCAAACAAATTTTGCCGCCTCTTCTGAAAACGAACCCTTGAGAAAGAAACAAGTAAAGTAACGCACTCTATCTGCATGGATCGGTGATGCTCTCGTCCAATCACTGTTCGACACGTGTACATGTCGGGTCAAGTACGAGTCCTCGATTAGTCCTTCCCACGGGTCGGTGAAAGGCTGCTATCATATTACTGTGTGAGCTGAGAAATTATTGCCTGATATTGTCGTTCATCATCTACCGTGGATCCACGTGCTAGTATCCGACACGCGGCATTCAGATTTGATCATCATTGGAACTTTTACCCATTAAATCACTGGAAAATCATCAAATTTAATCAAATTCAAAGGATTAAAAATAAAAATTTAAATAATTTCATTCATAAATAGGTTAATACATAATAAATTAAATTTGGGTGGGGGTGCATGGAGAATGATGTAGGTGATGTGTACAATAGAGTGATTTACAGTAGTTGACAATTTGGAAATGGGTCCATAGATATCTCAATCATAAGAGTGGGACCTACTTCTTTTTTTTTTTTTTTTTTGGTGTGCCCCCTCGTGAACTCTGAGTACACACAAATGGAACATGAATATGATATTGAAAATTTGGAATTTCATAGTGATGTGATGTGGCATCATGCGATTTTGATACAAATTATACTTCATGATCTTCATTTTCCACTGATTTTTACCCTGCAATTTGGGGCACAAGTAAACCATGTTTTCCCCCGGTCCCCACGTCCGGTTATGGAGTATATTGGATGCATTTAAATATAAAAATATATTTAATATTTTATAATTTTTATGTTAATTATTTTAAATTTTATATTTATATTTTTATATTTTATTATGTATTTTAATTTTAACATTAATTCTTACAATTATTTTATTCACGTTTTAAATTTTTTATATTATTTATTTTAAAATTTACATAAATTATATTTAATTTTTTACATTTATTATTCAATTTTTAGTTAAATAATGTATGATACATGCTATGAATATTAGATAAGTCGACAATTATTATACAAAAATAAAATAACTATTACATGAATCAGGTTTTTTTTAAAAAAAAAAATTAGTATTTGTGAGATTTAAAATTTCAATATCATACTTCTTGTATTAATTTTAAAAAATATATATTTATTATATTAATTAATATCTACAAATATATCAAAATATTAAACAATTTCTAATTTTAACGTTCAACTCCTTGCATCACTCTTATCACATAAATAAATTAGTATTCGGTTGTAATAAACTAGTTTTACATAAATCATGACTAAGAACAAAAATTTTAAAAATGTTTAGTGTGCAAGCACAATTACTAATGTTATAGAATATTTTATAAAATGGGATTATTCTGAAAAGCACTTCTTGAAAAAGTACTTCCAACTCCCAAACAAACCACCCTACTCATATCTCAATATACAACCTAGAAATTTCTTGATTGAAATTATAATTATTTGGGGAGATGGATGTGTGATTAGGAGAAAAAGAAATACTGAAAGAAGGAAGAAGACAAAAAGCAAAAGCATTAATGCATTACTTCCATTTTTAAATTGATTAATATAACAATTTAACTTGTTAATTAAAATTTATTTTTTAATAATATCTACTTAATTTTTGTGTACCTACCATTATGTACATTTATAATTCTTGATTGATTGACAAACTTTACATTATCTAATTTAATTAATTATCAAATATTAATCAATGATAGACGAGTCATAGTATGCAATCGTATATTATATGATCGCTTAATAATTAACGAACATATTGAATTTATATTTAATTAGAAACACAATAATATATTTAGAGCACTGATAGATACTTTGACTTCCCACACTCTTAGCACTGAAACGAAAAATAAATATATTGTTTTAATTAAGCATATAATGAACTTTTATATTTTACCCTACAATGCAATCAGCACGAGATGATAAATTTAACTATCATTCTAATACTAAAGATGTGAAAAGTTAAAATAAATATATTTTTTTTTGTATATCTATTAAAGTGATTATACAAATCAATTAATTATAATTATTTATAACTTTGTTATACCTACCACTTAATTAAGATTAAGGAATTAAGACTTAAAGATGATTACCATTTGAAGGTGAGTTATAATTATATATGGGGTCAAATAATATAGTTAAAGGAGCCTCTTAAACTCATAAGTTTTATTTGATCATGACATTATACAAGTCAACCAAAGTGTATCTTCATCTACCCTCTTAGTCACCAACTTATAATTATTTATCAATTACAACAACCTTGACAATCATGACATATTACCACACCTGCTATAGAATTAATAATATTCCGGGTGGTTACGAAAATATGTGATACATACAACTAACTCAAAATTAAAATTTTAAATTTAAAATCAGTTATATATTATTAAACTTGATAAAAATTATATTTTAAAAATTTATTTAGAACATTCCTAAACTTAAGATTGCCTTTAATAATATGCTTAATGTTCATATTACTTTTTTAGAATGTTTTTATTATTATTGTTAATTAATTTGAAAACAAAAGTATATCTAATAAAATTAATTAAAAATATGTATAAATAATATAATAAATAATATGTTAGTCTTATTTAAAATTCTATCATATTAACGATGATAATTACGAGAATGAATAAAAATTTAAAAGAAATATTACGAAGGTCAAGTTAGGCAGCATAGTGATAGCTAAAAGACTTGGAATTCATATAAATGTATATTACATCGCCTATCATATGATAGGACATAATATAAATAGGTTAATTTTACATTTTTAATTTGGAGTAACATGCAAAATTGTCAGAAATTTCAGCCCTCAGCAAATAAACAATTGATTTGTCAATTCAAAAACTGATAATGAAATGCAACCAAACAAAATTTAAGTAAAATAAATAAATAAATTTGTATATTTAATAAATAAATAAAATTGAATGATAGCTTTTAGCCTTGAATAAATAAAATTGAATGGTAGCTTTTAGCCATGCTTCCTACTGTTAACAAATTTAATCAATGAATCAATCATGTCACTTTAAATGGAGAAAGCCATGGAAAGCTCTCCAACCCGTCACCTATGTTTGTGGGATTGTGACATTTGGGTCCCTGAAGTATAACAGTTTAATAAATTAAGTGGAAATAAATATATTTATAACAAATAAGTCCTTAATCAATGTTAAAATGACTAAGTGTCAAAATTTTACAGTCACATTTAAGTTTATTTGGCATAATTTTTATCTTAGGGATCCTTGGAATAGATTTTGTGGCAGTGGAGTCTGTCAAAAGAAAAATTATTAATTAGTCAATTGTCAGTACATGGTCCGACAAAAATTTCGTAATTATTTTGTAAAATAGATTATTTAAAACTACATTATTAGAAAAATTTTAATATTAAAACCTCTTTTGGTCAATAAAGCTATACAAATATTGATAGCATGGTATATAGCTTAATATTAAATAATATTTACGATATTTTAACCCAATATTAAAGACTTATTTGTTATAAATAGATAAATTATATTTTTATCTATAAAAATATAAAACATTAGGGATCTGAATGTTGTTATCCCCCACATATATGCATACATGTTTGATACATCATGCTTTCTTACTACAACATGAGGGGAAAGGTGATCATGGGGATTGAAAAAAAAAAAAGAAAGAAAAATTTGATAAGGGATTAATTAATTTAATTGTTAAAAGGCAAATAGAGAATAAAGAAAGAAAATATTTTTCTGGGGCTGAGGAAGAAAACAAAGGACAAGACAGAAAGTTTAACGTCATGAGTTAGCCGTAGGGTTTGTGGTTTTTGTGCTCTCTCTTTGTTCTTTGGACTGCAGCTTCAGCTTCAGGATCCCTTCTCATCCACATCTCTCTGTTTGTCTCTCTCTCCGGGTTTGATTTGTTTTCTGTTTTTGTTCTTCTTTATTTTTGCTCATATTTGTTTGGTTATTGTTTGATTTTCTTCAACCGAGAAGAAGCAAGCAAGCTAAGTAAGGTTTTGTTCGAACACGAAGAAGAAAAGTGCTTCTGGTTTCAGCTTTTAGCTAGCTAGCTGGAGTTTTGTTATTCTAGAAAACTAAGTATTGTCTCTTGTGTTAAAGCCAAACAAGGAAGAGAGAAACCATCTGATGAGAGAATTACTGAGAAATCTGCTTCTGCTTTCATTGTTTTCTTATTCTCTATCTATCTCTTTCTGCTTCTACTTTCCATTATTTTGAATAATCTTCGTATTTAGATTTCTTGATCAACAAACCCTTCAAGCCAACTTTAAGATCTACCTTTTGAATCGGAAAACTTGTACAGACTTCTGGGGTGAGAAAAGACGATGAAAGGTTTGATATTCCATCCACAACATCATCAACAAGTTTTGGAAGAAAACATGTCGAATTTGACTTCTCAATCTGCTACTGAAGCAAGTGTTTTCTCAGGAAATAGAGCTGAAACTCCTGCCACCAACTTTCCTCATCAACAATACTTTGCTGCTCCACCTCAGCCACCAGCCAAAAAGAAGAGAAATCTTCCAGGCAATCCGGGTAATTAATTTATATAAATCCAAATTCAGATTTGGTATCTGGGTTTTTATTTTAATCTTTTTCTTTTTGATTGTTTTGGGTTTTGAATCAGACCCAGAAGCAGAAGTGATAGCTTTATCACCCAAAACACTGATGGCTACAAATAGATTTTTGTGTGAGATCTGCAACAAAGGGTTTCAGAGAGACCAAAATCTTCAACTTCACAGAAGAGGACATAATTTGCCATGGAAGTTAAAGCAAAGAGCAAACAAAGAGGTAAGGAAGAAGGTGTATGTATGTCCAGAGCCAAGCTGTGTGCACCATGACCCATCGAGAGCTTTAGGAGACTTAACAGGAATCAAGAAGCACTTTTGTAGGAAGCACGGTGAGAAGAAGTGGAAATGTGATAAGTGCTCAAAGAGGTATGCAGTTCAATCAGATTGGAAAGCTCATTCCAAGATTTGTGGCACTAGGGAGTACAGATGTGACTGCGGAACCCTTTTCTCAAGGTAATACATAACTCATAACGAATCCAAAATCACTTTTGGAAAAAATGCATACATAAATTCTGAAATCTTCATTTATTGAGAGAGAAGAAGAAGAAGAAGAAGAAGAAGAAGAAGAAGAAATTAGGCAAATGGAATGTCTCCTCAGTTTTTCTGAAAAAAAAAAATCCCACGTAATCTTTAATTACATCTGCCTTTGAGCTACCTAGAAGTGCTTATACAGTTCTACTACGATACCCTAGAGAGAGAGAGAGAGAGAGAGAGAGAAGAATAAATGCTTAGTTTGGATAAATTGAATTGAAGCAGCTTATGTGGGCAGTCTGTCCTTAACTTACTCGGTGAAAGAAAAAAGAAAAATGGAAGCAGAAATAGAGAGAGAAAGAGAAGCAAAAGTTGAAGTGATGAGGGAGCACTTTATGATGGTTTTGCTTTTGTTTTCTTGTGTTTAAAGTGCTTTTTTATTTTCTTTTTATTTTATTTTTTTTTTCAGGAGGGATAGTTTTATCACCCACAGAGCTTTTTGTGATGCATTAGCTGAAGAAAGTGCGAGAGCAATTACAGGAACTAATCCAATTCTCAGTTCTTCTCACCACCAATCTGCAGTTGCTGGTAATTCTTCGCATATAAGTTTACAAATTCCTCAATTCAGTTCCCAAGATTTCCAGGCATTTTCCATGAAAAAGGAACAGCAGAATTTCAGCTTAAGACAGGCTCTACAATTTCCACCATGGCTTTCTGCCCAACCACCACCAATCCTAGGAGTTGGTCCTGGAGCTGGTCCACCGTCATCACAAACCGTTGATCTTTCATCATCAACGTCATCAATTTTCAACTCAGGAATAGAATTTGCACAAACCCATCAAGATTTGATTCTCCCTGATGATGATCATCATAATCATCAACAAAACCCTAACCCTAATTTTGGACCCACGATTCCTCCTCCTTACCATCAAATGGCAATGGCTTCCCCACACATGTCAGCTACTGCATTGCTGCAAAAAGCAGCACAAATGGGGGCAACAATAAGCAGCAGCAAAACTAGTACAACTACTGGTTCACCTTCATCATCTTCTCGTGCCTTGATCAGACCCCACCAACAACAAGCTCACGTGTCTGCAGCATTTGATAATTCTGGCAACAACACGACAATAAAAACAGCAGCAGCAGCAGCAACAACAACAACAACAGTAGCTGGTTTTTGTCTAAATTTGTCTTCACGTGAAGGGATTGGAAATAGTGGTGGTGGATTTATTCATGGCTTGACTTCTTTCGGGAATAAAGCTGCTGCTGTTCCTTCTGTATCGTCTGCAAGATCAGGTGTTCTTCTTCAAGAAATGATGAATTCTTTCACTTCGGCTGGGTATGGTGGAAATTCTTCATTTGATGAAACCTTTGGTGGCATTTTCCATGATTCGAAAGCAACAACAAGTCAAAGCAGAAATGATATTCACCAAGAAATCAACAATGGTGGAAATGGTGAAGGATTGACACGAGATTTCTTAGGGCTCAGAGCTTTCTCTCAATCTGATATTCTTAACATTACTGGTCTTGGAAATTGCATGAACACTGAACAACACCAACTCCACCACCAACAACAACGACAAAATCATTCTCAAAACCATGGCAAGGTTAGCAGCTCATGAGATCGATGATGATGAATATCATGTTATTCATTATGTTTTCATTATTTTTTATTTTACATATTACAATTTCCTTAATTTCCCTTTTCTTAATCTTCCAAAATGGAAGTACCATGATATTTCAATACCTTCTGCAGTTATTTAACCAAGAATTATCCTTTTTTCTAGTTATTTTCCCTTCGTTTACTTCCATCATACAATAAGAACCCTAAGTTGTTTTGCAGCCACCATTAACCGCGATATTATACTCACACACTGTGTACTCAGAAATAAGCGAGCTAAGAAAGAAGCATTTTCTTAAGAAGCACTTAAGGAAAGAGTGACTTCTCTAATTCTTTACTCTTCCCTTATTTTAGTTAATAGTTTTTCTTTTTTCCCACTCTTGAAGCATCTGTACGTGAATTGATCCCCGCTGGTCAATATATGTATGCGAAGGACAACTTCTTATGCATCACATGTGATCCAACATTAATTGCAAGAAAAACAATTATCATTAAATAGTATTTTTCACCTACTTATCATGAAAATTAAGTTAAGTTTTCATTATTCGTTAAATTAATTTAGGATAATTAAATTCAAATACATGTTTAAAGGGCTAATTAAATCCACAATGAAGCAATATGTCTATTAATGTGGACATGAATAGGTAAAGATGTCCATGTTATACAAAGTGTATATGGATGTACGATTGATGGGCGCAAAGCAAAAGCATTGGATTCTGCATATTATTAATAAGATTCGTAAACAAATTAGCATACAGCATTGTGCAAGTTTGCTAGAGTGTTGTGCCAAAATGCCAAATATTTTTATACAAATGTTTTGTAATTAATTAATTAATTATAAATAAAAAAATAAAGAGATGTGTATGTAGATGATGTTTGACACCTAGTGCTGGTGCTAGTGGGATTCAATCCCGATAGTGGATCTCTCAATCTCATTGGCATAGTTATTCTCGATCTATTACACTATTATTATTCTTCTTTTTGGGTTTTTATTTATTTATTTTTGAAGTTTTGATGATATCCTTGTCATGCATGGCATGTAGTAATGTATTGTATAAGGTATATAAAGAGATTTAGAAAGTGGGTTTTCTTATGCGAGTTGGTTTTTAGCCTCTTATTAAGGCAAAACTATCATAAAGACATTCTACAAGAAGTTAAGGATAAAGAAAAGTGCTTATTTTGAAACAAGACAAGCGCTTATTCTTATGAGTTCATATGAATTTCATGAAATATGGGATGATAAGAAGTAAGGTATGATTAGGGTATGATGATCACAGGAGAAAGGTAGGTCTCTGAAATCTTTACAAAACCAAGAACGTATTTGTTGTGACAAAGAGATATAAATTATGGAACCCCAAAGATCGATTGTTGGTATAATAATGATGTTATTTATGTTGGTCAATTTTAAAAGCAATTTGTGTTTCGTATGGATCATCATCTTACATACTTGTTTACTCTGAAAGTGGTGCTGGCATCTGTCGGCTTTTATTGGTTTTATAAATTAAAGGAACAAAACAAAACATTTACACCAACAAAAAGATTCCTCTGCAATTCCACTTCCCCACTTTACAGAGAAAGAGATAAAAGAATATATGTCTTGCTTGCTTGTTCATGCAGCAAGGTTTCGCTATACTACATTAGGTATAATAAATGTGATATATATTTAATTTTTTTAATAATTATATTATATATTTTAAATTTTAGGTAGAAAAAATATATAAATACATAAATCATATCTTAACTCTAAGTCTATTTATGCATGATGTATTTGAGAAATTGGATACATCCAAACATACACAGAAGGAGTGAATTTATAGAGATTGCTTTGGTTAAAGAAGGTAATTAGGGTGATGGGATATGTTGAATTGAAGATTGATTGATTAGAGAGAAAGAGAAAGAGAGAGCAACCAAGCACATTTCCCCAAAACCAGATAGTTGTTTTTCCCGATTTTTGAAGCTTTGTTGGGTGCTTTTTGTCTGCTGATAACAATCAACTTCATCAATACATGGTGGGATCTTAAAAAAGCTGCCATTCATCATCAAACAAAACTAGGGTTTGGGTTAGGGCTTTTTTTTTTTTGTTCTGTCTGTACTATTTTTTACGTATTTTGATGGTGGGCATGGCTAAAATCTAGTTGACTTGTCATTGTAAAAGATTCTCTCCCTTTGTGTTAATATTTACACTGTCTCCTTGTCCTACTATTCTACAGTCTTCTTTTTCTTTGACTTACCACTGTGCCTTATAATTCTCTTTCTTTTGCTTTTGTGTTTGTTTGTATGCAACTTTCAGGTATTTTAAACATCATGGCGAAATTTTCTCCGGAAACAATCGACTTTCCATGAAAATATTTGCATTTCATTTGTTTGGACTTAAAGGAAGTACATAGAAGGACTAATAATGCTAGTTAATTATGTCATAAATATAGTATTGCTAATTAATTAACATTAATTCTAAAAATAAAACTAATATACACTGCAAAATTAATTATTATAACCCCGTTAACACAAAATTTAAAACGTATTAATACGAAACTTAAAATTTTAACTATATCATACAAATAAACCATCAAAATCCCAGCTATTATATACGAACAAGTAATGAAACTGCCTATCAAAAAAAGATTTGCGTTGTTAATGCAAAGAATGTTACTTAAGTACCAACTTCAATAGCAAGAAATTAACAACTCGGAAAGAACAAAACATGATGCCACAAATCTCTCCAAGGAACTTGGCAGATTGAAAGAATACATTCATGAATGAACTTGAAACAAGACAATGTCTTGATATATAATCATACATTGCTGCCTGTTGTTGTCTTGTTCATACATTGGGCCTTTACATTAGAGAAAAAAGCACAGAAAAGGCCCACTAACAAAGCCCAGCCTTATGAGTCATTTTCATTCCTTTCCCAAATCTCTGTTTCAAAAACTCCAAGTCACCTAACAAAATAAGTTTGGCTCCTTTGCTTACAAAATTCCATAAATGTAATAACATCCTTGACTGCTTGAGGTCTTATGGTTTCTAGGTAAGGATATAATTTGTGTACTGTATCAAATAAGTCCTCAGTTTTACTAAAATGTGTCAAATATCCTTTAATATATACTTTATTCTCAAGAACATTAATTTACAGGGAGTTAAATGTTAATATCTTACCATATATAAGACATCAAGACAAATAACAAATATGTCCATAATTTTAGTTCAATGCCATTTAGATCTTATAAATTTGGAGCTGGTTTTTATGGATTGCAGGGCATTTTATCTTTGATTTATTTTAACCAGTTAGGTGATGTTATCTACTCACCTTTATAAATTTAAGATTCACCTATGTTTTATTTGAGGTGAGATTTGGCATTAAAGTAATTAAAACATGATTTAGCACGTCTTCAAACTCTAAAGTCATATAAAAGGGAACGATATCTAGCATTATTTTCTCTTTCATTTTTGGTTCTATGGCCAACCTATACTCTGCTCAGTTATATCTCATGTTGCAACCATGTGTCACCCATAAGGATGTGAATGATGTATTGAATTTCCTTCTGCAGAGAACATTACAAAAGAACCTACATTCTTCGCTGGACATTTCTCCGTTGACAACGTAAACCAAGTTAAAGGATACATACTTATTAGTCAGCAGTTGAGGTAGAGGGATTGCATTTATCAATGAATTCAACATCGGAAGATAGTGGCCAGTCAGTGTTTTTCTTTTCTCTTAGAAGTAGCATTCTTGTAAGTTTAATATTTTGCACCACAATTTATATTTTTTCCTCTGAGAATCTGTACTAGGCCGTTTTTGTACCAAGCTCCAATCCCTCGTGACGGGAAGAATGTTAGACCTCTGAAAATCTTCTCCATTCGTAGATAGTATACGAAGCAGGCAACTATCGCCCTTCATTTTCCTGTGAAATAGAAGTCTGAGTGAAGGATAATACTTGGGGTAGACATGGATAGGCTGGGACAAGCTGTAGAAATGCCAAGGAAAGCGCAAAGCTTTGCAGTACATCTTTGATGTTGGGATCTATATTTCAATACAGATCTATTGAACAAACCATTGTTTTGGTTTTCAATCCAATCTCTGCAACAATTAGCCAATTTCCCGCTTATACAGATGAATCTTTAACAATCAACAGGTAGGGAACTCAGGCTGTTAACGCGCTCCCATAAAGTGCTTTCTGAAAACATTCCTGAATAATAAGCCGACAATAAAGAACAGTTGCGCACTTTTCTATGAGCAGAATAAATTTATCCGTCAAACATATTAGGAAAATCAGGCACAAAAATAAACCCAATTTGATGGCATAAGATTGCAGCATAATATGGTTCAATGAAAATCTACAGTCATTTCTTTTATTTCAAGTTGTTTCAAAGTTCATTTATATGGTTAATCTGCTCCACGAGCTGTCCAGAGAACTTCCACCGATGCCACAAAGAGTATTGACTGCAAAGCACAACAAAAACTTATAGGGAAACAAAAAAAAAAAAAAAAAATCATTTTTAAGGCTTCTTAGAATCATCCTTTTGATCCTGTTTTGTTTGTGTCACAGCAGCAGCTGCCATTGACATGGCGGCGGCAGCTGCCCCCAGCTTTGCTCCACCTCCTGCCTTCATCACACCAGCTACTTTAGCAAAGACTGCAATCCCACCTACTAGTACAGCCCTCAAGGCAACTGTTGGTTTTATTGCCATATTATACCTGTAATTTCCAATACAATTAACAGTATTAGACGATATAGCCTTCAAACCAAATAACAAATAAATGTCAGACTGCAGTACATTGTGAATAATTACGGGAAAACCAGCTGAGAAATATGAACATGGGAAAGGAAGTTAGCATCAAGGCTATCTTTCAATCCAAATTCAGGAAGAAAAACTCACCTCATTTATGAATACGAATATTTATTTTTCACTCAAGTGTTAAGTTTTTGCTTATCTATAAAAACTATGTTTTGACTCTATATTTGTTCCTCTATTTGATGTTATGCTTAATGAACAGATCCTCAAACAATCAGGATGATTAAAAATTTTCTTCTCAAGAAGACAAACCACATAGGAATGAAGAAGAAGAAGATCTGACACATGTCCCAGCTTGTATATAACATTCAACAAAAACATTCTTGGGAGTTCTCTAATCAAACTGAACTAATCTTCAACTAAGTTCACTCAAATACGAAATTATAGCTAAACAATAATCCGCCTTCCTAAAGCCTCAAAGCTTTTGGAAATATACAGCAAGGAGTGCTGGACAAAATGAAATTCCAGCTACCATCACCAAAAAAATTAGAAAAATATCTATGCTAGTGGCCCTTTAACATTAAACAAGTATTTTATCATTCTAACTAGTAATCGTTAATATCCAAAAGTTAATAATGTAGAATAACTAAAACACCTAATTTTCTTAATATTACATGAGAACCCCCCGATACATAAACAATGTCTTCAGTGTATGTATTCAGAAAAAATGGCAGTATGAAGCTTCATACAATCAACATTTTCAAAGAACTTCCATTGCTTTTGGAAACAGAATTTCCCATTATTTGTGCCCAAAAGGCAACAAAAAGTAGTAATTTAGAATGCAAATAAATCAATTCCCAAGTTTTTATTTGGTTAAATGATGTTATGACTATTGAAATACCTATATATAAGCAGCAATGTAAAAGCTATGATCTTCATATTCCCACCTCTCCGCATATCAGAATAAAAACTTGGTTTTAGCTTGTACTATTACAAGATCTCAATCAAAACCTGAAATCAGCCCAAAACAAATTCTGGATCTACACAAAATTTCTTCAAATCAAATTACTCATAAAAATTTACTTATGTTTGCATCCAAAAAGCAGTCTTTTTCGCTTCTTTCTCTTAGTTTTCTCCTTCCTAACCATAAAATCAATTGCTTTCCACCAACAGTCAAACCAAGAGAAACCCACCAACATTTATCAACAAACAACACAAGGAATTGAAAAAAAGAAGTCAGTCAGAAGAAAGGGAGAGAAGAAAACAAACCTAATCCAGAAGCTTTGACACAAGTTTTTGCTGAAACTGTTATCTGCAGAATCCAAAAGAAGAAACTTTTACCGTTTAAGCATCTCCCGCGGAACTAAAATTGAGGCCTGTTAATGGCTATCGTCTTTGAGGAGAGACAAATAAGGAAGACTGTGTCGGAGAGCAAACGACGGCGTTTGTGGATGGTTTTGATAGAAGTGATGTTTACCGTTCGATCGATACACTGGGGCTACAATGTAAATAATCTTAGATATTGGGTCATTTTGTAAAATCACAAATGTAGGGATCCAGATGTTATTATGCAGTTGGCGCGTGTAATTTCTTCCGAAATTAAACGGCGTCGTAGTTTGCTTTGTCGTAGCGTAGCTCGTCTTTCTCTGCACCCTATTTCCCCGGTTACTCAAAATCCTCGACCGGCGATCGGATAACAGAAAGGCAGACTTATAGTTTACAACCGATGGATCCTTTTTACGGGCCTGGATCCTGGGGCATGATTCCGACGGTGCCGACACACTGCAGCTCCCCTGCACACTCAAATCAAGCCAATCTATTCCTCTCTTCGCAACGTCAACAACATCTACCGACAACCTCAGTTTCCGCAACAACAGCAGTTTCAACCACATCAGATTCAACAACAGCAACCACCTCGTACGCTTCAACAACAGCAGCAGCAGGCGCAGCAGACCCAACATCACCAGTCACTAGCTTCTCCCTTCCACCTCTTACACATCTGTCTGTTTCCATTCGTGCGGGTGTTTTAAGTTCTTTTTTTTTTTGGTGATTATTTTGTTTAATTGTGTTATTCTGCTAATTCTTTTATCTGGGTATGTTCAGTTGGTCGACAATTTGGCGGATGCTATTGAGAATGGAACCCGAGACCAGTACTCTGATGCTTCGGTACTAGTTTCTTTTAATTTATTGTACTTCATTCTTTTTGCAGTTTGGCTTATATTGGGATAGTTTTTTTTTTTTTTTTTCTATTTTTAGTGATTTTTTTCTTTTTTATTTTGATTTTTTAAGGTTAATGAACTGAACAATCACTTTGAGAAGCGTCAGCTGCTGGTAAATTTAATATCAGGGTCACTGAATACTAAGGCTATGGTAATGTCTATCTATCCCACTGCTAAATTCACACGAGGTGCATATGGGACACCACAAAGATTGGATTTTTTTCACCTTTGTTATGAACATTTGCTTGTATTGTGATATGCTTGGAGCTTTGTTTCGGTTGGTTAAGTTCCTTCTTGTGATCTGGGAAGCTTTTCATAACGGATGTAGACAGTTGAGGGCAGAAACGAAAGCTGGAAGAAAGTGAGCAACTTTTGAATCAACGGAGGTGTATAATGCTTATCTCGGTCTTCTGTTTGCTCTAAAGTTCTCTATGTTTGCATGATACTTGAGTTGTTTTGTAATTGCACGTCAGGGAACTGATTGGCAAGTATAGGAACTCTGTAGAAGAGCTTATCAAGTCTGAGCCTTAATTGCTTGTCCGCATCTAAATTAGGGTGAGAAAATCCACTAGAACTTTTAGATCGGTAAAAAAAAAAAAACAAGTTATGAATTGTTTTTATTTTGAGTGAAAGGAAAAAACTAGACTTTGTGATCTAATTGGAGTAACATTTCCAAATCCACAGATAATAATAGTTTTATTTTTTTTATTAAAACGTCATTAATCATCTGCCTTACATGAAGAATGAACCATGTACTTGCACTTGTTGATAATACCAAAGGGTACAAGAAATTTCTAAAGGTTTAATGCCTGTCCGTTTATTTTAAACTTCTGATATCAACATTCTTATGGTTTTGTAAATATAGGTTCCGGATTTTTAAATCTTGAACCAAATATGACTTGTTCAGGTTTTGCATAAATTCTGAAAATTCTATTACTACCACTGCACGGGAACGTGGGTGGGAATAATTGGCAGAGATGGAGGTAAAGCATATAGGCAAGATGCAATTTATAAAGTTGACTACTTGGTATTTGGATTGGCATTTTTTCTGTTTTCATGTATTTCCACCGATTCATGTTTCCCAGAACACCAATCCTTGGTTCTGTCATGAAACGATTCTTGATGTATTTGTGTTCAACTTTCATTTTTTGTACATAAAAAAAAAGAAGAAGAAATCTACTCTTGATGCCTTATGTTTTTTCTTTTAATAACTCCCAGCTAACTGAATCTCTTGCCCAGCTGTTCATCGCTCATCACTCCTCACCCTCCTATGAGGAAATGAGTTTTAAATGTCGACCTGTCAAACGTTTTTAAGCTTTAGTGTGTGCCTTCAACATTATGTTTACATGGAATTACAGGAAACTTGTGCGCATTTGAACTTGAGTACCTTGAATCAACTTTTGATCATCAATTTCCCTTCTTGATTTCAGGTTGAGTTGCAGTTGCCATTCTGCTCAATTCCAGCCTCAGAATGAAAGACAGGATTTTTCTGACCGTATAATAACAATGCAATCGATACTTAGTTCATCGAGTAACTTGTATTTTGTTTTCATTTCTTTTGCCATCAAACTGTATACCATTTCAAAGTGATGAATTCAGTGTGCAACCCAGTTTACTTCAAGATATTTGTTGCCTCGATGCTTTGCAATATATTTTTGCATGTTTCATTCTAAATAAGTCCAGTTCCATCTAGCATAGAAAATACAGTATCATTGTGACCATTGATGGGATGTCTATCCATTTTCAAATCAATGGCTACACTTTCACTTTCACATTATCCTATTTCAGATTTCAGGGGTCTAAAAGCAAACTTTTTAAAAGAATGTCAAAAACCCTATTTTTAGCAACACAAGATTTTCTGAAGTAAACACAACCTAAACAAAGTAACAAACAATGTTGAATAATTGTTTGTATTTTATTTTTATTTTTTTAGCAACTAACTAATTAAATCTGTTAAGACCCCATCTAGTGAAATTCATATATGTCTGTTTCTCCTTTCATTTCTCTTCATCTCTCACTTTCCCTCCGTTTTCTTCTCATCCAAACAAACTTTAACCTCCGCATACATAGGAAAAAAACAAAACTGCAAGCCATCCCCGCCGGCAACGCAGCCGAATTCTCAAAACCCTTCAACAACAAGCAACATACAAACAATAACTTACACCATCAAATATGAGCAACATCCCGAGAATTGGTAGCAATGGCACAACTCAGGCTTGCGCTGCGTGTAAATACCAACGCAGGAAATGCGCCCCTGACTGCATTCTCGCCCCTTATTTTCCTCATAATCACCAAAGGCAATTCCTTAACGCTCATAAATTGTTTGGTGTGAGTAACATTACTAAGATCATCAAACACCTGGAGCCACCGGAGAAAGACGAAGCCATGAGGACCATTATTTTCCAGTCTGATGTACGCGCAAGCGATCCTGTTGGCGGGTGTTATCGGATTATAAGAGAACTCCAACGTCAGATTGAGTATAACACGGCCGAACTCGAGCTTGTTCTTCATCAGCTTGCTATCTGTCGAGCTCAGGCTCAGCAACAAAACCCTCTTCAGATTCCGGAAACTGATGATTCTGTGCTGCGTTACGAGATCATGAGCGCGGCAGAGCCTTTGTACGTGCAGAATTATACGTGTGCTCAACCAACGCAACAAGATCAAGAATATGTTAATGTTAATATTCAGAATCAGTTGCAACAAGATGATGTCAATGCATGGACAATGCAGGATCTGACAATTGCATCTACCTTGAATGTTAAGGGAGATTTTGTTTGTAATCATGAAAGCAGTAATGAAGATGTGAAGCCTCAGCTTGTTGAAATACCGTATGAAAGACATGATGTTAAGTTCGAGCAAGATCAAGAAGCTCTAGTGGAAACAAGGTTTGTGCCTTCGACACAGTTGCTTATATCGTCGTAGATTTACTATTTGTTGAAAATAAAATCTTATGTTCAGGAGATCAAAGGCTGAGTTTATGATGGTATTTGGATGGTTGTTATGTTGTTTGTTTATTTGATGCAATCAAAATGTTCATAGATGATCTCATTTTTTTATTTTTTATTTCTGGGTTCGTTGATTTGTCAAGTTTTAACTTCAGATGATACATCGAACATCATTTGTTTTAAGAAATTGCCGAAGAATTACTTAAAAGAATTAGTGGCAATGCATCATAAGACCAGTAATCTATGAAAAAAAAAATGGATAATATCATTAATTTTGGACTGAATTGTTACAAAAGGGTCAAATTTTCAATTTTTATCATTTCTTCTACCTCAACATAGTATTTGTAATCCATTTGAAGAGCTGATTCCTGAAGAATTTCGTAAACTTCCTTCAAATCCAACTGCAAACTGTTTCCTGATGAGAACATGTGAACTTTCTTTTTGATCTCAACCAGCACTGGCCGGAAACTTTCTTTAAACCTTTCTGTTTTAGCTGAGATTCTCACCCTTGCAGAATCCTCTCATCTCGCATTTGCAGCGTAAATGTTAGAGAGCAGCATGTAGCTCCAGGTTGTCTCCGAGTTTAGAAATAAAATTTGTGAGGCCATTGCGTCTGCAACATCTGTGTTTTTGTGCATCCTTCAAGAGTTCAAAAGAACTCCCCACACATAAGCATTGGTTCCGTTAGCATGTTTTTCACAATGTCAGCTTGCCTCTTGCAACTATCTAGCATGACCAAGAAGATCGATCATGCAAGCATAGTGCTCCATATGTGGGTTCAATCCTACAATCTCAGATCATCAAGTCAAAATGCTTACGACCCTCGTTGACAAGCGCGGCATGACTACAAGCAGAAAGAACAGCAATATTGTCGACTCTATCTGGCTTGAATCCAGCTTCAATCATCTTTTCAGAAGTTGCAAGAGCATTTTCAGCAAGTCCATTCATCCCATACCCTGAAATCATTGAGTTCCATGAGATCAAATCTTTTCTATTAATTTGCTCAAATACAAAACTCCCTTCCTCAAGACATCCACACTTCATGTACATGTTAAGCAAGCGATTTTGAACTAGAATGTTTTCATCCATCGAGGCTCTAATTACATGGCCATGGATTTCCCTACCAATATTCAGTACCGCTGACTCAGCCCAAACTGATAGAACAATAGAAATTGTCACAGAATTGGGCATAACTTTGGCAAGCTGCATTTTTATGAAAAAGATTCAAAGACGACTCCTCTCGCCCATGGAAGTGAAAGCACCAATATCTCCAGCTGAGAAAATACTGCAAGCGCCTCATGACAAACCAGCCTCTGCATACGAGGTTATCAATGAATTCCAACTCACTAACTCTTTTCTTCCATTTCAGAATACAAATTCTGAGCATATTTTAATCTCCATGCTTCCGTACACACAAATAAGAGCATTCTTCACAAACAAGTAATCTTCAAACCCACACTCGGTAACATACCCATGAATCACCTTACCCTTTTTAAAAGCAACTAAATCAACACAAACGGATAACACCACGACAAGTACCTCAACATTAGCACCAACTCCTCACCTCCTCATCGTTTCAAACAAATCCACCGTTTCTTGAAGCCGCTCACATCGAGCATGGCTTGACAGCAGTGAAGTCCACGTCACAAGATTTGGCTCCGAGCCCTCAAATTCCATTCTTTTAGACATCTCAAGAGCACCATCACAATCACAATTCAAAGAGAAACCAGAAACCATCGTATTCCACGAAATATAATTCCTTGCACCCATTTAATCAAACACTTTACACGAATGATCCATCCTTCCCATTTTCGCATACATTCCAATCAATTCATTCACAGCATGAATATTATGCTGAAAACCCAATTGCAAAACATGACTACGCACAATCTTGCCGCAACCAAAACTGCCCATAAGGTTACTAGCCGTTAAAACAACGAGAAAAGTAAACCCATCACCCAAAACCCCCCGTTTCTGCCCTCCAACATACAATTTAACTACACTTTCTTTGTATCCATTTGACACATTTACTCCCGGGATAGAGTTCCACAACAGAGAACTGGATTTACTATCAAATGGGATTGTTTCAAACACGTTTCTCGCATCAAAAACAAGCCAAAAACGAGCATAAACCTTGATAACCCGAGCCGACAAGAAAACACAAGTATTAGAGCTAGTGACAACGAGTAGAGCTCGTAGTTGTTTGAGTTGGTGAATCGTTGTGCATCGTTGAAGAAGACGGTCAAAGAAATCGAGGACATAGTTTTGGGTGATTGCAACTCAACGTTTTGATCGCAAGAAATGATGAGATTGACGGAAAAGAAGTGACGAGTTCTGCACGAGACGTAAATAAGCAGCAGCAGCAGCATACAGCACGAGTCTAAGAAATCTAACAGAATTAAGGGTTTACATTTTTTATTATTATTATTATTATATAAAGAGAATAATTTTAATTTTTTTATATGCTCTACAAATAATTTTTTAAAAAAAATTCAGTTTTTCATATAAATATTTCACAATAATAATATATCTGGTTTCATCTTGAGCTCACAATTCTATAATATATTATAAATAAAATTAAAATTATAAATTAATCAAAAAAACAATTATATATATACCATCGATTAATAACATAAATGATGTTATTATTTAAATAATTATTAATTATATAATATATTATAAATAAATTTATTTTTTAAAAAAATTTTATAAGTTAATCTCTCGCTCTCTTTCTTGCGGCTGACCCACCGTATAATTTAATAAAAAATTTAAATAATAATATATAATATATTTAATAATAAATAATTTAAATTATATATTAATAAAATTTATAAATTAATTTTATATTTTATAATTTAAATTAAAAAATTTAAAATATAATTTTAATTATTAATTATTAAAAATATTATGTATTATTATTTTATTAAATTAAAAAAATTCTAAACCTATCAACGAAAAGGCACCATGGGTGCTGCATTGTTAGAAAGATCGAAGAAGCATTTCCTTCTTCTAATTGCTTTCCAAGACACGCCAAAGCACTTTGAACTGGAAATCACTTTGTGGGGGACCCGATGCTTTCAATTGAAACACGCCCACTTCTATTCCCTATAAAAAGCCTAACCACCACATATTTTACTAATTCATACCCACCGACACAAAAAGTTTATCCACTTTCTATATACAAAAATTAATTATAAAAAAAATTGATTAATTGATTAAATTTTATTATTATTATTATTATTATTATTATTAGAGAATGATTAATATATAATTATTCTATCATACCTCTTTTAACGGTTAATTTAAAATAAAAAATAAAATTTAAAATAAATTATACAAAATTTAAAATAATTTATAAAAATTTTAAAATTTTTAATAAATTAATACAAAATTTTAAAATTAATTGTAATATTATTGTATACAATTTTTTATTATTATGATATTGTACTTTTAGTGAACAATTGGGAAGTGACATGACAACCACTAAATGACATGGGAAGATTTAATCTAATTTAAGTCAATCATACAACTACTATCCACATACCAAAATACGAATACCCTCTTCTTCAAATCCATATTAATTTCAAATAAATGGTGAATAATTATATAATTAATTATTTCAATTAATTTTTATCAACCCATAAGAAATTTAAAAGGCTTCTCCATTAAAATAAATTACGGTCTAAAAATTATACATATTAAATAAATATAATATATAAATTTATAATTTATTTTATCGTTCGTGCCTGTAAAAATTTCTTAAAATATAAATAAGTATTTTTTTTTTGTAAATTATGTAAAAAAAAAATTGAACGTATAATAAAACTATAAATTCCAATGAATTGATGGTGGAAATTTTTTGTTTTGCAAGAAAATTGAGTAAAATTTAATATTTTAAGAATTATTTTGTAAAAAGGGGTTATTAATGTAAATTAGAACAAAATGTGGACCAAAATGAAAATGCAGTTATGAGAAGTGTTATGCCACTCATACAATGGTCCATTCATCATTTATCAAGTATATAATAAAATAAAATTAACGTTATAATCTTACTTAAAACCTAATTAATTATAAATAAATTTAAACATTGCATGCATGTTAAAACTCTATTATATATTTCAAATCTAATTAATTTATAATAAATAATTTAAATTATATTTTTATAAATTTTATAAAATAATTTTATATTTTATTATATAAATTAAAAAATTTAAGATATAATTTGAATAAATTATTATTAATTAAGCCACAAATGGCATTTATTTTTTCACTCTCTTAAATGTAATATTATATTAATTAAATAAACAAATAAATATCAATAATAACCAAAAATCAAGCATCTAAAAATTAAAATAAATAAATAAATTGTAAAAATAAAATTATATATGTAACCAAACTTAATTTCTTCCATTTACAAAAACATAAGAATTAAAATCACCCCAAAAAAATATTTAGCAAAAAGAATTACAAAAAAATTCCAAAATTAAAATTAAAAAACAAAACAAAATAAAATAAAATGTAAAAAAAAAAAAAAATCACACCTTTACTTAATTTCCTTCTCAATTATTAGAAAGTCAATTTCCAGATCTTGATCTTCCAGTCAACCTTACAGTTGGCCTTCGAAGTGGAGGCAGACGTCGCCGTTTTGCCTGTCGGAACACTAGCTTTGATCCCTTCACATGACACCCTAATCCAAACTTTCGGCGACTTCACAGCCGCCATCTTCACTTTCACCTTCGTTGCGATCTTTACCTTCAACGGCAACCCGCTTTTGTCCTTCAGCAACCTCTGCAGCGAGCTTGCTGACGCGTCGTCGAGTTGTTTCCCGTTACTTTTGATCGAGGTTTTGATGAGGGTTGTGTTCTTCGTTCCGTGCTTAAACGCCGGGAAAGTTCCGTCCCCGACGGGGACGTTGTCGTTTGTGGTGAGGGAAACTGTGATGGGATCGTAGTAAAACACGAGTTTCTTGTTCGGGTTTTTCGCGGTGACGTTGAGGTTGATGTTGGTGATCAAGTTTGAAGACGAAGTGAGATTGAGCGTTGTGATTTTGAGGGCGGAGACGGTGAAGGAAGGGCGGTGAGGGCGGTAGAGCACGTAGAGGATGGCACCGGCGATGGCGGCAAGGATGAGGAGAAGGAGGATGGCGAGTGTGAGCCATAGACAGCAGGAACAGCAGCATGAGCGTCGGTAACGGTGGCGTTTTGGTTGAGGGCGGTAGGCTGGACGGCTGGCGCCGTACAGCTGGGCTTTGGTGGCAGGAAAAGCATGGTTTCCTCCTGTGGTTGTGGCGCCGCCGTTAGCGGCGGGTTTGGCAGCAGGGTAGATTCCGTCGGTCATGCTGGACAGAGAGCAAAAGAGAAACGAGAGGAGGAGAGAAGAGGAAGAGAATTTAAGAGGAGGAAATGGAATTTCCAAGAAGAGGAATTCGGAGTGAGGCGTTTATCATATAGATCCTTACTTTGTCTAAACTTTATCAAATAATAATTAATTAATTGTATTTCATTAATTAGGTATCTTTGTTCACTTTTTATAAATAATTATGAAATAAAAATTATTTTTTTTTATCAAATTAAGTCTAATATATTTTTATTTTTGCCCTTATTCATTATTAACATACTTGTTCATGAAAATATGCATTTAGCACAATTAATTAATAATTAAATGATAATTTATCTTTTTTATGTCTAATATTTACAAAAATCTTATTAAATTATATCTATTACAATGCGGTTTAAATGCTTAAATTTATTTTAAATTACATTTACTGTTAATATATTTAGAAAAAAATTATTTACACAAATTTTAATCAATCTATTGTTAGTGACAAAGATGGATTATTGATTAAGAGAAAATTAACGTAAATAACTTCCATAATGGAGTGTAGAAATTATGTCCTTATTTGATACAATATAAAAGTACAAGGACCTAAATGATAATGTTCCAGGAACACTCTCAACAGCAGGGACAGCAACTGTTCAACCAAAGCAATGAAATCAGTGCACGCATTTAAGAAAGCGTGTGATGTAATAAACTATGGGTACTACTTGTTTTTCGAAATTATTTTTAAATATTAATTATATAAATTTTAAAATTAATTTTTAAATATATATTTTAATAATATAAAATATAAAATAAAATTATTTGTAACATCTATTTATTTAAATAATAATAATAAAAAAAATCACAGTTGTCAAGTGAAAAAAAAAGAAGGAGGTGAAGCAAACGCGCGCGCAGGAAGAGTGAGCGCGCCAATATCTGAACAACTCCGACGTTTCCACGTCACCTAATTTGCATTCTTTTTCTATCAAACACGTGTAAAAATTGAGAATCTTCCTTCCACTAATTAAGTGAGGGCCCACACGGTCCGTTATTATGATGCAGATCTGATCTGTGTTTAATCGTGCGGTATGGTTTTGTCTTTGATAATAGTTGGCGCTGTAGCGGATGATAGCTCTTAATAGAGAAAACGACAAGGAACCCAGCTCTAGGTAGTTGCCGTTTTGGTCAATCATTGACAGCAAGGAAATCAAAGAAAACAGCAAATTGATTCCTCACCTAAGTAATTAAATTATTAATTAATTTTATTTAATTGTATATTAAATACGCTAATTAGTGATTAATAAAGCAAATTAATTAAGTCAAATGATTGGTTGATTATTAATCTAAATCTTCAATTTAATACACATGATTATTTAATTTTTAATTAAAAATTGATCAAAACATCCCAACTTTCTATGTAGATAATTTTTTTAGAAAATTTATTTATTAAAAAAAAATTGTTTTCCAATTTTACTTTCAAAAGTTTAATGTGGCTACGTTTGGTATTTTTAAATATTATAATAGAAAGTGCTTGCCAAAAAAGTATTTTTTAATCTAAAATAATAATCATATTATTTGCATATAATTAGATTAATTATATTTAAATAATTGAGATTATATTTTATATGTAAATTAATTATAATATATTAATTATACATATTAAATTTAATTTTAATAATTAAAAAATATTAATTTAATGATTAAAAAATTAATGTAAAAAATTATATAAAAATATAATATTATTTAATCTTAATCACTTCCATTCATTTATTTCAATCATACCTCACAAAACAAATATAAAAATGCTATTTAATAATATCAAAAAGTTTTTTATTAATATTAAAATACTTTTAAATATATTATTAAAAAATATAAAATTAAATATTCTCGCATCTCTCGTCATTAGCGAGTAAAATTGGAATATAAATTATATAATTTAGGTATTCTCAATTAAAAAAATGCGTTTTGAATTGCACTCTTAAAAACAAACTCATGACAGGGCTTATACTTAAAACAAATAATATCTATTTGTTTGTTGGGTCCACGTTATTGCAAATACATGTAAAAAAAATTAATTTTGGTACTTTATTAAAAAGAGATGTAAAAATCTTTACTTTTTACACAATTTCTAAATTGTTACGCTAATCTACATTCAATGGCTGATAAACTTTTATATTTTATCGATAAACATCGATTATAATTGGCAAAGAATTTTTGATATTAAAAAATATTTTACAATGAATACTTGTGCCTTTTAATTTCTATACAATCAATTGAAACTAATCTATGCTAAATGGTTGAGATTATATTTCATCAATAAGCACTTACTATTGTTGGTGGAGAACTCTTAACAATGAAAACTACTTTGCAATAAGCACTTATTCCAATTAGGTGTGTATATAATCAATTGAAAGGAGTATGTAGTAAACAAATTATTAAATGCTACCTTTTATTACATACATATATATAGTAATAGTTGGGCCATCAAGAGTTACCAAAATAAAAGTGGAATAATTATATCAACAAGATTGGTTATATTATGTACATCTCAATTTATAATTTACAATTTCTAATACAAAATTTATAATTTATCGATAATATTATATATAAAATATTATTACACGTACGATCTTAAATATTAAATTTATTAGTATTAAAAAATTATAAATATTACATTTTAAATTACAAATATTTAGAGTCCTTAGGTTATGATAGATTGCTTTTATAATATATTTGTATTAAATTCCGAAGTCTAGAACATTAATATGGTTTATAGATATTAAAAATCATACGTGTAAAAGTTAACTTTAAAATATTAAATTAATTTTATCTGGTGAATTTTATTAGTCTCTATTGAAATATGATTTAACGACAAAAAGAAAATTTATGATAAATTTAAGTCGTGTTTAAGAATTTTCGGCTCAGTTTTTAGTGGACGTAAAATATTTGATCTATTTTAATTGTTAGGTATCAAAATTAGGTGGGATTATAAGAAACTAAAAGATATTTTTAATTATTCAAAATTTGCTAGATATAATATATACTAATGCGTTTGGGTTTGTAATGGAAAATAAAGCCGCCACTAAATAAGGCAGCAAAAGAGAGGTTCTTTGAAATAAAAGCCAATTAGGTCATGTGGGGCTGCCAATACAACAACGTTCTTCATGCTTGTAATGTGAAACAGACTTGTCAGGATAATGGTCAAAAAAATCGTTAACTTTCAAACTTTCAATAGTTACAACAACTATTGATGACTGTAGAACAATTATTAAAATATCACCCTAAGCTGACTAATGTAATCTGTATGGCAATTCTTAACTTTGAACAAAGATTCCATAAGCAATCATGCTTTTGGCACAATCTTTTCAAGTTTCAATCCTTTTTTTCATTTTTTTCTCGCAACCCCACCAACCATACTGCTTGAAAGTGCTACCGTTTTGCTTTTTGGTTTCACCAGTTTTGAAACGCCAGAATTCTGACAGTTTTTTAAGTGTTCTTGATTGCTTGGTTTCCTGAAAGATGACTTGGTTTTTAGCCACCTAATCAAGCTTTGGAATTATTTTAGTCTTCTAGGACCGTTTGTGGGTCTTCTTCTTCTTTCTTTTGTGGTCTAAAGAAACTGTGTTGTTTGTTTGTTTGTTTGTTCCTTTAAGTTCTACCACGTTGTTGTTTCTGTTTTCAGTGCTTTCCCTTTTGCTTTCTCATCCTTGCTTTGATGCTTCTGTGAGAAATGAGAGATCTTGAAGCTTGATTCTTTACTACTGAAATGGGGTTGCATGTGGCTGTCCTGGTAATGGAAATTTGTGTAACTTTCATTGCTTTGTTTGTTCATGAATCTGCAGGTAAGTTTTTAAGTGTTCTAAGCTGGTTTATGTGTAGAATTATGTGTGATCCATGTGCTTGTTCATCAGATTACATGTAGATTTTCATGAATTTTTTCTTTTCTGACTGAATCTGTTTTGTTCTTGAGTGAGAATGATATGCTTAGAAGTTTAAATTTCCATGGCTACATTATTGCAGTTTGGTTTCTTTACAACTCTGGGTTTCAGCATTGCTTATAATTCAAAGCTGCAAAGTTGATTTCTTTGCTTCGTTACCAAGAAATTCCAATAAATTCTCTTAGGACTATGTTTTCCTGGTTTTGAAAATGAGGGAGGTGTGGTCCAAAATTTGACAGACTGCTTTGATCTTCATGAGCACCTGGGTCTTTTTGTTTTCTTTTTTTTTGGGAAATAATTAAAATATTCTGGAAAGCCAGTAAATCATATGAAGGTATGAAGACAGAAATAAAAAGAAATACTTGTGAAGCACTGAAATTCAATATCTTATAGGAGTAAAATTCAGTTCTGAGCAGCATTCAAATTATTTTCCAAGAACATTGTGCTCAAATTGTTAAATAACTTTTCCCTTCTCTGATTCTGCTGCTAATGTTGCTGTTACAGGAAGATTTCCGCCAGGAAGCTTTCCACAAAAACTGCCAAATGTCCAATCCGTCCTACCGCACCAATGGCCAAACACACTACCAGGTGAAACATACTAATTGCTGATTGAATTTGTGTACTTTTAGCTGCTGAAGTTCTGATCAATCTCGCCATTTTATTCTCCGAGGGACTCATTTTACTGGCGTTTACTGATCCCTTTGTTTCGTTGGTCGGATCATTAATGATGCAACAGATCATACCTTCACCCCAACACGAAGTCCTCCTGGTTTTGGCAGGACAAGACATGGAGAGCAGCTACTTGCGCCGGCTAACAAAGCATACCGTATTTCATCACCTATGCGCCATTCTCCAACCAAAGGTAGGTAAACTGGAAACTCTTAATGTAGAAGCTTATATTTGCAAACTGACAAGCTAGAAGAATTTAATAGTTTACTCCTGTTGTAGCTAACCGTTCACATGATTCCATGAGGCCTTCAAGTATTGCACTTGCACCATCTTCAACGTCATCTTTTCGACGTCCTGCAAGGAAATGGGCGCACAGTCCTGCATCTTCTCCTTCGATCTTGTTACATACACGTCATCACGTCAGAAGCAAGTCTAGAGACGCTGCTCCCGGCCCAGCTAATACGATTCCTCCTCCATCTTATGGCCCGCAAGGTTTTGTTCTTTCCCCGGAACAGCCTTATTGAATTTATTACATAACTCTAATTTTAAACTTTCATTTTACAAAATCCTTTTATATGATGCGGAACTATTACTGAAATGAACAGGTCCTTTAGTCTCCCCATTTCAATCTCCCATTCCATCACCATCAAGCTGGAGTTCTCACGCGCCAGCTCTAGCACCAGATATTCCATCAGGCCACCTTAATAGTATGAGAAAGCTCAACTTTGTACTTCATTTATGGTGCATATTGATGATGACAATGTTGTGATCATGTTTTTCTATTACTAGTGCCCATTCTTCAGCCTACAATTTCTCCTGTGGATTCTTCCTTGAAGAAGATGAAGAGTCCATCACCAATACCAGTTCTGATGCTACCGCCTCCTCCTCCTCCTCCTCCTAAGGAAGGTACATATACTCTTTGCTCCAGCTGCTTAAATTATACTTGATTGTTCATTGGTCATAATCCTTGTTGATTTCACTTGCAGATTGTGCAGCGGTGACGTGCACTGAGCCGCTAACATACACTCCTCCCGGATCCCCCTGTGGATGTGTGTGGCCAATTCAAGTTAAGCTTCAACTTGGCATTGCAATATACACATTCTTCCCTTTGGTTACACATCTGGCAGGGGAAATTGCGACAAGTGTCGGACTAAACCATAGCCAAGTTCGCATTATGGGAGCATATGCAGCGAGTCTGCAGCTAGAGCAAAGCACAGTCCTTATCAACCTAGTTCCACGAGGAGTTAAATTTGGTGATACTTCTGCATTTTTGATCTACAAGAAATTTTGGCAGAGACAGGTTTCCATAAAAGAGTCACTTTTCGGTGCCTATGAAGTATTATATGTTCGCTATCCAGGTTATATGTTGATCCTCTGCTACTTGGGATGTTTTTAAACAATCTCAGAAAAAAGATAATCTAATTGGCTTGTAGGAGCTATTCGTTGGTTCGTTCTCAAAATATGTCCTAAAGATTTGTGAATTTTTCAGTGTTTCATTTACTGAACATGAAACTACTTATATTTTAATTCTTACAAGTTACTACTTTGCAGGTCTTCCACCCTCTCCCCCTTCGGCACCTTCAAGCATTTCTACAAAAGACCATGGACCATATACTGGCCGTGACAACAAGGGACAGACACTAAAACCATTAGGGGTTGATGTGCCGAGGAGGAAAAAAAGTGGGCTTGGCAGAAGTATGATTGCTGTGATTGTTCTATCGTCTTTCACAGCCTCTGTTTTATGCTTTGGAATAGCATGGCTTTTGCTATTGAAATTTGGGGCTTTTCGTCAACCAGAACAAACACCACATTCTTTCATATCCTCCCCTGCAAAAGCATCAGGTACCACTGTGCTTCAATTGCTGACTTCTTTTTCTCGGAAAAAATTTTCAGTAACATTATTGTGGACCATGTATCAGAAGTTCCTTGACATTATTTCATATTTGTCTTGTTAATCTCTGGGCTTGGCTGATATTACAAGTTATTTTGTAATGAACAATGATATCTAAATATCTAATTTCAGCAGGGTCTGCTCAGACTATGAGACATGGAAGCAAGCTCAGTTCCTCATCTATGTCCTTTGATTCTAGTGCGGTGAAATATACAGGAACAGCTAAGACTTTCACTTTGAATGGTATCGAGAGAGCTACCAGGGGTTTCGATTTTTCAAGAATAATAGGTGAAGGAGGATTTGGGGTTGTCTATAGAGGAATTTTAGATGATGGAAGCGAGGTGGCAGTGAAGGTTCTTAAAAGAGATAATCAGCACGGAGGCCAAGAATTCTTGGCAGAAGTCGAAATTCTTAGCCGTCTGCACCACAGAAATTTAGTTAAACTAATTGGTATTTGCACAGAGGAGAATTCCCACTGCCTAGTCTATGAATTGGTTCACAATGGCAGTGTCGAATCCCATTTACATGGTAGATACAAGTTCAATATGATTCTTTCTCTTTGAGTTATTCCTATTTCCTTAATTATATATTTGCTGTATGCTCTCAGGAATTGACAAGGTTAATGGTCCACTTCACTGGGATGCCCGAATGAAAATTGCCCTTGGTGCAGCTCGGGGCTTATCCTATTTGCACGAAGATTCGAGTCCCTGTGTTATCCATCGTGACTTCAAGTCCAGCAACATCTTGTTGGAACATGATTTTACACCAAAAGTTTCAGATTTCGGATTAGCCAGAGCAGCATTGGATGAGAGAAACAAACACATTTCCACACATGTTATGGGAACAGTTGGGTATGAAGTTTTTCGCCACTTTATTCTTGAAAATATTTTACTCATATCTGATTGCTGTAATAGCTACATTTTCCTGATCTGTAGGTACCTAGCTCCGGAATATGCAATGACAGGTCATCTTTTAGTGAAAAGTGACGTTTATAGCTATGGCGTAGTCCTCCTTGAGCTCCTGACAGGAAGGAAACCAGTGGACTTGTCACAGCCTCCAGGTCAACAAAATCTTGTGGCATGGGCTCGTCCACTCCTCACAAGTAAGGAGGGTCTAGAAACAATCATCGACCCAGCTATAAAGTCTGATATCTCATATGACAGCATCACAAAAGTTGCGGCAATTGCATCTATGTGTGTGCAGCCTGAAGTATCTCACCGTCCTTTCATGGGCGAAGTTGTTCAGGCCTTAAAGCTAGTGTGTAACGAATTTGATGAAATGAAAGAGATAGACTCAAGAGGCCTCAGCAAGGACTACTCTGATAATAAGATAAAAAGACTTTCGGGTGAGCTTGTGGAAGTTTCCGAGGTGTATCACACAACATCTGGCTATAGAGTTAGTCCTGACAACATCATGGAAATATCACCACCAGATTTGTTGAGTACACCTGTGGGAATTGAAGGGCAGGAGTCGGGGTCATTCAGGAGACACTCCAGTTCAGGGCCTCTAAGAACAGAGAGGAAAAGGCATTTCTTGCAGAGACTAAAAAGTTTTTCACGTGGCAGCACGAGTGCAAGTGGATTTTCATCTAAATTTTTTCAGGGATCCCAGTAAATTTTGCCTAAATCTGAAGATTATAACTGGAATTCGCTTTTATAGACAGCTGGGATTCCGAGAAATCTCATTGCATGGGACTAATATGCAATGCAGCTGCACGAAATGCTTCGGAGAACTCTTCAAAAGTTTCAGTAATGGCCTCTGTTGATGCTCAACCCAGCAGGAAAGTATTCAAAACATCAAATCTTTAGTACAGTGGGCAGATTATGTGACAATTCTTGCAATTCTGTGGTGGTCTGGTTTTTAGCAAAACACTCATTTTTTGGGTCAATTTTTGGAGTTTTTTCATCAGTTTCATGACTTTCTTATGAAACAATTTTTGGTATTCTAGTTCTGTAAAGATTAATACTTCTGTCATGTATGGCAGCACAACCAGCTTGCGCTTCAATTTGTGTAATTAAACCCGAGCCGTTAGAAAAGCTTTGATTTGATGAATTCCGTAGAGCAAAGATGAGAAACATGAAGCATGACAATCGAAAGTTGTATGTTCTTAGTTTTCTCAAGAATCAGAAGGGGAGAAGTCAGACGTAGTTGATTGATTGAACATTAAGAATACAAACATACAGGAAATATGGTGCATATATCCTGTAGCATGCCAGTTTCTACCCATCACTGATTGCTAAGAATTGATACAAAACTAAATTACATATTTTCCACTACTCAAACTAACAACAGTTCTTTCTTTTCCTCGTGGCCTTTTCCACTACAAACCAGCTGCTTTCCCTAGTCTGTTTCTCAAAATCTTCACTCCCATGTACCTGCATATCACCAAGAAATCGTGTTTGTCGTGTTATGTTATTGCTACATGTCCAAGATTTCTGCAACCTAAAATATAAAATTTGTAAGATGTGAGGAATGTTGTTTTACCTGCCCATCATTAGGACTGTGGCTTGAGGATTAGTGCCTGGGGATTCATTGAATGTTGAGCCATCAACCACGCGGAGCCCGTCGATTCCAAGAATCTTGTAGTCAGGGCTAACCACCTTGCCGACATGGCAGCCTCCATGGTAGTGCCAAATTGTGATCACAGTGTCTTTACAGAACTGCTCCAGGGACTTGGTGTCATTGGTATGTTTAGGAACAAGGTTAACATTAGCCTTGACACTTGCTTTAAGTATTGACTCAACAGTTTGCTTATCACATTGTGTGTAGTTCAAAAAATGTCGTGATTGCACAAGCTTTGCAGCAATACGAACCCCTTCAACACAACGCTCAAGATCATATGGACGGCTGAAGTAATTAAAGCTAACAGATGGATTATCTTCAACATTTTTGTTAACCAAGGTAAGCTCGCCCGTTGAAATTGGGCTCGCGATCTTTTCCAATATGAAACCTCCTTTGAATGCCTCATGTGGTAGTTCTTTCTTCCTTCTGATGTAATCTTGAATTGCTTCTGGTGTTCTTTGCTTTGGAGGAATGGTAGATATTTGCCCAATCTGGTCAAATCACAAAAATAAAGCTCATGAGATAGGAGATACTAAAAACAAGATCTAATACATAATCAGGAAATTCGCAAAACAACTTTGCTTACCTCTGCTGACATGATTCCGTGGTGGCAATGAATGCTATCTTGCGACTGTCCATACCCACTGCTAGCTTCAATGTAGACACCCAGTTTGGTAATTCCCACAGTTTGTATCAAAGACTGCTCAACTGGTCTATTAGAGGGAACAAAAATTGCATTCATGGGATTATCAGCCATGCCTTTTCCAACATTTTCATTGTCAAGAACAACTGAAATGTTCAACTTTTGAAGCTCTGCTTTCGGTCCAACCCCGCTTAGCATTAACATTTGTGGTGTCCCAATTGCTCCACAAGACAAAATCACTTCACTGTTTGGACTGTTTGTAAGAAATGCTTGATGTTGGTTACCATTTTCATCCTTGAATACAACTCCCACAGCTTTTGGTTTCTTCCCTGCATTACAAATTGCAGCAAGTCATCAATTCCATGTACAACAACGCGATACAGATCTTGTGCTGAGCGTTGTTTATTAGCATACTACCTGGTTTGTCAAACACAATTTTTTGAACTGTGGCATGTATGAGGACAGTGATCTTTTGTGGATTAGCAGAAGCAAGCAACTCAGCGGCCGTGTGACGGCGGCCGAACCTATCGAAAATTGTGCCACCAACCTTGGTTCCATATATATGATCATAGGTGAATCCATTAAAAGGTGAAACTCCGACATCCAAAAGACTATCCCTTAATGCTTTTTGCCACGGTGCAAACTTAGGCTGGTGAACAATTTGGTTCTCAACCCATGGATATGATTCATTCACCAGCTCAGCATCCCATCCCACTCTTTTAATAAACCTGCAAGCCAAGAATCTTCAACATCAATACAATCTGCGTAAAGCCCATCACTTTTTTTTTTTTTTTTTTATAAAACTCTACTAAGTTCAGATCGAGAGTAGATCTCGATTCATAACAAATTGGTACCGTAGATATATGGACCACCCATGTCCAGAGATTGCATTATGACAAGCTCTAATGTATCATTTTTATTTAAATGCAAAAACTCTTAATGTGTTTGTTGACTTAGCTGTACAAATTTTTTAAGAGCGAGTTTTAGATGGGACGATCTTAATGCTGACGTGGTAAAATCATCCTATTAATGAAATGAGAGAAATATATTTATTAATAATGAGTGAAAAAAATTAATAAAAAATTTTATTATTTAATTAATATAATAAAAAATTTTATGAAATTTATATTAATTTTTTTAACTCACAATCAATGAATATATTTTTATTGTCTCATTAATTAAATAATATCATCGTATTAACATTACCGACATGATAGCTCCGTTACACCTAAAACTTATTCATTTTTTCAATCAATTATCATTTAATACAAAGAAAAAAAAGACTTTAAAATAAAAGACGATTCATAAATGTTATTGAATACCTGTTGTTCTATGTCGTAATCATGAATGTCATATGGTCACCACCTTCACAACTTCTATAACTCCTAATAAATGGTTGCCTCTAGAAAGATCTATGACACAAGTTCACAACCAATTTGGACCAACCACAAGTTTTTTTGGGGTTATAATAAATGATATTCATAAGCATTTGAGTACGTAATTAATCTATGATGTATTCAAATCGTTGAAAGTGATAGAAAGATAAGAATCTAAATGCATCAAACTTCTTAATGACAAGTGTCAAATTTTAATGTTATTTTCACATCATCACGAATTTAATACAACGTGAAATGGGATTAAAAGGAAAATCGAACAATAAACGTAGGTAGCCAAATATAAACATTTTAGAGTTATACAAACATACGGTAGCAAAAGAAGGAAATATAAGTACCACAAAAACAATGACGATGGCATATTGATGTGACCAAATGAATGTCACCATTAATTGAAGTTTTCAATTCAAACCCTAGCCTTTCCATAGCTGTTGAAACAAGCAAACTTTCATTCTCAATGATAACCATGCATTTGAGTAATTGATTGATTGATTTTGGTTACATTTATTGTGATGGTTAAGAAAGTAACAAAGTTGTTAGTAGTTAAGAAAAATAAAAGCAATGCATAAATAGAACAAAGCAACATAATTAAACGCATTTAATTTAGAAAACAAAAAAATAATAATAATAATAATAAAAAAAATAAGAAAATTAAAAATTCTTCATACCCATTTAAGAAGAGAAAATTAATCTTACAGTTGAAATGTCTTCTCATCTTCTTTACAAGATTATATAAATTTTCTAAATACACCTACATAAACACCAAAAAAGTCAATGTTCTTATTGTCAAAGTTCTTGACTTTGCTAGTGTTAGGTCATTCTAAACCATAGAAAATTAAAAAGAAGGTAATAGTTTAGAAAAATAAAACCTTATTCTTGTATTCCGAATATTCTGTTCTTCGTCATGTAATAATTAAGAAAAATAAAACCTTATTCTCGTACTCTGAATATTCTGTTCTTCGCCTTAAATTTATTCTTATGAGAAAAAATAACCAAACTCTTGTCGAAAAAACATGCCTTTACTATTTCCCATGAACTTAAGAAGAAAATAGAAATCTTGATAGACCATGCCGACACTATCACGTAATGTTGTCTGGATAATTCAAAGTTTCAGCTAGATTCACGAGATCTTGTATGTATTTTGGTGGACGATGTCGCTTATGTTATGATGAACGATAATGTTATTAACTCGATAATTCAAAAATTAAATTAAATTTACGAGACTTTTGAAAAAACAAAAAAAAAAAAAAAGAAAGGAAGCGAGAATTGTGGGTACATACCCTGAATTTGCTCTACTGTAGAAACCAGCGTTGATGCTGGAACCACCACCCAAGACTCTAGCTCTGGCATTGAGAACACCATCGGTTGAAATGAAATATTGGGAAGCGGAAGTTGGTGAAGTATCAGCCAAAGTCATGTGGAAATTTTGCAGAAATGAGACATTGACATTGGTGAAAGGAACACCTCCTCTTTCAAGCAGCAAGACACTGAAATTCTGCGAGAGTGTTGCAGCTAATGGGCACCCAGCCGTGCCACCACCAACAACTATGTAGTCGAAAGCACTTGCACCATTCTTTGATGAATATGATGAGGAGGAAGAGGAGGAAAATGAGCTTGCTTCTTGGATAAATGGGTATCTGTATTTGTAGAATTTGTTCTTGGTTCCTGCTGCAAATTTTTGGAGAGAAAATACAATTTTTAGAGAATGATCGGTCAAAATCAACATTGATTTCTCTCCAAATTAAGAAGCAAAATTGCTAGCTAGTTTATGCTTTCATCACCAATGAATCATATAATAAAATCTCCAGAAGCTCAGTTCCGGATCTTTTTTTGCACAGATTGATTGTCTAAGTTTCAAACAAATTTGCACCACATGAAGAAAAGAAGGCATGCATGAACAACACAAAAAGCTACTGGAAACTGAAAGGTATCGAAACCTGAAGCAGCTTGACAGGAAGACAGCAAGCTGGTAAGGCAAAGAACAAAGCATAGAAACAGCTTCACAACTACTCCTGCTTTTGCTTTTGCTGGTGATACTCCAACCAAAGCCATTGAAAGTCAGACTAATTAAACACCACTGAAAATCACTCTCGAACACACAGAAGAGAGAAGCTGGTTCTCACAGGCTTTCACCCTCTATGTGTCTCTCTCTGGTTGGCCTTGTGTTGTGTGTGCTCACAACTCGTGTATATATACACACACAGACACACAACCAGAGACTATTCACAAATACATTGCATGTATAGATTTTGTTACACAGACACCAAATAGTATGAGAAGGCAAACTCATTAATGGTGAAATGAATGCATGCAGTTGGAGTAGGAAAGCTTTGGCTTATTTTGATTAACTACTTCCAATTACAAATTTCCATTTATTAGAAAGACAGCTCATATACCAGCCCAGCTTGCTTGTTTTAGACTTCAGAAAACTAATTAGAGGAATTGGGGACTTATTGTTATAATTGGATAAATTATGTATTAATTTGTGAAATTTAAAACTCAGGAATCCCAATTTGTTATCCCATTAATAATTTATACAAGTAAGATTTTAGGTGGTCCATGTCAATGCACGCATTATTATAGACCAAAATGTCAAAATAAATAATATTTTTTATTTATATAAAATAAAATAAAACAAAGTTGCATCATCGTTACCAAATAATCACAATATGAGACATCAACATGGACTAATAAACTTTTATTTCAAAATTTTTAATCAAAGAACAAAGAATATATTTATACAGGGTTAGAATCAAGAATAACGATTTATTTTGCACAATCCGTTATCGTTTATAATTAATTTCAATGACTGAAATTTTATTTTATGTGTATTAATTATAATTAAAATTATATAATTTAATAGTTATAAAATTAATATAAAAAATTGTGAAAAATTTAAAAACTTTCAATCATTCTGTTCTCTATATATAAATGAGTAATGATATATAAATGACTTAACACACTTTTAAAAATCGAACTATTATTAAAACACAATAAATTAAGATATTTTTAAATAATTTTTTAAATTTTTAAAAAATAAATAATATTTTATAATTTTAAAATTTATTAATAATAAATATACTAAATCGAAATAAATATTATTTTTTAATGTAAATTTATAAAAATAAAATAAAATAAAAGTTATGATTTTGGTGTTGTTTTGTCTAGTAAAATTTTGGTAAATAGTAAATGTAAATTATTTAAGAACCCGAGACGTTAAATAGAATTAAATATTTATGCTTTTTTGTACCTCGATTGAATTTAATATACACACGTGAACTGAAAAACTCATCAATAGTAATTTAATTTCACTACCTAATCAATTTAATGCTCTGGGGATGAAGGCAGGTGCCAACTTTTATCAGTTTGCCATCTAAAATATGAGAGAGATCAAAACGTTATTTGGGTTAGGATTTAGGGTTAGGTAGCATCTGTCTTCAATCACCAATCTAAAAGGTCTTACCAAATAAATCTTTCAAAATTCAAATCCAACAACAAATTTAGGGTTTATAATAGAAACCCTAATCTCCCAAATCAATAATAATTGGGTACCCCCTCCAAGGGTTTTAATTTCAATTACATGACACACTCTTTCCTCTAGTGGCAGACATGTCAATAATTCATATCTCCCCACTTTAATACATGTTGTACCTCTCAAGCAAAGCAAAAAAAAAAAAAAAAAAAAAAAGCCATAAATTATATCCATGTTTTTGTTTTTCTATTGCATTTGGTAGACAAAACCTACTGTCCAAAATGCTTTAAAATCATTGGTTTTATTATTATTATTATTATTATTTTGTTCTGAATTTGAAAAAGACTTGACATTCATGATACAACAAACTTAGTTCAAGTTTCAAATTATTAAAAGTAAAAAATAAATAAAATTTAAAACCCACTTATACTATTGACCTGCTCTCATATTTATTTCATGTACTTTTTTTTTAAAGTAAAATATAAAATATAAAATATAAAATTTGGTATAATTTATATAAATTTAAATAAATTATATAAAATATAAAAATTAAAATAATTAATATAAAACTTAAAATTAATAATATAAATAATTTAAAATATAAATATAAAATTTAAAATAATTAACGTAAGAATTTCAACTAAAATTACAACTACATATATTTTGTCATTTACAACTAACTTTGGAGAATTGAGTACCCATCACATTTAAAAGGCTATGAATGCATCCAAGTCACTTGTAGTAACAATAATTCAAAGCAATAGATTCAAAACTTTCAACCAATTAGAAATTACAACAAAAAGAAATGAGAAATTATGGGGTACAACTCAACCTAAACCTATACTCAAGATTATAAAAAACCAGCTGTTATAGTAGTTCCACCTATTCTAACTTATTTTGCAGACAATAGGTTTGTGTTGTAGTTACGTTTATAACCAATAAAATCGCTCTTACTAATGGTTAATGCTATGGTTACATTTATAACCAGTAACATCACTCTTACTAGCCTATGGCCTCTAGGGTTTGGCCGAAGAAATTGTTACAGAGTACGAAACTTTTGTAACCTGTGATGCCAAACTCTTATAAACTCGAATTAAGACAAGATTTAAAATTTAAATATGAACCCAAAAAAAAAAAAAAAACCTTTGTAGAGAACAAAAAGAAAAGAAAGAATTACATAGGACAGGACAGGTTTCAGCGGTACAATCAAACAGTGGGTTCATTACTCGCAAGACAAAATTTGGGTGCAAAGACATCAAGGCAGTATAAAGAGAAGCCTAGTGAGCTTCTACAGCAAACAATGCACGAAATCAAAACCTAGACCATGTTTTAACTGTTTTGAAATCGTACTGCATACAATATTGCACTAATGCAGAAAGAATTACACAATGTATTGCTTCTTACAACATAAAATGTTTTAGGTCCGTCAACAATTGTCAAAAACACTTGCAGAACATATTGAATAGAAGAATCAACCTATACCGAAAATTTGCCTGCCACAAATCAATGATTATAAAAGCCAACTTTAATTCAACAGCTGAAATAGCAGCCACATCTTGCCAATTGAGGTGGTGACCAGCCGTTGTTGGCCTCCTGAAAAATATTAGAAGAAAGATAAATCCAGAAGCTGTCTCCAGTGACAATGCACTAAGTTATTATCTATCCAGCCTTTAAGAACTTGAACAGAACCAGCACATAATTATCGTTTAAATTTCCCTACATCCGTGAAGCTAACTAGCCCACCAAAGCCATTTAGTTTATGCTCAGTCTTTCCAAATATTTTTAGCCTGTAATTGACCCAAACAAGCTCTGCCATTTCTAACTTTCATTTTAACTTCAATAAATTATTAGACCAATCAGAATAATGACTATGACATATAGAACCAACCATCCAGTCCACGCTGGCTTGCAAATTAAGAGATCCAATCAGATGTGTATACAAAATAAGAGACTTAAAAATGATTAATCAGTAAAATATCATGCCTGGGCAGAAATAGCCTGAGGAAAAATATCCACAGTCTCTGACAGTAATAGCCTCCACAAAGAGATGCACTGAACAGGTGTGATCAGTGATTTTGAGGATGGAACCTGAAATGAAAAATCAGCAGCATCAACTACTTAGTCAGAAAAGAAGATGCTCTCGTATATGAGGGGCAAGACAGAGCGAAATGAAGCACTGAACATCCATGTGATGGTGGGCTGCATTTCCTTGCGGGACTTTCCACACTCATCATACGCATTTAGGGATTCAAGATTTTCCAGATCAAAAGCTGTTTGCCAGCATAAACAATGACAATAGTCGGATATGAAGCTAAAAGTGTCCACAATTTGAAGTAAGTTTGCAGATAAAACATTTTTGATACCCAAACTTCAGGCATCATATAGAAGTTTGGTAGTCCTGGCCATTATAGTTTTATTATCTCTTGTTTCCCGTTTTCATTAAAAAAAAAAAAAATCAATTCAAGCATTCAATTGTAGATGTCACAAGAGAAATGCCAGCAATAAAAAGTGACCTGTTCCCGAATGCTTGAAGCCAGAGGGTCATATTTTGTAATATAATATTCTTGTTGCCGTGATGGAATTTCACCGTTGGATAGAAATGAATTATTTTTGAGATTTATAAAGGTGAATTCTACACACCCTAATAGACATATCTTTTGAGAAGGAGATAATATCCTAGCTCGTGATAAAGTGTTATCAGAGCTAAACCTATTCTAATTCTAATGTCTCAACCACGCGTCCACGCATAACAAATGCGTTCATAATGGGTGCATAAGTTTCGAGATAGAGCAGAACGAATATGTAGAGAGCCTCCCTATGACAAGGGCATCACAGAATTGAGTGAGAGAGAGTGTGACGGAATCCTACATTAAATAAGAATTAGTTATTCTTGAAATTTATAAGGATGGGCTCTGCACGTCTTAATGGACGTGTGTTTTGGGGAGGAGATAACAGCTCAGCCCCGTAACAAGCTTATGTATTCCACCAAAGGAAGGGAAAGTGTATTTTCAGTAGTATCTGTAGTCTCGTTGTCCAAACGGATCACAACCATAATCGAAAGCAACTTTAAGGACTGTAAAGCAACAAATATATATGATTAGCAGGAAACAAAAGGGACTAAGAAGATTAAAATCCAGCACTAAGGTTTCATAAATTGACGTACTGCAGAGAGAGCCATTTTGGTGATTGCCCAAATGTCTTCCTTCCTAGTCCAAGCCCGTGGCAACAAACGAGAATCATAACTAAATAATTCTGTAAACCTGTTTGCAGTCCCACAGAAAATCCCCATAAACATAACTGAGAGAAATCAAACACTTTAAATCAGTTACTGCACAGAGAAGCTACCTGTGCTTCATACGCATCAGCACCCTTCCAGCTTCTTCCCGAGCTTTTGCTTCAACCACACCTTTTGCATAGTTCTCTAGACTTGTAAGCATTTTCTCCTCGGTTTCTTCATCCATATCAAAACCAGAAAGTGCATCAGAAAGACCAGAGACAGCTGATTTAGTCTCACTGCAATGAAGTTTCCTTATTGAGGGCCAGGTATTGTTCTTAGCTTCAACTAAGAGAGCTTCCACAGGTCCTGATAATGATTCGTTCAGCTTTGACTGCAAACATAATATTACCATCAGTAAGGTCCCATTGACATCAATTGGCGAACCCACAAAACTTTAGGAGAGCACTGTTGAGACAAAATTCTTTGGATGTTATAAATAGTCATAGCAACACGAAACATTGGCACAGGGGTCTCAGCCAGTTAGAAGATGCTATATACTTCCCCTAATGGTTTAGCCTCAATCAAACCCCTGAGAGAATGCTATCATTAACACATGTAGAAAAATGAACTGAATTGTACCTCAAAGGAAGCATAAAGTTCAGCCAGCTTGGCAGCATGAACAGATGCAATATGAGCATCTATGTCACGGTGGAGCTTATCCCGCTCTTTAGATGTGTCCCAATTTGCTTGTTCAATTTGCAATCAATCAAATAACAAGTTATCTTTGGAGAAGAACATGTTCCACCACCACAGCTCTCAAGCCCATCCACTAGCCTAAAACATAAAGTTTCATGCTTTCCAACATTAACACCGCAGTGAACCAAATAGATCAATTCAAGTCTTCTATACCGTGGAATAATAAATTTTATACATATCCTTTTTTGGAAATGGAAATAAAAATTTCAATTTCAAAATTTTCATTCGTTTGTTGATTCCTTTTTCTTAGGCCTTCAAAGAAATTCTGCTTGACTAACCAACATGTCACTGCTAACCCTTCATCGAATAGAGCCATATAAGATTCAGAACAATTAAGAGCAGGCAAAGAAAATCCTTCCCCTCCACTCAAAGCCTCGTTAAATGCATCCTTGAATTTTTCTGAGAGTTCCGGACCTTGTATGTCCCAACATAAATTGGAATGCCGGTTGGACAAGCTAACAAATCAAAAGAAGACGAGCAACGAGAAATGAGAGTTGAAGAAAAGTATCCATCTAAAAAAATATAAAAAACGCTCAAAATCATCTGCGTCCTTTTCAAAAGGAAGGTTTACTACTTGCAGTAACTTTTCTTCTAGTTGGTTCCGCTTTGAAGAACATAACAGAAAACTTCTGCGTCATACCTAAAATGAAACCCAAAAAAACTTAATTTTTGCTAGATTAAGAAAACAAACAACCAAAAGCAAAATCCAAAATTATGTCATCCCAAACTGCAGTTAACGGTTTGAAGATTGCAATAGAAGCTGCTGCAAATCATACGTTGTGCCATAAAAGCCACTCTCTCGTTTTATTTCTTTTTCTGTGAAGATGAGAAAAATGCTCCTATGAAGCTAAAAAAAAACTGTGGCTACTATTGACCATTCAAAAAAGAGGACAATAAGCTATGTAACCACCCGTGCATCATTGCACAAATATTTATATCAAAAGTTGACATATTCTACTTCATTTTATCCTGATCTGCCAAATGTACTAGACCGTAAAGCTTATTTTCATAAGGTCAACTCATCCATCGCAGCTAAATCAATAGGATATGCAGATATTAAATGAAATAAATATTCTTACTTTGATGGAGAAGTTTCAAGGATTGAATGGAGCTCCTTTCCAAAACCAGAAACTGGACCAGATTGTACAGCCACCTCCAACACACACCACGCCTGTGGCAATTTCAAACCATGTCAGCAGTGCCAATAGGTAGATCAACTAAATTCAAAAGTATTTTTTAAAGAAAAAAATAAAATAAATGTAAATCAGGTACCTCATTTGCAGCAAAACTGGAATACTTTTCATTTGCAATTTCTTCAGAGAGTACAGTAGCCAACACGACCTAGATAAACAGATCATGGACAGCACCAACATCAACACAAAAAACATAGTTAATAAAACCCATCTTCAGAAAGATATTCACAAAGTTACCTGGTGGGAAGGAGCGTCAAGGTCCTTGTTCTCCTTAATTTTTTTTCCAGAGTGCCTGTGCACTAAAAGAAAACCCTGAAGCTGGAACTACATCACGTCGATCCCCAGCGAGGCCCCCAGGTGCAATAGAGTGATGGAATCTTTGCCTCGAACTGGCAACCTTCATTTATAACAAGTTAAAGAGAACAAACACTTATACGTTAAAAGGTTCATTCAGCTAAAAAGAGAGTTAGCTCTCTCTTTCATATATTACAGACAAAATCTAAAGATAGGCAATGCAAAATTGCCAGTGGTAATCTCGATAACTTGGCATCTAGACAGAGAACAAACAAAATTAATTGATGTCAATGAAAATTGTATTTTGATTACAATTCATAAACAGTTCAAATATCCCTCAAGAGATGCATCTGCTACCTGCTCTTTGAATTGCTCTTCCTTTTCTTCATAACTTGAGAGAGCAACAACTTCAACCTGACCATAAATGACCAGAAATAGCAATATCACTCTAAACACTTACTATTCCCCTTAAAAGAATGAAGACATGCCTAAGTTTACAGGAGCGTGACATCTTACATTAAAAAATTCACTTCGAGCAGTTTCCAATTGAGCTTGTGGCTTAGGAACAGAGTCCCATATCTGCAGTCAAGGGGAAAAAAAAAATATAGATCAGAAAGCAACATTATCAAAATAAATTTTGAAAATGAAAATGGAATGTTGCACTAAATCCATACACCTTCTGAATATCTTCTTTTAGAACACGTTCTAAATTTTTCAAGGGTGTCTATAAATAAATAAGACAGATAATCAAAATCTCAAATCAATTAAAAAAGTATTAACATTTAACAAAATGAACAACAAATAGTCAAAAAAATTAACAAAACAAACAAACTTAGATCACTCAGGCTACCCTCTGAAATGCACAAAGGAACACACCCCAGTTTTATCACGTATGACAAACATCAACGTTGTTTTTCGTTGACTGAACAACCGCATTATGACCCGTAAGAACATTCCACCATAAACGAATAAAATCAGAACTTTTATGTGAGAATACTGGTAGAATAAAGGTAGACAGATGGGATTGTTGGGAATACAGTCTTTAAAAGTGGTCTATTTGCAGCTTGCTCACGGCCAATGTCATGACACCACCTGTATAGAATAAATTTAAGAGGGTCACAAGAAGACAATGGAAGGCTACCGCACAAAAAAAATTATTTTTTCAAAAAATAAAAATAAAAAGTAGTGCAAAAACCAACTGATACTCTTCTATTTAGAGAAAAAATAACGTACATGTTTATTAGCACTATATCTGAAATGGCAAGGGCAAAGAGGGCGCTTTGCTTCCCAAAAGGAAGTACCAGCCTAAGAAGAAGAAAGAAATCAGGAAAGATCAGCAAGCAATACATCAAATACTCTCTTCTTAAGCCAAAATCATAACCAAATAACCCCAAATTACATGCCTAAACTCCAGTCCATAGATCTATGATGATATATCGATGCAATATGTAATAAACTAAAAACCAACATAGAAGAACAAAAGACAACTGATGGTGAAGAAAAATTCCAATTGATGATCACATTAATCACAATTGAATGAAGTTCAAACAAATTGAACCACAAAGAAGTACAAAAGAGTACCTCTCCCCAGTGTCTTCCATCAATACCTTCCAAGTCCATTACAAGAGTACAAGGCTCAATCGCAGCACATCTTGCCATCTAAATACCTTTTGTGGTCTCAGATCCAAAAAAAGAACATTCTGTCAGTCATTTGACAATCAATTAACAGAAAAATGAAGTAACATTAGAGTACTAAGAGATCGTGCCTTCCTTTAAATGCATCCATTTCTCTGAAGCTGGTACCAAACAAATGATTCAATAGTGTGCTCTTCCCTGTCATAATCATGAAAAAAAAAAAAAATAGTGAAAATTTAAATGGTGAACGTGATGACTAATGCAAGCTAATATACCAAAAAAATGGGAAAGGAGCAAACAACAGCGAGGCAAATGGAAATACGCCCCAAAGAAGTATAAATAGCCAAAAAGAAATACAGGAAAAAGGAGACAACCCAGTAGCCCATTAGTATCAGACAAAAATGAACTTCACGTTTCAAATCAATAAAACAACAATATCTTTGGGAAAAATAAAAACAAACATGACCATCAGAATCTTCCACAACGTGTCATGAAGTCCTAACTCCATAACTTATTTTCTCTAATTCAGATAAGTCATACCATCCTAGCATGCTATGTTCATTTAATTTGATTGAGCACAAACAGGCAAGCGTTCCCTAAGATACATTATTTCTAAAATTCCATTGACAAAAGAATGCATACCGCTACTCTGTGGTCCCATAATGGAGACAATGGCATATGATAGCCCACATTTCCCCAATTTTATCTCCTGGATAAAATGCTCAGTTGCAGATACGTTGAATGTACCATCACCATCAATAAGCTGAATTGAGCAACATTCTTGAATACTTGCTGGAAAACCAAAGACATCCACGCATCAGTAACTAAACAAAATTCACAGCTTCTACAGCTTCAAAATATTGATCTAGAAGACAATTCAAATGAAGGAAACTGACTTAGAATACACTATCAGTTAAAACAAAATGACAATCATTTTCCATATCAATTAAGATGTGGAATAAGCGAAGATTTCCCACATTTAATTATTAACTGGCCCTCGTCATAATGTCTAACTATTCGATATCACAAAGTAGGTTGCATCAGCTTAACTTTCAAGTGAGAATCACAAATTTAACCGGAAAAGTTTTCAAACTAGCCCCCCATCTAGTTTTAAATTTTTTAAATTAGTTAGCTCAACAATTTTTTCACTAAATAAGCCGAATAACAAACAAACCAACGAAAACATGATAGGACCAAGTAGGTAGCAAACACTTGCCAAAAAAATTAAATCAGGAGACATTAATTTATTAATATAATATATTAACGAACGAACGAACAAACAAAACGCATGTAACGTATCCTCAGTTTAAATGCCGATAGAAATGGATCGAGATTAGATATATAGCAACTAATGCATTAACGGATCAGCTAGAAAAGTTTCGGATTAGAAATTCGTAATTAGAGAATTAAGATGCAGAGTAAATCGGATTAAGATCAGAGATTCACATTGAGATTAAGAGAAAGTAAAACATTAAATGTACGATACAATTATAATTTGTGTACTTATTAATAGTATCGAATAAAAATTTTCATTTATTAAATAAGTAAGTTTGTTTTTTTTTTTTTAATACGAATACAACACCATGCAAATATAATACAATTATTTGAATTAACACATCAAATTTCAATGTTTTAAGGGTTGTTTGGCTCCCCAAAAAAGGAACTATTTCATACAAATATACGAATTATATCCTTTTTTGTGAATATTTAAACGTTAGGTAACAACATTTGTCATCTTATTTTTGAAATAAACACATAGTTTTTGCATTTGTGTCAAATGGGTGCCGATGCATGGTTGACACGCGTGGAAAAACTGTATCCTTAGTTGAAGTAATACGGTAAGTTAGGGACTCGAATCGTATTGGCCAAAGAAGAATCTCTGTGTAATAAATGTGTTGGTAGGGGGACTCAGATTGTGTCCGGTGATATTTTTCCGGTTTATAATTGCTCGCAATGAGCTTTTGCCAAGTCAGCTTAGTTAAATAGAATATTGAGTAATCCCCCGCCAGCGAAGAGTATCATAACTTTCGATCAATTAGAAATTACAAACAAAAGAAATGAGAAATTATTTGATACGACTAAACCAAAACCTTAACTCAAGATAATAGAAAACCAGCAGTTATAGTAGTTCCATCAATTCTAACTTATTTTGCTCGCAATGGTTAATGCTGTGGTTACATTTATCACCAATACCATCACTCTTACTAGTCTTTGGTCTCCGGGGTTTAGCCGAAGAAATTGGTACAAGAGCACAAAACTTTTGTATTCTGTAACATGAAACTGTTATAAACTCGAATTAATACAAGATTCAAAATCCGAATATGAACCAAAAAATGAGAAGTTCCTAGTTTGACATTCTTCCAAATTTCTTTTTCCTCTAATTGCTTGGTAAGGTGGAAAAAGAACAAAAAGAAAAGGAGTCATAAGGGACAGCTGACGTTTCAGTGGTACAATCAAACACAGTGGAAAGAGACTAACCAAAAAGACATGAAGGCAGTATAAAGAGAAGCCTAGTGAGCTTCTACGGCAAACAATAAACGAAATCAAAACCTAGACCATGAAATTTAGATAAAACTATTTGGGCAAATCCCAGCCCCCTGTATTCAGCCCCCTGTATTTGGCACGTGAACAAAAATGAATGCCTTCAGGATTAAGTAACCCTCCCACACTGAACTTTGATTTGTGGATGAAAGTTGTTCAACAACCCCATCAACCAAGAGTGAGAAGAACTCTGGCATCTTCAAACATGGAAAAGAAAAGCTGCTTTCCATTCAGCAACTTTCTTCTACTCTTCTTTTGGGGCACTTGAGCATTCGGTACCATTTCCAGATGAAGTTACTTCGGATGATGCACTTGATGATATTTCACTAGTGCTTACACCATTTCTGTACTTCTTAGATGCTACGCCAGGTTTTCTCTGAGAATCATTATTTGTTGCAGGTATTTGCCCTTCCTCGGCTAGTTTCTTGAGAAGGTTCATGACAGTCGGAAGGAACTTGGTAGACAAGGAAATAAGACCGGGTAGCTGTAAGCATTCGCACACATCAGGACCCTTAAAAACCATTTTTAACCAAAAAAAAAAAAAAAGAATGAAGTGTTAAATTCTAAATGAACAACTACAAGTTGTCAATTTTCAAAAATGATAAATGAACAACTAACAGATTGGTTCTGATGTCAGTTTTACTGTTTTGAAATTGTAATGCACACAATATTGCACCAATGCAGAATTACAAAATGGATTGCTTACAACATAAATAGTTTTAGGTCCATCAACAATTGTCAAAAACGCTTGCAGAACATATTGAATGGAAGAATAAACCTATAACAAAAAATTTGCCTGCCACAAATCAATAACTATAAAAGCCAACTTCAATTCAGAAGCCAAAAAAGGCAGGCACATTTTGCAACTCAAAAGATACATTGGGATTGAATATGAAATCAATTCCAAGGCTAATGAAAAAGAAAATTCACTGAAGACCTATCATGCAAAATAAAGCAAAACACTTACAGCGCCATTTTGGAATACACCAGAAATGTCCAATTGCATCCACAGGGCTTTGATGAGTAGAAAACCAACAAAGATAATGCCAAGATACAGAGGATTTCTGAGATGAGAAGATAGCAGTATAAGTAATTGTAGTATGGGCATACATCTAAAGCTTAAAACAACATATCTCAATTCCATCAACACGGATGATAACTACCTTAAGAGAGTCATAAATTCATTAAATCCAAGGACAAGCAGGGCAACAATTGCCCATGGAGGTGGTAACCAGTTATTGTTGCGCTTGTTGGCTTCCTGAAAATTTTAAAAGAAAGATAAATCAATAAGCTGCCTACAGTGACAATGCAATAAGGTATTATCTATCTAGCTGTTAAGACCTTGAACAGAACCAGCACATCATTGTCATTTAATTTTCCCTACAACCGTGGAGCAAACTAGCCCACCAAAGGCATTTAGTTTTATCCTCAATCTTTCCAAATATTTTTAGCATGTAATTGACCCAAACCAGCCATGCCATTTCTAACTTTCATTTTAACTTCACTAAATCAGTAGGCCAATCAGAATAATGATTACAACATCTAGTACCAACCATCCAGTCAATGCTGGTTTGCAAATTAAGAGACCCAATCAGATGTGTATACAAAATGATTCATTGGTAAAATATCATGCCTGAGCAGAAATAGCCTGAGTAACACTATACTCAGTCTCTGACTTGAATTGCCTCCACAAAGACTTGCACTGAACAGGTGTGATCAATGTTTTTGAGGATGGAACCTGAAATGAAAAATCAGTGGCAGTAACTGCTTAGTCAGGAAAAGAAGATGCTCTCATATATGAGGGGCAAGACAGAGCAAAATGAAGCACTCAATATCCATGTGATGGTAGGTTGCATTTCCTTACCGGACTTTCCATACTCATCATACACATTCAGACATTCGTGATTTTCCAGATCAAATGCCATTTGCCAGCATAAACAACGACAATAGACAGATATGAAACTAAAAGAGTCCACAATTTGAAGAAATTTGCAGATAAAACATTTTTGATATCCAAATTTCAGGCATCATAGAAGTTTGGTAGTCCTGGCCATTATAGTTTTATTATCTCTTGTTTTTTGCTTACATTAAAAAAAAAAAAAAATCAATTCAGGCATTCAAATGTAAACATCAAAAGAGAAAATGTCAGCAATAAAAAGTGACCTGTTCCCAAGTGCTTGAGGCCAGAGGATCATATTTTGTAATATTCTTATTGGCAGCAGCACTGCTTGTGGATTCCACCAAAGCATGGGAAAGCGTATTTTCAATAGTATCAGTATTCTCATCATCAAAACGGATCACAGCCATCACCGAAAGCAACTTTAAGGACTGTAAAGCAAGAAACAGATGCGATTAGCAGGAAACAAAAGGGACTAAGAAGATTAAAATCCAACACTTAAGGTTTCATAAATTGACATACTGCAGAGCGAGCCATTTTGGTGATTGCCCGAATGTCTTCCTTCCCAGTCCAAACCCGTGGCATTGAATCAGAATCATAACTAAATAATGATGTAAACCTGTTTGCAGTCCCACAGAAAATCCCTGTAAAAATAATTGGCAGAAATCAAACACTTTAAATCAGTTATTGCACAGAGAAGCTACCTTTCCTTCATACGCATCAGCACCCTTCCAGCTTCTTCCCGAGCTTTTGCTTCAACCACACTTCTCGCATAACTCTCTAGATTTGTAAGCATTTTCTCCTTGGTTTCTTCATCCATGTCAAAACCAGGAAGTGCATTAGAAAGAGCAGAGACAGCTGATTCAGTCTCACAATAAAGAAGTTTCCTTATTGCAGGCCAGGTCTCGTTATTAGCTCCATCTAAGAGAGCTTCCACAGGTCCAGATAATGATTCGTTCAGCTTTGACTGCAAACATAATATTACCATCAGTAAGGTCCCAGTGACATCATTTTGCCAAACCATAGAACTTGAGGAGAGCACTGTTGAGACAATTCTTTGGATGTTATAAACAGGCAAGCAACATGAAACATTGGCATAGGGGTATCAACCAGTTTTATGTCAGTACGAATTTGAACTAACTTATTAGACTATAATGCTATATACTTCTAAAGGTTTAGCATCAATCAAACACCTGAAAGAACACTATCATTAACATATGCAGAAAAATGAACCGAATTATACCTCAAAGGAAGCATTAAGCTCAGCCAGCTTGGCAGCACGAACAGATGAAATATGAGCATCTATGCCACGCTGGAGCTTATCCCGAACTTTAGATGTGTCCCAATTTGCTTGTTCGATTACAACATCTGCAATCAATCAAATAACAAGTTATTGTTGGATAAGAACCTGTTCCGCCACCACAGCTCTCAAGCCCATCCACTCACCTAAAACATAAAGTTTCATGCTTTCCAACATTAACACAGCAGTGTATCAATAGATCAACTAAAGTCTTCTAGACTGTAGAATAATTAATTTTATACATATCCTTTTTCGGTTATAAAAATTTCAATTTCAAATTTTTCATTATTTTCTTGACTCCTTTTTCTTAGGCCTTCAATGCAATTCTGCTTGACTAACAAAAAAGTCACTGCTAAGATAATTATACCTGCACACCCTTCATCAAATAGAGCGACGTAAGATTTGGAACAATGATGAGCTGCCAAAGAAAACACTTCCCCACCACGCAAAGCCTTATCAAATGCATCCTTGAATTTTTCAAGCGTTCCAGACCTTATATGTCCCAACATAGATTGGAATGCTGGTTGGACAAGCTAACAAATCAAAAGAAGACAAGCAATGAGAAAAGAATCAACCTTAAAAAAAATAACAAACACTCAAAATCACGTGTGAGATTTCAGCATCCTTTTCAAAAGAAAGGTTTATTACTTGCAGTAACTTTTCTTCTAGCTGCTTCCGCTTTGAAGATCTGACACCTTCATCAAAATATAAAACTTCTGCGTCATACCTAAAACGAAACCAAAAATAGCTTAATTTTTGATAGATTAAGAAAACAAACAACCAAAAGCATAATCCAAAATTATGTCATCCCAAACTTCGGTTAACGGTATAAAGATTGTATTAGAAGCCGTTGCAATCATACATTGTGCCATAAAAACCACTCTCTCTCGTTTTATTTCTTTTTCTACTAAGAGAGAAGGGCTCCTATGAAGCTAAAAAAATTGTGGCTAGTATTGACCGTTGAAAATGAGGATAATAAGATATGTCACCAACCATACATCATTGCACAAATATTTATATCGAAAGTTGACATATTCTACATTTCATCCTGGTCTGCAAATGCTCTAGACCAGAAAGCTTATTTTCATAAAGTCAATTCATCAATCGCAGCTGAATCAATAGGATATGCAGATATTAAATGAAATAAATGTTCTTACTCTGATAGAGAAGTTTCAAGAATTGAACTGAGCTTCTTTCCAAAGCCAGAAACTGGACCAGATTGTACAGCCTCCTCCAACACAAACCACGCCTGTTGCAATCTCAAACCATCTCAGTAGTGCCAATAGGTAGATCAACTAGATTCAAAAGTATTTTTAAAGAAAAAAATAAAATAAAATAAAATGAACGTAAATCAGTACCTCATTTGCAGCAAAACTGGAATACTTTTCATTGGCAATTTCTTCGCATCGTACAGTAGCCACCATGACCTTGAAATAAACAGATCATGGACAGCACCAACATTAACACAACATACATAGTTAATAAAACCCATCTTCAGAAAGATATTCACAAAGTTACCTTGTGCGCAGGAAGGTCAAGGTCCTTGTTCTCCTTAATGACTTTCCAGATTTCCTGTGCACTAAAAGAAAACCCTGAAGCTGGAACTACACCACGTCGATCCCCAGCGAGGCCCCCAGGTGCAATAGAATGATGGAATCTTTGCCTCAAACTAGCAACCTTCATTTATAACAAGTTAAAGAGAACACATATATGTTAAAAAGGTTCATTTTGCTAAAAAGAGACTTAGCTCTCTCTTTCACAATACAAACAAAATCTAAAGATAGGCAATGTAAAATTGCTGACAATAATCTCAACAACTTGGCATCTAGACAGAGAACAAATGAAATTAATTGATGTCAATAAAAATATTATTTGATTGCGACAAATAATGCACAAAAAAAAAAGGAGAAATCTTGAATAAAATAATGACAGAATTATCACTAATATTCCATTGTTGCAAATTGCCTCACCCAACAAAACTAAAAAAGTGTTTAGTAGGACCAATTCTGGTGGGATCCACTATTTTCTCACTAACACGTGGCATCTATCCCACATCAGTTATGGCTTCAAAGCCACCACACCTCAATACTAAATAAAGCCTTAATTTTTTTTTCAATATATATAAAGAAAAGAAATCACAAAAGTGGGCTGCTTTTGTACATTCTGAACAACAAAACAGAATTATTTCAATTCATAAAAAGTTCAAAATATCCCTCAAGAGATACTAGAGATGCATCTGGTACCTGCTCTTTGAATTGCTCTTCCTTTTCTTCGTAACTAGAGAGAGCAACAACTTCAACCTGACCATATATAACCATAAATTGCAATATCACTATAAACACTTATTATTCCCCCTTAAAAGAATGAAGACATGCCTAAGTTTATAGAAGAGCGACATCTTACGTTAAAAAATTCACTTAGAGGAGTTTCTACATGAGCTTGCAGCTTAGGAACAGAGTCCCATATCTGCAAGTTAATGGGATAAAAATAATATAGATCAGAAAGCAACATTATCAAAGTAAATTTCATAAATGAAATGTTGCACCGAATCCTTATACCTTCTGAATATCTTCTCTTAGAACAGGTTCTAAATTTTCCAATGGTGTCTATAAACAAATAAGACAGATAATCAAAATCTCAAACAACTAAAAAGGTATAACATTTAACAAAATGATCACCAAACAGTCAAAGAAAAAAAAAAAACAAACTTAGATCACTCGGGCTACCCTATGAAATGCACAAAAGAACACACCCGAGTTTTATCACGTATGACAAACATCAACGTTGTTTTTCGTGGACTGAACAACCGCATCATGACCTGTAAGCAGATTCCACCATAAACTCATAAAATCAGAACTTTTATGTGAGAATACTGGTAGAATAAAGGCAGACAGATGAGATTACCTGGAATACAGTCTTTAAAAGAGGTTTATTTGCAGCTTGCTCACGGCCAATGTCATGACACCACCTATATAGAATAAATTTAAGACGATCACGAGAATGCAGTGGAAGGCTACCACACAAAATTTTTTTTTTCAAAAAATAAAAATAAAAAAGGCATGCAAAAACCAACTGATACTCTTCCATTTAGAGAAAAATTAACATACATGTTTATTAACACTATATCTGAAACAGCAAGGGCAAAGAGGGCGCTTTGCTTCTCAAAGGCAGTATCATCCTAAGAAGAAGAAAGAAATCAGTAAAGATCAGCAAGCAATGCATAAAATCCTCTCTTCTTAAGCCAAAATCACAACAAAATAACCCTAAATTACTTGCCTATATTCCAGTCCATAGATCTATGATGATTTATGGATGCAATATGTTATAAACTGAACCGCAAACAAGTAAAAAAGAGGACTGCTGATGAAGATAAATTCCAATTGATGATCATATTAATTACAATTGAATGAAGTTTAAATGAATTGAACCACAAAGAAGTACAAAAGGGTACCTCTCCCCGCTCTCTTCCATCAGTACCCTCCAAATCCATTACAAGAGTACAGGGCTCAATCCCAGCACATGTTGCCATCCAAATACCTTTTGTGGTCTGAGATCTAAAGAGAAGCACATTCTGTCAGTCATTTGACCATCCAATTAACAGAAAAATGAAGTACCATGAGAGTACTAAGAGATCATGCCTTCCTTTAAATGCATCCATTTCTCTGAAGTTGGTACCAAACAAATGATTCAATAGTGTGCTCTTCCCTGTCATAATCATGAAAAAAAAAAAAAAATAGTGGAACCCTTTAAATGGTGAACATGATGACTAATGCAAGCTAATATACCAAATAAATGCAAAAGGAGCAAACAACAGCAGGGCTTCCCTTAAATGGTGAACGTGATAACTAATGCAAGCTAATATACCAAATAAATGGAAAAGGACCCAACAACAGTGAGGCAAAAATATGCTCCAAATAAGTATAAATAGCAAAAACAAAAAGAGAGATAGAAAGAGAGAGACAAACAACCCAATAGCCCATCTATTAAAAAATGAACTTCACATTTCAAATCAATAAAACAACAATGTCTTTGGGAAAAATAAAAACAAACTTGACCATCGGAATCTTTGACGACATGTCATGAAGTCTTGACTCAATAACTTATTTTCTCTAATTCAGATAAGCCATACCATCCTATGTTCATTTAATTTGATTGAGCACAAACTGATAAGCCTTCTCTAAGATACATTCTTTCTAAAATTCTATGGAGAAAAGAATGCATACCGCTACTCTGTGGTCCCATAATGGAGACAATGGCGTATGATAGCCCACATTCCCTTAATTTTACCTTCTGGATTAAATGCTCAATTCCAAATACGTTGAATGTACCATCACCATCAATAAGCTGAGTTGAGCAACATTCTTCACTACTTGCTGGAAAACCAAAGACATCCGCACATCAGTGACTAAACAAAATGACAATTCAAATGAAGAAAACTGAGGTAGCATACACTATCAGTTAAAACAAGATCACAATCATTTTCCATATTAATTAAGATGTAGAATAAGCGAAACTTTTCTACATTCAATTATTAACTAACGTCTTAATGTCTAATTATTCCATACTTCCAGAAACAACCTCTTCTTTCCATGAAGTAGGTTCCATCAGCTGAACTTACACGTGAGATTCACAAATTTAACCTTCTATTTTTTTTCTTCTCTTTCCTTTCATTTTCTCATCAACCAAACAAGCAAAAATCAATACAAAAACCTCAAGAAACGCAATAACACATCCCATTCCCGATCCAAACAGCTCAAAAATATTCATATTCACAATTTAAAGCACTATCAACAGCTCAAACCCGAACATCAACATCAAATAGTATCAAATCAATCAATCACATCGCATTAAATTTAATTAAAATTAAATTACGAGACATTAATTACCAACATTTATTTACATATTAACGAACAAACGAACGAACAAAACGCATGTAACGTATTCTCAGTTTCAACGCTGATAGAAATGAATTAAGATTAGATTAACATCTAATGCATTAACGAATCAGCTAGAAACGGCAACCGTTTCGGATTAGAAATTCGTAATTAGCGAATTAAGATGCGGAGTAAATCGGATTAAGATCAGAGATTGAGATGGAGATTAAGAGAATGTAAAACGCACCCATTAAGATTGCCGTTTCGAGTTGCAGGGAGATAGAGACGGAGAAAGAGAAAGAAGTGATCGATCTGAGTTCTACGTATCGTTGCCCTCTAACAAGTTTAAAGCTTGACAGGTTGAAAAGGAGAATTTGTAAAAAGAATTAAATAATTGAAAAAATTAAAAAATTTGTTCCCTTTTTTTTAATATAGTTGTAAAGGAGAATAAAGTAATAACATTTAGATCCTTAAGCTTTTTATTTTTTTTAAATAATAACATCCAGATCCCTTTATATTGTAATTTTCATACAAGAACTTAGTTCTTTTTCATTCATATCAAATAGATCCTGAACATGGACCGAAAAAACTAAAATAACTATAAGTTTTAGGCTATATTATGATAATTAAATAAAAATGATAATTTTTAATATAATTTATCAATCGATATAAATATAATATAAAATTAAATTAATATAAGGTGACATAAATATTAAACGAGTAACATAACATAATTGATAATCTTATTAGGTGTGGGTTAATAATTTTTTATATATAAATTTATTTATAATAAAATTAATTATTAGAATAATTATATTGTGTTAACTAATTTATAATTTAATTTAATTATTTTGTATTTTAAATTTTTTCAAATATATGTATTTATTTCTAAAATATATTTAGCTATATTTAAAATAAATTAATTAGTATTTTAAAAAATATTGTTATAAATATTATAAAATATATATTATACATATAAATAAAAATATTAAATATATAATATAATTATAAGTTATATAACTATTTAATGATTATGTTGAATAAAAATTTTTAATTTTTAATATAATTATTAAATAAATTAAATTAAATTTAATTTTTTTTCTTGACATGAATATAATACAATATAAAAATGACATTGTTATTTCAATTGCCATCTCTACAGTCAAATTTCAATATTTTAAGGGTTGTTTGGTCCTTCAAAAAAAGGGATCCATTCGATACAAACATACAAACTATATCCTTATTTGTGAATATTTAAACATTAGGAAACAAAATTTGTCATCTTGTTTTTGGAAAAAAAAAATCACAGTTTTTCCATTTGCGTCAAATAGATGCGGACTTGTTTTTCGAAATAATCATTTTACCCTTGAAATTTCGAATGCTAACCATGTTTATGTACAGGGTATTTCAGTACTTTGAATAGAGATCCGATACCTATTTGACACGCGTGGAAAAACCGTATCCTTAGTTGAAGTAATATGATAAGTTAGGGACTCGAATGGAATTAGCCAAAGAAATGTGCCGGTGATAATTTCGCGGTTTTATAATTGCACCCAATGAAAATTTGCCAAGTCAGCTTAGTTGAATGAAATATCGAGGAATCCGCCGCCCACGACCCACCAGCCTACATTCAAAATGGTTTTATTTAATTGTATCATCATGTCGACATGGCCAAATTCCATTGGCAAATCTGCCTGTAGCAAGGAATGTTTGTAGGCGTGTAACTGAAAGGTGCTAGAGTCTGCTTGTGGCGTCAGGAAAAGTCGGTCCCAATATTGCCACATGGGCGGGCACCGACTGTGCGGGACCCACGGGCCGCCCATTTATCGTTTGGGAAAAAATGGACGGCCAGATCGCAGCCTACTTTAGAGCGTGGGGATACGCGCCACTCACCCAAGTCCATAGTGGATGGGGTCTTTGATTCGGTGTGTGGGTCTAAGCCAGCGTGGGGTTGCAATACGATGGGATCACGTCTATGATCCACGAGCACGTTCGCAAATTTTGAAATTTTGCGTAATAAGATATAGCTTTTTCAATTATAACAAATAGGTCCCTAAAAAACTAGCAAACAAACAAACAAACAAGTGACAGTCGTTAAAATTACTAAAAAACAATGTTGCAGGCATTTCGATTGTATTTGAAGTACAATATCAAAAATGAACTCATTATGAATCTCATTTTCCTTTCAAGTAACAGAACATTGGAAAGGAAATGAAAACTGTAAGAGACAGTTTTGCATGATATGATGATGAGAATGAATATGCATCCATGTTCTTTTCCGTCAGTCATTAGGCAAAACATAAAACAAATCCAGAAAGCTATGGCATGGATCATTTCCTCGATGATCCGACCCAAAATTTCCTCATGTCTATTTTATTTCAGCAGCTGTTAACAAAGTGAAGACTGCTGGAAATTTGCCAGGGAGATTGAAAGAAGATGGAAGTGTCACTATGCATGGAACTTGCCGATGACAGATTCGGAGCATAACGAGAAATCAAGAGTGGAAGCGATTGGAAGTGTAGGAAATTACTATCGCCATAGAAGAAATAATCTTCTGGGCAATGTTAGTGATGCTGTTCAAAGTGATTTCGTTGACAACCTTTGAGAACTGCTCCGCAGGTTTCCTTAGGAAATGACAGAAACTTCATGCTTTGAGAAACTGAATATATTCATACATTGCAGCAAATATTATTGATGCAGCAGACTAAATGCCCGAGGTCTTTCTTAGTTCTTGCTAAGGCTGACTTTCTGAAGATTAACCTAAAAAGATTTCTCCAGTTTTCAGTTAAGATTCCAATAGGAGAAATACATGCAGAAAAGAGGACCATATATAACCCAGAAATACCTCTCTCCATATGTCAAAACCTGTCTCCCAATATCTTCTAAAACAATCATCTGTAAAACGAAGTCATACAACAATTATAAGCTCATGATAGACAAAAACAGAACCACAAATAAGAAGGAAAATGGAAAATAAAAATACAAAGAAGAACACTACACTGCAATTTCTAACATTTGGGTTGGAGAGAGAACATACCTAGATTCCATATTCACAAGAACTGCAGATTCTGTGGCCAGTTTGGCAGGACTAACCTGTACCTCGCTCACTGGCAACACAGCCAAAATTAGCAAAAATTATAAAGAAACCAAGGGAAAAACTTGCTACAGAAGAGAGACAATGGAAATACATACCTTTATTAGGTGTTGCAATTGAGATTAACTCTTCCATTGCTAAATCAATTGCTTTTGACATAAAGTAAGAGTCCTGAGTCCATAATTGAACTTACATGAGGTTACTTGTCACAACGGAAAACAAGATTATTCGCAAACCTACAGAAAAAACGGTGACATGCCAACGTCATTAGCACAATAATAGTCTGTGTCTCTGTAAAACCAAAATGCAATTTCAGAAGACAACATAAAATTATTTACACTCTTTAATTTACGTACATGTCAGTGTATATACACAAATGCATGTGTGTAATATTAAGAAATATAGATACAGTCCATCCTCTTATGCATAATCTTCATTCTGCATCTCTATACAGAGTATACAGTAAGTATATACATATCCATTTACAACAAGGGCCTCAATCTTGCAATAGACAATCAGAAGCATATCTGAACCAATTTAATAGATGTGCCAAGCGAATATGAGTTCTCTCTCTCAATTTATCAACAAAAATAAAATTTTTAATTGTTATATATATATATATGTGTGTGTGTTTGGGTTTGATTCTCCACTGTCAAACATACAGACTTCAACCAAAATGATTTGATGATTAAAACACTGACAACAAGGAATATGCTAGCATCGATGCCAAACAATCTAGTATTGTTGAAGAGGATGCTGAAGGCAAAGAAAGATTGAATCTGTTGATACTTATTTAAGACACAAAGGTCTAGATTCAGAATACAATAAAAAAAACTGAGCCCAGAACTTGAGAAGAATTCGACATCATACACACAAACTGGCTGAATTTACAGAATGTATAAAGCTTCACGGATGAGAATAACTGATTACCGTGATGAAAAAATTAAAACACATGGTCAAGAAAAGATAAAATGCAGTAATTAAGCAAAACTTACAGAGACATGAGTGCATCCCTTTTCCAGGGCCCCCGACTGAAAATGATGCAGAAGTACTGAATTGATATTGGGTAGAAACTAAGACAAAACCAAAAAAACAAACAAACAATGAAAGAAACAAACAACCAGGTTAAGAAAAAATGACAGGTGCAACTAACCCCGCAGGAGGGCGATCCTGAAGATAAAATATCATCACAAAAGCAGAGGAAGTATGTCATTGCAAGTGCACTATACCTCTTTATGTAGAAAAGTTGAAAGTGCAGCACCTGAAGAACAATAACAAGCCAGCCACCTAGCACTCCAGCAACATGTGTGGTCTGCAAACAATAATAGTGTTAATGGACCTGTAACGAATAAAGAACAGAAAAGAAAAGAAAAATTCTTCTTTTTTCCTTTCATTGACGGTGAGGAGACAAACTCATTTAGTGAAAGGTTATTAGAGACTAAAACTGGCAAATCATCTTGTTGACGATAATCCCCTTCAATGTAAACAGATTTTAGTCTTGCCCGAAGAGAAACTCTTAGAAGGTCCAAACGAAGTGGCTCCTCAACTGTTAAAAGTTTGTCAAGATCAACACTACATGCAGCCAGCACCATGAAAGATCCGTATAGTTCTCCTGAGATTCTCACACCAACCACCATTCACAAAAATAAACAAATAGATAAGTCAAAGCAAAGATCATATGAAAATTATGAAAAGCAAATTATCTATGAACATGTATGCATGTGTTTATTGTTCACGTATGTAGCATGTATGCTACATTTACAAGGTTCTTGATCTTACAACAACAAAGTCTTCCAAAATCGGTCCATCCAATCTGTTCAATGCTGATTCTGGAGATAAAAGTGCATTTGCCAAGGCATCGGAATAACCAGTAGAATGAATTGTGTCCAAGAGTAAACCTTGAGGATTGTTTGGAAGTTCTCCAACCTCCGATTTTAACATGCACAGCTGTGTAAAGACAGAGGATACCAAAATAAAACAGAGTATTTGGTAACAAGAATAAAAGAAATCTATCAATGATAGCCGATGAACAATGAATTTTGCCTTTTGAAACCCAAGAATAGCGGATGTGGAAAGTATCTAAATTATAACGAAAAGACACGCCATATAACAGAGTACCTCCTCATTGACTTCCCAATCCAAGACAAAGGATTCCTCGCAGAGTTAACAAGCAACTCTACCATTTTAGGAACACAACTCTTCAACGAATCAAAGGTGTAATCCATCTCCTCCTGAGAGGCCAAGGCAGATATGCTACCTCCAATGGCCTTTACTTCACTTACAATGAGCATGGGGCTCCAGTTTTTTGTGCTCTTGAATGCCATCTTTTCCAGCAAGTGTGAAGCTCCACATGACATTGGTGTTTATAGACAGATTCGCAATCAATATATAAACCTCTATAGACTGCCGGACTCTAATCAATTAACCATAGAAGACTTCATTAAAAATGTAAGCAACAATAATAGGTATAAAAGTTCCCTGCATGGTTTTGGAGCTCAAAAACACAAAGGATAAGAATCAAAACATACAGCCAATATTTTCGATGCCATTCTGATGCTATTCTCATTAGTTATAACCTTAACTTTGCCTGGTTCAACAAAATTAGCAAAGGTTGCAAGAAATCCCTTCAAGTGGCGTGTCCAAAGGAAGAAGAGAACCAGGCAATTCTCCAGTTAGCCAGATAAAGAACTGTGCTGGGCTAGGAAGTTGCCAAGAAGGCACTATTCACACAAATTCATAACATGATACGACGCATTTGAGTGCTAGCACAGATGCCAAACAATCCAGTATTGTTGAAGAGGCCGTTGAAGGCAGAGAAAAATTGAATCTGCAGACACTCATTTAAGATATGTAGATCAGCATTCAAAATACAATAAAAATGGTGAGTAAAAAACTTGAGAATAATTCAACATCATATACAAAAACTGGCATTCAACACCATACTCATTTCAGTGCTGATACTCATGAAAAACTAGCTATCGGTGATGTACAGTGCTAGCATAGATACCAAACATTCCAGCATTTTTGAAGAGGCTGGTGAAGGCAGAGAAAATTTGAATCTGCTGATACTTGTTGAAGATACGAAGATCTGCATTTAAATTACAATAAAATGGTGAGTTAAAAACTTCAGAAAAATTTAACATCATATACCAAAACTTGCTCAATTTACAAAGTAATAAGTGCAAGAAGTTTCACATACAAAAATAACTGATAACAAAAATAAATAAATGGTCAAGAAAAGATAACAATGCAGCAATTAAGCAAAACTTACACTGACGCGAGTGCATCTCTTTTCCAGGGCCTCGGACTGAAAATGAGCCACCTCTTCCCGTAAGCATCTGCAGATCATTCAAATTGTTATTTCATGCACAATTACTGAAAGGTTATTTGCCACATCATACTGGGTATGATACGAAGACAGAAAAGACAAAAGGCCAGGTTAACATAAAAGAACAGGTGTAAATAAACCAGTAGGAAAGCAGAGGAAATATGTTATAGCAAGTGCATTAAAACTCTTCACAGAGAAAAGATGAAAATGGAGCACCTGAGGAAGAGTCAAAATTGCTTCTTTCTCCTTATGCCGGCCACCTGGCACTCCAAATCCAAGAGCAACATGTGTGGCTTGTAAGTAACAACAGTTTTAATGGACCTGTAAGGAATTGAGAGCCAAAAGGAAAAGAAAAATTCTTCTTTTCCTTTGGTTGACATCAAAGAGACAACTTATTTAGTCAAATGTAAACTCAAACCAATGAATCAGCTTGTTGAAGATAAGCCCTCCAATGTAAACAGATTTTGTCTCTACCAGATAAGAAACTCTTGGAAGATCCAAAAGAAGTGGCTCCACAATTGGTAAAAGGTCGTCAAGCTCAACACCAATGCTGTCAGCACCATGGGAGGAGCCGTATAGTTCTCCTGAAATTCTCAAATCAACCACCATTCACCAAAATAAACAAACAGAAAGTCAAAACAAAGATAATATAGAATTAATGAAAAACAAATTACCCGTGTACATATATGCATGTGCTTTTTGTGCACGTAACATTTATGCTATATTTGCAAGGTTCCTTGATATGACAGCAAGAAATTCTTCCAAAGCAGGTCCATCCAATCTGTTCAACGCTGATTCAGGTGACATAACTAGTAGAATGAATGAATTGACCCCAAGAGTAGACCTTGAGGATTGCTATTAAGTTCTTAAAGCTCTGATTTCGACTTGCACAGCCCTGTGAAGATACCGGGCACCAGAATAAAACAGAGTATTACTCGACAAGAATAGAAGCAAATCTATCAATGACAGTCGATAAACATCGAATTTTCCTTTTGGAAACATAAGCACAGCGAATATGGAAAGTATCTAAAGTATAACACAAAGACGCACTATGTAACTTTAACATTAGAGTTGCAAGATATGTGAGGCTCCCTCCTCGTTGACCTCCCAATCCAAGAACACAGAATTCGTCACACAGTCAACAATCAACTCTATCATTTCAGGAACACAAGTCTTGTCACCCATTTTCTCCCGAGAGGCAGAGGCAGATATGTTACTTCCGATGGCCTCTAATTCCCTTGCAATGCGTGGCTTCGATTTTTGTGCTCTTGAATGCCATCTTTTCCAGCAACTGTGAAGCTTCGCATGACATTGATGTCTCGCAGACTGAACCCCAATTATGATATGCCTTCTTTTCCAGCTTAAGAATGATAGTCAGCCTCGGCACTTGAAGTTGCATCGCTCATGCCTAGAGTTGCCAATACGGCACCATTCATAGAAATTCAAAAATGAGATGAAGCAATTTACTTTTGTGATCATAGGATTATCGCATTAGGGGCAAAAATTATTAAAAGGACCATAATTACTTGTAAGTAGATAAAAGGGAAATTAAGGAATGGCCCCAGAAGAAATGTTCCAAGTTTCAAGACTAAGAAAGCAAAAACTAACCACTATTCAACAACATTTCCGGTAGAGAAATTATGTTCATTCACATAAGCCCAAAAAAGAAATCTTAATGCATTAAAATCACTACTACAAACAAAATACTAGAGAGAAAAAAGAAACCTAATCATCATAAATAGACATAACATCTGTAACCAGAAAATAAATAACTTTCATCAATAAAGTACTAGTTTGTTTCCCTAAAAATGCCAGGAAATTTTTTAAAATCTTTGTTCATCATCGTTTTAATCAACCTAAACAGACATTTCTTTAAAGCCCAATTCTTCTGAAGCACAAAATTTCTCTTTTTCTATTATTTTCAGATTTTGTATTGTATGGAGAAACTAACAGCAAGTTACTTTTTTTTATTATTATTATTAATAAAAGGATTGAGCCGATACTGAACTTCAAAGAACAGTGGGAGTGTGCATAATAATCCCCCACTTCTAAAGGGTGATAATGTAATGTGCATCAGCTGCCAAAGCTAAGCAAAGCCGAACGAAATCTATTGAAGGCCAAGCTGAAGTCTGCTGAGCTGGAGAATTCTGTTAACTAATTGGTTGATTGTTAGTTGAATATTTGTCAATTACTCTGGTTAGTTAGTTAGCCTTTCTAGATTTTTCCAGTCTCTTGTATAAATATCCTGGGTGTGTTGTTTTTGCTTTAAGGACGTGAAATAATAAACGAACGCCTTCCTTCGTCTTTTAGTTTTTTTCAGCTCTCTGTTTTTTTTTTTTCTCTTCTGCCAAACAAGTTTTTCTTGAACTGTTTCAAAGGATACTGAAAATAAAAATAATGAAAAATAAAAATTTATAAATTAATTAAATTAGTGGAGTAGGAGGAGTCGTCACCTGTTAGTAGCCTTGTTGTATTTGAACGTCATCAATTCGGATGGTTGGGATGTGAGCAATCATGGACCAGTAATCTCCATTCTCTTCTTTTCTGCAACGTTCTTTTATGATAGGACAATAGGAGATGAACAATTTCTTTAGCGTTGTTAGCTCGAAAAGATGGTGTGGCAGTTCCTTTAATTTCGGGCAGTAAAAAATTGTCAAGGAAAGAAAACTTGGCATGAAGATCTAACCAGGCTCTCACAGCGTTATTATTCACTTGCTTTTCTTCTGCATCCATCAGCACGGCTTGGATGCTCCAGAGATTGCTGGCCAGGATTTCAATCGCTTTCCCCGCACCCACTACCAGCCCCACCTCCTTTCGTAGTCTTTCAAACAGGGGTGCAGTCAATTGCTCCAAGACGACGGAAACAATTACCTCGGCAGCCATTTTCAAAGGTGGTAAACGAAAGACAAAAGAGGAGAACGAAATTGAGTTTCGAATGAAATGTAGAGGATGTTGTGAGAAATAACGTTGCCATTTTTTCAATATATTATGGTGCATGGATACGGAGGAGTATTTCAGTTCATGGGCAAAGTATATTATTAACCTTTCTTAGATTTTGGTTTAGGTACAAGTACATAATTTCACCAAACAATTCTCAAATTCTTTTCTTCTGGCACATGATGATGTTTGTTTCAATTCTTGCCTTCACTCGACTGCAAAGGTATAGCTTGTTTCAGTCAACATTCCTTTCCTTTTTCTTTTATCTAAAAGCTTCTATAATACTTGTAATTTGGATGTGCAAGTTGTTTGTTCCTTTATTGTTGATTAACAAGTGCTTTTGATATCATAAAATATTCAGAGAATGCATTGTATTTTTACATTTCACCACGCCACAAGAAAAGTTGCAATTGCACAAGGCAAGCCTCCAACAATACCCTAACTTGCAGCCTGTAAATATTTTATAATACTACTGATAGCAAATTTTGTTTATCTCTACCATCAAAATAGAGACTGCTGTCCTTGTCTTGGTGGTGCTTTTGCTCACTGCCGTAACCGAAATTGCAGGAGTGTGGGACAGTTCTTCATTCTCTATTTTGTCCGAGTGATGGACTTGTGCACTGGCAGCACTGCTGATGGTTGGGTCTTTTTTGATTACAACTTGGGCCTGCCTTGTGAGTGCATTATGTTCCCAAAGCCCACTTCTTTCAACACCCATTACTTGTGCTCTGTGCACATTCAGGAGCTGCATTTAGACCTCCAACAGTAGACCTTGAGGACTGTCATCATATTTTGATGGAACCAAATTCAATTCAAAACATATGAACGCGAGCAATGATGAACCAGTAGTCTCCATTCTTCTTTCTGCAACGCTCTTCTATAACAAATAAGATTCAACTCCTTTAATGTTGTTGTCCGAAAATGATCGGTATGCTGTCTGGCAGTTCCTTTAATTTCCATGGAACGGAGACATGGCATAATGCTTTTAAAATCTTCTCTCTCTGCCAGAAATTCATTCCTCAGGTTGAGTAGTTTCCCCATCGAAGAAGATAACAACGAGCTGATGTAATACCACCTGATAATACTGAACCAACCATATACGAGGCATGTAATCAGCCGACCACAAATAATACTGTTTAAAAATCAATAGCATGAAACATTGAGTCATACATAAATTATTCGGAAAGCATGCATGTCTTCTTATTCATAGGCTTGCGCTGCGCATGACTTCTTACCAAATCCATGATGTGAATGATCAAGTCATCAAAGCAATTAAGCATACCTAATCATGATTAATTAATTGGGGGTTATCTTCTTGTTGTTAATTGTAAAACATCGCCGTGGATAAGTGATCAAGGTCTCACATAATACATGTGATTAGAATTTGGAACCTTACTGTTTGTGGCAGAATCCCACCGTTTCCAGGAAAGTTGGATATATTCCCAGAATCTTCTGATTCGGCACTGTTCATATTAAAAAAATTCTTTAACAAAACAAATTTCGAATTTCCATCCAAGTCCCTAGCTGCTAACGCACTCCCTTTTCTTCTTCTTGCATCTTCAGTCCTTCTAGACCTCCCACTGAAACCATTTACGAACAAAAAATATATATATAGTTAAACAAATTTCATTTTCATTTTTTCTTTATTAACCCAATTTAATACTTTTTTCTAGTCAACACAAGCTCTCCACTGGCCGATCCATTTCTGATCAGCGGCTATAAATATGCTCTGTTTCAGTTCCTCTGTACTCACTACCACCCCACTCAATGGACTCCTCCATTTCTAGCTCTGCTTCTCTTGTCACTCCCAAGTTCCGCTGCTTCGATCCTACCTACGCTTTCTCTGCAACCGCCAATCACCAACGTTCTTTCGTCTACTTTTCTCCACCTTGTATTCCACGTGTTAGAAACAGTAACGGCAGCATGGCGAGTTCCGAGAATTCTGAACGAAAAATAGTTACCGGAGAAGCTGGATATATTCTCGAAGATGTTCCACATTTGTTGGATTATATTCCCGATCTTCCCGTAAGTTTCTCTCCCTCGATAGATTCTCTGAATTTGATGCATGTTTCATTGTCACCTGTTTGGTTCCCCAGAAAACGAAGGAAACGTGAAGAAAGTAAAATTAAAAGCTTTATTTTACAGAATTTTTTCGTCATTTATTTATTTTGACTGTGATTATTATTATTTTATTTGTATGTTAATTGATGATTACTTGTCTTGAAACGCCAAACTACAGGGGAATTCTTTGTTGTTTTTTGGGTGCTGAATAATATTTGATGACTTGCTTATTTGATTATGCTTTATGTTTTGTTGCAGACATATCCTAATCCATTGCAGCACAATCCTTCATATTCAGTAGTGAAGTAAGTTTGGTTTACTTATATTTTCAGTTCTTCCTGGAATTTGTTTGATTGTTAATTAATGTGCTTATAGTTATGGATGATATTGAGAAAGCTGATGATCTGATTAAAAGGGTATGTTCTGTTTTACCAGGCAGTATTTTGTCAACGTCGACGATACGGTTGCCCAAAAGGTAAGTTCACATTTGCTAATGAATATTTTTATTTTGATTCTAGTGAGAGTTTTTCGAATGCTGGACAGATGTAGTCGTTCCAATATTTATTTTGTTCATTTTATGTAGATTGTTGTTCACAAGGATAGTCCAAGAGGGACACATTTTAGACGAGCTGGACCTCGTCAGAAGGTTTGTGGTTCATTGTTAATTCCTCAATCTTATTGTTTTGGTGTTCCTATGCACAGAAATATGGCCTGATTTACCGCGTGCTTCTCAGGTTTATTTTGAATCAGATGAAGTGCATGCATGTATTGTAACATGTGGTGGACTTTGCCCTGGCCTAAATACAGTGATCAGGGAAATTGTTTGTGGCTTATATCATATGTATGGAGTCCATAGAGTTATTGGAATAGAGGTAAGCACATTCTTGTTTCATTTATGTTCAAACATGCTGTAAAATATTTGGTTCTGTGGTTCCTTCACAATGGAGAATCAGTTCAAGAGTTGATTTCTGCTTGCAGGGTGGATACAGAGGCTTTTATGCTCGAAATACAATACCTTTGACTCCGAAAGTTGTGAATGACATCCATAAGCGTGGCGGCACCATTCTTGGGACAGCAAGTGGGGGTCATGATACTTCAAAAATTGTCGATAGCATTCAGGACCGCGGCATTAATCATGTATATCTTATCTACCATTTCTAATTTGTATAATAGGGTGCAATTCAATGAATTTGCAGAGTTTTTTGGGCCTCTGCAACAAATTCCAATATATGGAATTCAGAATACTAACATGTATCTCAGGTTTACATAATTGGAGGAGATGGAACTCAGAGAGGGGCTTCTGTGATTTTTGAGGTAATAATATAGCAGATTGGATTGTCCATGGAGTTATTTACTGTATCCATGTAGTCAATTATATCAGTTTATTCATATGGTTTTTCTTCTTGTCAGGAAATCAGAAGGCGTGGACTGAAAGTTGCGGTGGCTGAAATTCCTAAGACTATCGATAATGATATTCCGGTATTCCTCATTACGTTATGTACTACGTCTGTAGTGTAACTTTCACATTTACACCATCATATGGGGCAAAAGTAACTTTCTTATATGTATGAATTCTCATGGTGGATGGAATGATTTTCTTGGTTCAGGTTATAGACAAATCCTTCGGTTTTGACACTGCTGTCGAAGAGGCTCAACGTGCTATTAATGCAGCTCATGTTGAAGCAGAAAGCATTGAGAATGGTATTGGTGTTGTCAAGTTAATGGGTCGGTATAGTGGTAAGTTGCAGTCATTTTTGTTGCATTTGAAGTTTTCCAGTTTGACTTTCTATAAGATTTGCTTGCAAATTTATGTCTGTTGCTGTATTGTACTTGAACTAAATCAACCAACTTCTTGTTAGAATCTGACACTATATACTCAAAACAGGATTCATTGCAATGTATGCTACTCTTGCCAGCCGAGATGTGGATTGCTGCTTGATTCCAGAATCACCGTTTTATCTTGAAGGACGTGGTGGACTTTTTGAATATATTGAGAAAACACTGAAAGAAAATGGGCACATGGTAATTGTAATAGCTGAAGGTGCAGGACAAGAGCTTTTTTCTGAGAGTATTCACACCATGGACCAGCAAGATGCGTCAGGAAAGAAGTTACTTCAAGATGTTGGTTTGTGGATTTCTCACAAGATAAAGGTAAGTAAATAATTAAATTAATTTTCTGTTGTGTTGTTTCGCATGGGTCAGGAAACTCTGATGGTGCTCTGGGTGCTGCTCACTCTTTTTTGGCTGTATTCAGAATTTTTCCAGGCTCTTAGAACAATGGCTCTCGGATAGTTCACCATGTTTTTAATAATAAACATGGTGGAACACCTCTTTTTCTGAGAGATTTATGGTAGACATCCAGTTTCTTGCACATCATTTAACCGATTGAATTTTTCTATTGCAGGATCACTTCACAAAAAAGAAAACGATGAATATAAATCTCAAATATATAGGTAACTTGACTGAGGTCTGCCTTCATATTTGTCATGTCTTTTTAAAATGTTTTGCTGTCATTTTAAAGAGACAAAATAACCAACCAGTCGTTTTCTTGCCTGACAGATCCCACGTACATGATCCGTGCTATTCCAAGCAATGCATCTGATAATGTATACTGCACACTCCTTGCTCACAGTGCCATCCATGGTGCAATGGCAGGGTACACCGGTTTCACTGTTGGTCCTGTCAATGGCAGACATGCTTACATACCATTCTACGTAAGTTCTTCCCTCTACAGAAGCAATTATCTCAATTTCTTTTATATTTGATGTTCCTGTCGACAATTAAAACAAAACAACCATCAACCTTTGTTCTAGTTTATATGCTATTCTCAACTAATACACAGCTTAAATTTTATCCTGAAATTGAGCTTCTTGTTTTATGATATTATTTCAGTATTCCTTGATCTCTTTCTTGAGTAAATCTGGTTGGAATAATATGTCTAGAAATAATATTAGACCGATTATAATTGGTTCAGAGAGTTTTTTCAAGTAGCAAATCCATATTTACAACTAACAGCAGAGTTGTTACTCAAGTATTTCTTGCATGGTAATGTGCAGCGAATTACTGAAAAACAGAACAAGGTTGTGATAACAGACAGGATGTGGGCAAGGCTTCTATCTTCAACCAATCAGCCAAGTTTCTTAGACCACAGAAAAATCACTGGAAGCAAGAAACAGGAAGAACCAGAAACCCAATTGTTAGACGGGGAATGCCTCACTCAAGAAATATCAACCAAGTGAAGAGACTTGCAGCTCAGGCCAAACTGAGCAGTCCGAAGTTTTTAGATTTTCGTTGTAGTGTTCATCTTTTTTCCTATTTTGTTTCTCCTCCTTGATATCTGCTCCATCCAACGTGCTTTCCGGTGAACGTACACGTCAGCAAGGTTTTATTGCGAATTACTATCTGTATCAGGGGGGGTTTCTTTTTCTTTCTTCCTCTTCTGGTAGTTTGTTGACAAGGAGCTTTTGTAAAGTAAGTTATGAAACGTTTGTCATATGCAGTGAAGACTTAGTGAGAAAAATCGAGGAATGTATGCTTCACTTTTGTATTCAATTAGAAACAATTACTATACATTCCCTAGCAATACGCAGCTGAAAAAGAGAGGCAAGTTTTCATCACTTAAAGAGCTAAGAGTTTTGAACAGGGTCTTCCATTTTCCAATGTCATTTTTCAGAGTTTTAAGAACAACAATATCGTAGATTAGTAGTTGAAGATTCATACTATTCATTGATCAGTATGGTCTTGCAAAACTGTTCTATGAATTGACATGTTTGAGGGCATTAGAAATGTGAGGACATCATCGGGCAGGAATTTAGTTAAAGGTGATTCCGAGACAGACAGGAAACTTATTTAAGATATCTTAATTTGTTTAAGAACGGAGAGATAGAAGAGTTGCCTGAAAGTATTGTGCGAGCCTTATAATTTGCAAACCTTAGATCTTGGTTGGTCTACCAATCTCAAAAGATTAGCCCAAGGGATGGGAAAACTAATCAATCTAAGGCATTTAATAAATGATGCAACTTCACTGAGTTACATGCTGAAAGGGATTGGGAGATTTAACTTTTAAGCTTTCTAGTTGTGAATGGAGGTGGCCATGGTAGCAGCGCCTGTATTCTAGAATGTCTGAAAAACTCGAACCACCATCGGAGATCTCTTCTTATAAGAGGACTGGGAAATGCTGCAAATTTTAGTGAGGCTAAGCAGGCAGAACTTAAGGATAAGAAAAACCTGTTTCATTTGGCTTTATATTTTGATTTTGAGAAAGCGGAGGAAATGATGAATGAGGATGACGAAGTAGTTCTTTAAGCTTTACAATCTCCTCCAAATTTATAGAAATTAAAGATGGTTATGTACAAAGGCAAGACTCTGTCCCTCAATTGGATGATTTCATTAACTAAGCTAAGGGTGATAACTCTCAGCTGTAGCATGAAGTGAGAGCATTTTCCTCCTCTGGGAAAATTAGCATCTCTTGAAAAACTTTACATATGGGAACAGGCAGTGATAGTACATCTTCATCTTCATCTGTTTTTCTTGCCCCAAATTGAGTCTCTTGAACTCTGGGACATGGAAGAATGGGAAGAGTGGGATTATGGGATCACAAGGAGGGGAGAAGAAGATATTGCAGTTATGCCATGATTAAGTTGCATGAGAATTGGATATTGCCCAAAATTAAAGGCACTGCCAAACCACCTTCTCCCTCATCTTAGTTGCACTTCCTCCTTTTGAATTTGTTCCAAGATTATGTAATAAGCTTCTTCAGTCAGTACTTTTGCCTTGTATTTAATAAAATTTCTGATCACTCTCAGGTTGGTGTTTCTTTGCATGAAGAAACAAGGATGTATCAAGAGAAAAGAAGAGCAAATATATTGCTTTGTTAATTTACACTTATAACCTTACCTTAGTTAGAGTCTAGACATGCCATTATTCATTTGAAAAAACAACACTAGTAATAGCAAGGGTTGACAAAGAAAAAATTCAATTCCACATGAAGATTCAATGGTGTAAATTTGTTTAACGTGTCAAGCTTCAAACCAGCAATTATCCAACTACTTTTTTATTATTGGTGAAGGTATATATTAGGCATCACATGTTCTTGAAATTCCTATATTAATTTTCTCTAGAAATTAATGACATGAGACTGCAAAGTTAGGTGGGATTGTTGATGGGTATCTAACACTTCTTCAATGGAAGCACATAATTCACAATGTTCTTTTCCTCTTTATTGCTTCATCCTTTGTGGTTCAAACTTTTCGCAAGTAAAAAGAGAAAAAACAAATTCTCTTTTCTTCTTTGATTTCACAAGATAATTACATACATACATACATACATACATGCATACAAATATATATACACACACACACAACTGTCTTCAACATGACATCAAGACAAAATCGAAGTGTTCATCGTTATTACTATTCCTATTGAAGACTTTATTATTAGTATTGTGATTGGTTTTATTTAGCTTGTGTTTAGACAGAAACAAAAAAAGGCACCTAGTTGAAACAAAATTGAGAGTAACTTAAAATCAAAGCTGTTTCTGTTGTCCTGTTCGATTCTCTACTGGTTCAATGCGTTTGAGAAGCATCTCTCTTATAGTATGTTCTCTGTTTCGATTTCAGTATCTGCATCAAATCCTCATGCGGGTTTTGCTTCTGTTTTGCTTTTACTGCACTTTTTGGGTTGATTTGTTATTGTTTTCTGGGTTTGTGTATTCAAATAGTTTTGCTTAGTTTTTGTTTTTGCTGTTTCTTCTAAGTGAGTTGGGTTGATGCCATGTTCATGTTTTCTGTTCACGTGGATTTCTTCCTTTATTTGAAGTCAGCATAAAAATGAAAAGCCCTTTTTTTTTTTCTTTTTTTAAATTATCAGCTTTCTGGCTTACTCTGTGATGGATCATGTCAAATTCAGGGCATATACTAATATCTCTCCTTTCTGTCTGAATTTGATATAACCAGCATAAATGGATTTGGTTTTATCTTCAAAAAGATTTTGGTTTGGGTTTGAATTGATGTGGATCATGTTAATTTTGGTTTTATTGACTGCATAGTCAATGACAGGAGTTATTGTTTCTCTCTTATGATTCCAAGATCAGCTTTTGACTGCAAATTTATTTTCTATGTAATATAATATCTTGTTTCATGTGTTGTTTAATATGCTAACATTCATCTAAATGTTTATGTTGTTATGGTCATGTAGATGGTGGATGATGAAGAAGACAATCTATGATCCTTCTCTTTATGTGAAGCTAATTAGTGGTGTTAAATTATGAAGCTGGGAGAGAAGATTGATTTAAGGCCTCTACTTGTAAAATTCGGGGTGGCCTTCGTTTTCTCTTTAGCAGGATTTTTCATTTCTCGCCATAGGACAAAAAGAACTAAACCATCTTCCTTGCCTCCTTCCTCGCCATGTTTTTCAGGTTTGCATTTTTGTCTCTACATTATCTTCTCTAGTATTGATTTTTAGTTGGGATTTGGCTTTTTTGTATTTATGTTGCCCACGTTCTGTTTATTTTTGGCATTGAATTAGGACGAAGAGCTCAGCATAGAGATGATATCTGTAGCTTAAAGTCAGTGCCTAGCTCCTGCAGTGTTGTTTCAGTTGCTGCAGAAAGATATGTAAGTTTGGTTGGATTATAATTCTGATTGCAACACATTAAAGTTCTGTTACAGTTTCAATCTTTATAATTGTTGATTTATATTCAGTAATGTTAATGACTGACTCCAATTTTGCCACTCAAGAGAGAGAGAGAAAGAGTTCTAGGCCCATATAAGTTTTATATTCCTCACCAAATGTCTGTTGAAGTAGGAAAACTTTTGAATTGATTGAACATGGAAATCTTCGAAGAATGAAATCTTTCTTTTTCTTCTGTTCATAAATGATTACTTTCATAATAGGTGAGGATGGATTATATTTTATATAGTTTGGCGATTTTTTTAAGTAGATGTATTTTGGATTATAAAATTGAAGAACAAAAACATAACAAGTTGTGTATCTAAAATGTACAATATTTGCTCGGTTGTTGGGCTTGAACCGTTACAATTACAATTATGGGCATGGTTCTGCTGAATTTAATTTTAGTCGAACTGACGTGTTATGTATGCTTTCTGTATTTCAGGAAGAATCTTACAAGCAGAAGGTCGTTGTTGAGAATTCTTTGGTTGGTCTTTCGTCAAGTAGTAGACATAGTGGAGATAACAATAATGATTACCTCTTGCCGGAGTTTAATGGACTCGTGAAGGAATTGGACTTTGGTGGCGCCAATTCTGGCTATTCTCCTAGGAAAGATGTAGAGACGCCGAGGTCTGACGTTGAAACTCATAGAGCATTCGTAAGTTCGGAGAAGGATGAATATGAGCAAGAGATCAGGCTCCTAAAAAACATGGTTCAAATGCTTCAGGAGAGGGAGAAGAATCTTGAGGTCCAGTTACTTGAGTATTATGGCCTTAAAGAGCAAGAAACGGTTGTGATGGAGCTCCAAAACCGATTAAAGGCAAGCAATGTAGAGACTAAACTTCTTACTCTCAAGATTGAATCGTTACAGGCAGATAATCAGAGACTAGAGGCACAAGTGGCTGATCATGCGAAGGCTTTGGCTGAGCTTGAAGCTGCAAGATCGAACATTAAGCTGCTCAAGAAGAAACTGAGGTCTGAAGCTGAGCATAACAGGGAACAGATCTTAGCCGTTCAGAAAAGGGTTAGTATGTTGCAAGAACAAGACTACAAAGCTGCTGCAAGTGATGCAGATACCCAATCAAGATTGCAAAGGCTAAAGGTTTTGGAGGACGAGGTGGAAGATTTGAGGAAGTCTAACTTGAGACTACAACTAGAAAATTCTCAACTGGCTCAGAGATTGGAGTCCGCCCAAACCCTTGCAATGTCTGCAATGAAAGACCCAGAGGCAATCCATCCATTTGTTGTTTTATTCTTCATTTTCTGCTTAATACTGCTATTAGTATTGGAATTCTATTCTTCTTATCTATGCATTCTATTGCAGACAGAAGCATTAAAAGAAATGATCCAGCGTTTGAGAGAAGAAAATGAAACTTTGACCAACAAAATTGAGCAACTACAAGCAGATAAATGTGCTGGTGTTGAAGAATTGGTGTATCTCAAATGGGTAAATGCTTGCTTACGATATGAGCTGCGTGATTATCAAGGCCCAGCTGGTAAGACTGTTGCAAGAGACCTTAGCAAAACTTTAAGCCCCAAGTCTGAGGAGATAGCCAAGAAGTTAATACTTGAATATGCAAATACTGAAGGGGTTGGGAACTTGATGGACATTGATTCCGACCGGTGGTCATCCTCTCAAGCCTCCTATATCACAGACTCCGAAAATCCTGATGACTCTTCTGTTGACAGGTCGTCTGATACCAAGATCAACACATCAAGCAAAGTCAAATTCTTCCGCAAGCTTAGGAGACTCATACGAGGAAAAGATGACGGTCCTCATAGCCGAGGTCTATTGGGGGACAAAATTGTATCCTCTGAAAACAGCGATTCATCGTGCGATAGTTCATCTGAGATGTCGAGTAAGAGAGTCATTACTTCGTCTCTGAGTTTACCAAGAGACTCCTTGGATATTCAAAGATGGAGGAGTATCATGAAAGATAACAACAACAGGAGGAACAGTGATTCGGCAAGTTTATCCAAAGTTGTATGCAATTTTGTTTAGGACAAGACGTTCGTTAGTTTCCCACGTAACCGACAAGTCAATCGAAGCGTTTCGTAGTAGATTACTTGTCGTTCTCTGGCTTTATAGGCAAGTGACATGCAGTTTGTACACAGCTGGTCAAATATTTGAAATAAGGTAAAATTTTATTTATATCTATTAAATTCTAATTAAAAGTAGACAAATATATTAGAAAAAGTAGGTACAAGGCAGTTGGATAACCATGCACAACTAAAATTATCTAATTAATAATAAATAAAAAATTTATAAATTTATAAATTTTTTCGTAACTATATTAATAAAATAGTATAACTCTTTTTAATTTTTTTATTTATTATTAATAAATAAATTTTATTTATTTTATTAATTAAATAATTTTATCGTGTTAATTATACCAATACGATAAAATTATCATATTACATCACATAATTAATATGATAAGACCGATTCTATGTTAAATTTTTTTAATATATTCTACGCTTCGCCAACGTTCGTAAATTCATAAATTATATGTTAAAAATGTTATATTTAAATTTTTAAATATTATAATAAATCATATTAATTAATTATATAACTTATGATTTATATTTTACTAATACAATATAATTGACCACATCCTTGGTCAAAATAAATTTAGTACTTTTTTTAAGGTAGTCATTTCACTTATATGTCGTGTACGATACGACAAAACGACGTTGTTTCGCTTGTAGCACACAAATACAGCGAGTACCGACTCCTCTCGCTTCACCCCATCAACACAAATCCGTACACGTGATCCGTACTTCTAAATTTACAAGTCACTTGTTTTTCCACTCCCGCGCCAGACACGTGTCATTCTTCCGAGGAGAGTACAGATCCTCTGGAATAACATACTCTCACTGCCCTCAGTACAACGGACCCCTCCCTGTCGTAACAAACAAACAAACAAACAAACAAAAGCCTCTCTCTAAAGTTTCAGTCTTTTCTTCTCTCTCTCTCTCTCTAAGACCTGCATTCATTTTTCTTGGGTTTAGGGTTTTCGGAAGCAATCAAACGACAAGAAAACGAAAGAAAATGTCACCGTCAACGGTACTTCAGTACCATCAGCACCAGCAAATCCTACTAAATGGACCGGCAACAGCTGCAACGTTGAATTCGCCGGTGAGTAATGTACTGACTATGCAGCGAGCCTCGCTGTACGTCGGTGACCTCCACCCGGAAACCGAAGAGTCCGACTTGCTTGACTCTTTTTCCAAAATCGGACCTGTCGTCTCAGTTCACATCTGCCGCTGCTCCTTTACGAACAAGAGTCTTTGTTACGGTTATGTCAACTTCTACAACCACACGGACGGTATAATAAAAAAAAAAACCTGTATTTCATCTCTCCAGTCTTCGTTACGGTTATTTTGTTTCTTCGCATGTTTTTCTCGTGGGTTTACAGCTTTGGGGGTTTCACAACACCCGCCAACCCTTTTTTTCTGTCATTTTCCTCGAAAATGCCACTTTCTTTTTCCATGTATGTCCATGTATGTGATATACAGATGCACGTATGCATACGTCACTTTTTTATTTTATTTTATTCGATTCTGTTCTTCGGTTTCGAGGTTGATACTGATATGTATCATATGGGTTTTCTGCCTAATTACATGGGTATTGTTAAAGGGGCTATCTTGGCGTTACCTTATTTTTCACTCTTCTCTGTTCAAGATTCCGTATTAGTACCGTCTATGAAATGATATGAACTGATTTTTTCTTGGTTCTATCGGAGTTTTTCTTCCTTTATGTTCCTTGCTATGTAGCAGATTCGTTTTTGTCAGTTAAGGGGTTTCGCCTGTTTTATATTTTTTGCTTGATGTTGGTAAATTTTAGTGGTTTGTGCTTGATTCATGTTGCTTTGGGATATATTTTAGTGCAATCTCTGTTTTTTTTTTCTTTTTTTGGCTAATTAAGTTTCTTGATTTTGCTAGTAGGAATCTTCTTTCGTAATTCTTTGGGACTGTAGATGTGTTTTTTTTTGTTAACGGTGGACATAAATGTTTGATCTCTTATTATTTTGTCTCTCTTCAATAGTTTAAATGGTATGTTGTCCTTTGTTACCTGATTTTTTTCAGCATGTAAGGCTATGGCATGTTTAAACCACACTAACTTGAAGGGAAAAGCAATGAGGATAATGTGGTGCCAGAGGGATCCTTCTCTAAGGAAATGTGGTGTCGGTAATCTCTTTGTCAAGAACTTAGACCCTTCAGTCGATGGCACTTGCTTGCTTGGTTTGTTCTGCCAGTTTGGCACCGTCCTTTCTTGCAAGGTGGCAGAAGAAAACGGCAAGAGTAAGGGTTTTGGATTTGTTCAGTTTGACTCGGAGGAATCAGCAATGATCGCTCGTAGTGCTCTTCATGATACTTCCCTTCGAGGGAAGAAATTGTGAGCCTTCTATTTCTATCATTGTTTTTAGTATTTATGTTGTCTTCTCCTAGTCTTCTGTTCTGTTTTATCATGAAAAACTGAGAATGAAAGGAAGAAAAAGAAATAAAACTTTCAATCTCACCCTTATCTTATTCTTTCTTCCCCCAAAAGAAAAGTAACTTAAAAATGAAATGAAATAGATCCATAGTTCTTTTGAGGTGTAGAGACTAGGTGCACTATATCTTGATAGAGAAACGTACTAGATTTTGCCGTTAGTTTTTTTTTTTTCTCTCTTGTGCATACTTCGTACAGAATGTGTTTCATTTGTGTCTTCTAATCTTCTACACATGATCCAAGTTATATAAATTTCACAATAACCTTTAGGTAGAAATGTGTTTTCTAGGGCATCTATGTTTGTTGATTTCTAAGGGCTTTATGAATAATTACTATCATATAGCTGATTTGTTTGATGCCCTTCTTCCATAGGTATGTTGCTAAGTTTGTCAAGAAGAGTGACAGGACAGCCACCAGAGAAAGCTTAAATTTCACCAATATTTATGTGAAAAATCTGGTTGAAGATGTGGCAGAGGATTTCCTACATGACAGATTTTCTAAATATGGGAAGGTTCGTAATGTTGTTATCATGAAGGATGGAAATGGGAAATCAAGAGGCTTTGGATTTGTAAGCTTTGAGGCACCAGAAGAGGCTAGAAAGGCTGTAGACGAAATGAATGGTTCACAATTGGGTAAATTTTCAACTTAATATTTCAGTTTCTGTTGTTTTAATTTTAAATATCATAATATTTTTTGGAGAACTATTTTTGTAACAAAGAATTTCATTTGCAAATCAGGTTCAAAGATTTTGTTTGTAGGAAGGGCTCAGAGAAAGGCTGAGAGGGCTGAGATTTTGAAACATGAATACAAGAAAACATACCTTTCCCACATTAAGAGGTTGAAGGCTTCAAATTTGTATGTGAAGAACCTCAATGTCCTTGTCGATGAGAAGAAGTTGCAACAACTTTTCAGCTGTTTTGGACGAATAACATCTGTAAAAGTGATGCGCCAGGGTAATGGAAGAAGTAAAGGATTTGGCTTCGTGTGCTTCTCCTCACCTGAAGAAGCAAAGAATGCTTTAGATACTCTTAATGGTAGACCAAATCACCCTACATTTGCCTTCAGCATTTTTTCTATTTTTGCAATGATTCCATCTTATTTTTTATGTGAGTTATTTTCACAGGAGCAAATTTTGAAGGAAAGCATCTCTATGTGGCAATAGCTCAGAGTAAAGAAGATCGCCAGAATGCTGATTCCTTAGCGCAGTCTGCTAACTGCAGTGTTCCTCTTCCATATCCCCAGTACTATTTTGATTACCATCGGTTCCCGCTACTGCATCAGCCAATCTCATATATAAATCATAATACCAATATGGATATTCAGTATCCTTTTGCAACACAGAATTACCCGAACCACTATTCTTACTATGTAAGAACATTCTCTCAATCCTTTCTGTAACTAGGCTTTGATGGCCTCAACTCTCTCTCCCTCTCTTTTGATTTACTTTGTGATTTCACAGATTCCAATAAGGCCAGAGTATTTGGGGAGCAGTGGAAACACAAACAACTGGACCCACCAACAGCATGTAAGTTACCTTTTATTATTATCATCATATAGTTTATAATGTATGTTTCTCTCAAATCTTTTCCATGCACACTGTTTCATTTGCTCACTTTCCTTCTGTTTTGCAGTCTATGACATATTCTAGCTCTCATACTCAAGATCTGAACCGTGGGAATTATGTGGGTCTCCAATCTGGCAACAGTAAGAAGGGGAGCAAAAGAATTGCACCTGTTAAAGCTTCCTACAAAGCAGCTATCAGAAGTTTTGCTGCAGCTACATCTCACGAGAACGGGAATAGTACTGTGGATGTTATTGACCCCATGGTCGATAATCTTCAGGTTTGTGACTCTCAACACCTTTCTTCTTGAAGCTTATATATCAATCAAGTCTGAGGGAGAACACGAGGCTTTGAGTTTTTTCAAGTGTGGATTTATTTTATGATATGTCTACAACTGAATTCTCGCTCTCTTTCTCTAGCCAGAGTGCGCAGCAAATGTAACTGAGATGGTGTCGAAGATGAATGACTCTGAGTTAATCAAGCTGCTGAACGCACCTAATTCCTTGGCTAAACAAGCAGATGACCCAGTTCAAGTTTTCAGGGAGGCAAATGGTAGGACCAGTGCAGGTGATCCTGTTGAATTGCAAAAGGCCACCTGCTGCTTGGGCTACTAACCAACGGCATTAGACATATCTTACATGCTCACTACTCCAGTTTCTGTCAAGAATCATAGGACTTACGTACAGCTGATCTGCAAAACTTTGTTATTTTCCCAATTTTTTTTTTTCATCTTTGTGAGAAGTACGAAACTATCCTGTTGATGGAAATGTCAATTCTGTTCCTTGGAGGATCAGTCCTGGTTAAACTTGGTGCTATCATATCTGAAATAGAACATTAAATCTTTTCTGATGGATGTGGAATACTCAGTATTATCATATACGAAACAGAGCAAGTAGATCTTTTCTGATTTATGTTGCATTCTATAGTTCCTTTCATGTTCGTCTATTATTATGCTTTGCTTGGTTATTTTGTCTTGAAATGAATGGAAAGAGCAAAATGCGGCGTACGTCTTTTTCTTGGCAGGATTTTGCATTTGCCAAGTTTTGAAATGGATTTTACGCTGTCATGGATTGATTCTGGTTTCATGTAATGAGAAGACCTGTGTTTTTGCTTTTGTTTTTTGTTTCCCACCATTTTCTTAAGTCAGTAGTATCTTACAAACAGAAATTTCTCGGGACAGACAATAAAGCTCCTCATTTACATGATTGTTTTAGATAAACTTATTGCTTCACCTAGGATTGAGAGCAATAGTAAAATAGTAGCAGTACACTGAAACATCTTATAAAAAAAAAAAAATAGCAGAGGTGAAAATGGGAAGGAAAAGGGAAACGTGATATGAATTATGAACAACTTGATTAACTTAAGGACCAACATCAATAAGATTAGAAAACCGCAGCAGCAATGTTTATCTAATCCGTGCAGTTGATATCTTCTTCAAATAAGGGCGAATCCTTGAACAATCAATGCATCAGCAAGAACTTGATTAGCAGCCTGAGATGGATGAACACTGTCCCAAAACACATACTGAGATGCGTTTGAACATGTTCCAGGTGACCTTGGATTGCATAAAAATACGGTTGTTTCTATAGTTCCTGTTCCGCAGCAGCCTCTTGTTGCTTCCACAAAACCTAACAGCACAGAAGGAATCGAATAGATTAAAAATCATTATATAAACATGATACAATTCACAGACTAAATCGAGTTCCGGAATTTTCGCAGTACCGGATTTTGAAGGAGATTTAACAATATCATAGAGTGGCTGGAAAATGTCGAAAATGACAATTTTCAGACCAGAGAGTTGCTTTTGGAGACTTGTTGCAGCAGATTTGATCTTCTTGTTAAATTGTTGAGCATCTGAATTGATTCTAGAGACGCAGCCACTCCCATGATATCCAAATAAAGTTCTTGCCGCAGGAAGACAACCCAATGGTGGCAGAGAAGTCACTCCAAATTTCCTGGCTCCCAATCCATACATATTCTGTATAACAAAGAAGCCAAATCTTCATTAACCTTAATTGTTTTTCCAAGAAATTGTAGCATTTTAGGTTGAGAACAATCCTAATGATAGGGAAATACCTTGATGAAACTTGAGAAATAGTTGACAAGGATTGAACCATACTGGTCAGGAGTATAGGCTCTGTTAATTAAAGGATTTACATAGTAATTCTGAAGAAAGTCACCACTCCCAGCACCCACTATGTATATTGCATTCTTGATTATGGAAGCCGATTGTTTGCTGCCAGCTACTTTTGCTAGCTTACTCTGGTATTCTTTATAGTACTGCAACTGCTGAGTCAAAGGAATTGCGTGCTGCAAGACAAAGAACAGTAAATGATTTTTAGTCAAGACTCTTAAGATTATAAGATTAATACAATATTCTTACATTTAAGACGGATGTTCTGTCATCATAACCAGCTCCAGCTGAAGCAAAGTTTGCACCAATAAGCAGGTTCTTCCCCGAAGCCTGCGGGCTAAGATATGCCGGCGCATAGTTCTTAAACCCTAGAGTATCAGCTGCAAAAGAAATTTAAACAAAGGAACAGAACTTAACCTTAACAGAAGAACTTGAGAATCCAATCTTTAGAATTGGTGTTTTTACTTACCAGTAAAGTCAGTGGCTAGTTTCCCATTGCAAAATCTTCCAGTAGGTTGGTGATTGATGAAATCTCTTCCATAAGGAGGATAATTAGCTTGGAAAATAGTTGGAAGATAATTGTTATTGCCAACATCTACAGCAGAATCACCAAAAGTTATGATTGCAGGAACAAGAGTTGGTGCATCTTGTGCATACCCTTTGCTTGCAAATGCTAAAACAAGGACCAAAAACAGCACTCCTCTCTGGCAACAAATTTCCATTTTCTTTAGAACTGGATTTTGAGACCTTGAGCAGTGAATTGGACCTTATAATGGAAAGGACAATGAACTAACACTTAAGGTATGCCTTAAAGGAGGAGGATAGCGGTTGAGGAGTGTAGCCAATAAATGAGAGCAGTTCAAGTCAGTGTATGAACATTGAAGTCACTAGCAATTTATATGTAGATGAAAACAATATCCAAGCAAGTGCTTAGATTTTGTATTTCTATTTTGTTTTGTCCTTTTTTTATTTCAAGATGATTTTTTTCTTGATCACACATTTGGACATCATGCATTCATAAAACCCTAATAATGATTTCTCTGAAGATCGGTAATGAGGGGAGCTTGGTGGTTGAAATGAATAAGTAGGAGAGAAAGGATTATGAGTTGGAACCACGAGAAAGTTATATGTGCTTGAGTTATTATTTGTGCTACATTGCTTCCAACTAGTTGCACAAATGCATTCCATTTCTAATAAAGACCATGTAAACATAGGATGGCAATCAATTGGATACTTGATAATATTTATCCAAAAAAATTATCTAATATTTAAAATTTATTGAATATTAAATAATAATTTTAAAATTGGATAAACAAAATTTATTTTGATTAGTTATGATTTTTATTATTAATTATAATTTTTTTTATTACAGTTAAAACATAGATAGTAAATATTTCAATCGAATTCGAATTTAGATACTTCAAAAATTTCGAATATCATATCTATTACTATTCTTATATAAACATGCATATATTATCTATTGAAGAACAGTTATCAGGTATAGATGTTGGCAACTTTTAAAATACAAATTTAGTGTAAATCTTAGGTATTTAGAGTTATTTTGTGCAAATAAACACTGTTCACAGTTATATAACATTATTTTGTGCAGATCAAGGTGCTGGGGAACTTTTCAATATTCATTCACCGCAAATCTTGCTGGCCATTAATGGAATCTGGAAGGTGGAAAAGTATGCAGAAAAGGGTTCCATTTGTTATGTAGAGATCTGCATTTCTACTCTAATGTACTGGAAATGTGGTCCAAGGCTTTTATTTTCAGCATACAGTTTTCTGCAATAAATAGAACAGCCCAATAGCGTGTGCATTGTGGTTGGGTTTACTCGTGTGCCATAAATGAATCTGCTGAGATTTAAAAGAAAGCAAAAAGGAAATTTTTTTGATTTGGATTTGTGGTCAAACTGGAAATAACACATGATCTTACTTGAGTCCATGTTCAGTTTGCTCAAATTCTCTTTTCATTGGTCAGTCTGCCTGAAGCATGCGCAATATGCAGTTGTAATGCAGGGGTAGGTGACCTTCAATGTCTAATGAATGCGGAAGGCAACAGCCCAGGAGTATTGTTTGATTTGGCTAGAGCAAAATCAGAGTCTTAGTCAGGATAATGTTCCATCTGAGAGGTTACACTTTAATCCAAAAGTTAAAAGGACTAATGAAGAGCTTAAACATTATCATTAAGCTTTAATGACTTCCCTCAGGTGCAAGACCAGTATTAGATAGATTTGTTAAGTGGACAAAGCCAAAGAGTGATGGAAGACGAATTCTTTAACTTAGAAGTTTAAACTATCATAGGTGAGTGCCTAAACAACAAAATTAAACTCTTATCAGATCTCTTCAGGGTGTAAAACTGATATCATATTAAAATATCATTTGATCTGAAAATTTAAGATAGCAGATAAGAATCCAAACAATAGTAATAACCTCTAACATTGTCATTAATAGGTAACAAGTAATGCTCCATTTCTTTGATGGCCATCAGAAAATCACATATTCAACCAAGAAAGAATAGAGTACAATGTCTTAGTAAATAGAGTACAAGGAGATTGCGAACTGGGACTAATGTACAGTATTTACTTTCTACCTTGCTTCAGGACCCATTTCTGTTTCAATATCCACAACACTTATGTCAACCGAACTGCTTAATCTCAGCATTTGGCTTTCTGTTCTCCAAATTTGTTCCCGAGCAGTTTCCATTTCCAGACACTCTTTTAATCCTGTCACAACATGACTCATAGCTGGCCTCTGGATTGCAATTGAGGGCACACATTCCATTGCAGTCTCTACAGCTTTCCACACAGAATTAGTATCAAAATTGCTTTCCAATCTTGGATCAATTATGCTTCTTATATCTCCTCTTTCAAGTAAAGGACATACCCATTGCACTATATGAATGTTGTTATATCCTCTTATTACAGCAGGCTGGCCTGTTATTAGTTCCAAGAGAACAATTCCAAAACTATACACATCACTTTTCTCAGAAAGCCAGTTCGATGCATAATACCTGCGCAGAACGACAAATGTCAAAGAATTTATCTTTGTTTTATGTATGAAAACCAAACGGTGCTAAATGACATGCAGCTTTAGAAGATTTTATGTACTTACTCTGGATCAAGGTAACCAACTGTGCCAACAACTGATGTCATTATGTGACTTTCACTTTCAAGTGGGAAAAATTTTGAGAATCCAAAATCTGCTATCTTGGCCTGTAATTTTTCATTCAACAAAATGTTGGCAGTCTTCACATCTCGGTGAATTATTGGTGGCTTGCAACCATGATGCAAGTACTCTAGCCCTATACATTGAATTTTACCATATGTTGGCTAATCTGGGACAGATGAAAAATTAGAGAAATCAAATTTATGTATTGGCTAGTGTGCTTGTTCACCTTGTGCTGCATCAACTGCAATCTGAAGTCTTTCTTTCCAACTCATAGGTTTAGTTTTATCTGAAGGAACGAATATGGTAAACTAGATCATATTATATTTGTTGTGTTTTTTCTTGAACAGACACGAATATTAACTAAGAAAATACCTAATAAATACTGTTCTAAGTTCCCAAATGCCATGTACTCATAGATGATTCCGAAGTTCCCACCATCATTGCAATATCCAACAAGAGATGCCAAGTTCCTGTGATGAACTCTCATCAAGAGCTGAGCCTGCACATTAAGATGCCACTATATTAGTAATTAAGAATGAACAAAATGAAAATATATTGCGGATAAACTGTTGATCTGGATAGAGTATTTTACCTCAGTTTGGAATTGCTTAGACCCTTGAGCTGATGATGTAGAGAGCATTTTGACAGCAACTTCTGTACCATCAACCAAGCAGCCATGGTAAACTGTTCCAAACCCTCCTTTTCCAAGAACTTTTTGGAAGTTATTCGTGATATTCACTACCTCAGAGTATGTGAAGTGTTGATTGTCTGATTTCAGAGACCCTACTTTTCTTCCATAAGATTTGTTGACATTCAGCCTTGCAGCTATTAATTAAAGTGAATCATGTAGTTGTCAATTTGTTTAATAAGAACAATTCCTGGAATTCAATAGTTATCCTGCAGAAATAACCATTCCATGGTTTACAAAAATGAGAACTTTTCATACCTCGTTTTCGTTTGTAGATCCAGAAAGTAAGCAATGCAATGCAAATGGTTAGCAATGGAACCACGGTCGCAACCACTGGTGTTACAATATTTCTTTTCTTCTTGCACGGAGCTGACAAACAAAGATCCGGATTTCTTACAACACTGCATTGGATGAATTGTTCTTAGAGGAAAACGGCGAAGTTGCTGGAAAGAAATTGATTTTCTAAACAGGATGTGAAAAGAAATATTATATATTCACTGCATCTATACCAATAAATTCGGAGTTTGGATAAAATGTAAACCTCAATATGAGTGATCCATTCTGGAACTTTGCCATTAGGGATGTGGGAACTGAGCCAGAGAGTTTGTTTCCTTCCAGGTTCCTGCAGATACATACTAGAATAATTCAATCTGCTTTCCTACAAAGTCAATATAAAGTTATGCCATTAAAGCTCAATTACTTACAGAGTTCTCAAGTGTGGTAGTTCTGACAGAAATTCAGGCACTGATCCTGTCAATCTGTTGTTTGATAAGTCCCTTGAGAAAAGGAATCTTCAGGTTAGTACTTTTACATATGATTTGGAAATTAGCAGAAATAATCACATTTTAATTTATTTATGCTTACAGATGCTCTAACGACTTCAGATTAGAAAGTGCAGGAGATATCCTGCCTGTCAATCCTTTTGATGCTAGATTCCTGCAGAAAATTCATACAGATTAGTTAAATTATAGCTTTCAAAATAAGACAATATTAATAGTTTAATCAATTTTATATCTTGTCTCATATTTTAATATTTTTTCGGAGCATAAGCACTCACAAAGAGGTAATTTTTGGGGGATCGTAACCATTGAAGCTGCAATTCAAGCCATCCCAGGAGTAGTGTACAGGAGAACATGGATCTCCTTGCCAGCCTTTACCAACATCATAGTTCGTTTTGATCTCCACGATCGCTTTGACTAACATGTTGAAACAATAGATGGGAATCAAGATAGCTTATCTTTTAACTACAATAGAAACGGAAAAAGTATCAAAATAATTTACCATCTTCTTGGTTTGTTGATGAATGCAAGAAATCCTTCATAATATATATTTCCATCGCGTTTAGAATAGGAGGAAGAGTAGAATTTGATGTTTTATATAGAGAAAATCTGAGCTTGCTTCCTCTTACAGGCTGTGTGCTCTGTATAGTTTTCGAACGTAAGTACGTAGGAACAACTGATTTCTCCCACAGGTCACCATTTAGTTCTATGCTGAATTCTCTGTATTGGTTTACTTGGAGGCTTTCAAGTTCAGCAAAGTGCATGTACACATAGAACTTTAAAGTTGGATCTCCAATCTCAAAGTCAAAAATCAATGAATCATTGATATTCATCGGCTGCACAGCAGTTCTCATAACTGTTGATGGCAATCTATACTCAGATTCAACCAAGGAGTCAATGGTGAATGAAGAATTTATCGATGCAGAACCCGGGTAAGGAAACCACATTCGATCATAGTAATCTTCCTTATATCTGATTAATAACAGTCAACATGTCAAATGTTTGCTGAGCTATAGTGAAAGATGTTTCTTGAAACAGAAGTTACGTCATCCAATCAATATACCTAGTTAAACATCTAGAAATTATCTATCAGCCTGAAATTTTATGACTTGGTAAAGAAATTTACCTGATCATCTGATTGGTTGTTGAGCCAACATCAAGGCGCTTGTATAACACTAAGGCTCCAGATTGAGTTCTGTAAGTGGCATTATGGAAATGTCTCAGCTCTAATGCAGAAATGAAAGGAATTCCTTTACCAGTGTTGAGGAGACAAACATAAATTTCATCCAATAGGGGTAAATGAATAATCTCCTTAACTACAACATGAGTGTCATTATCAAACTTCACAGTTTCCCATTGATTAACTCCAACATATAGATCAAATTCAGGCAAAAGGTCCCGATCATCGTAATCTCCGTACATGAAGGAAGCCCTTATCAAGTAGATAGTACCTCTGCCTTCTGGAGGTTTAAGTGTGTAACAACTTCTGTTTCCTTCAGGAAAACTTCTGACATTTGCAAGAGATTCTTGAAGAGTTTCAGACATGAACTTGGAAGATATGTCCTTATTCACTCCACTGCTGATAAATTCTTTATCCGATACGTAATGTATATCTGTTATCTTATCATTGTAACCGAAACCTGCAGGTATTCCACAGTCTATGCTTATGGAACCTTCAACAAATTACAGAAGCCAGAGAAAAAAAAATTAGATCTCTGGCAAAGATTGACTATAACTGTTGTGGATAATCGATTTTGATTAAAAAAGGTACTTCAGTTAATGCAACTTTGAAGTGAATCTGATAGTAAATTGACAAATTACAGACATACATATATACTTACCGCCAATGTCATCAAGTTTCCTTCTAGCATTCTTGTGATTGATGAATTCTTCTGTCTTGCCAGAAGATGAATCACAAATGGTCAAGAATGATGTGAATATAAACCACATCATTGAATCCCATGCTCCTCTGCTTCTACAACTCGAACCCATTTCTTCCCGAGGTATCCATTAATGAAGATTTTTGTATTAGCTATAAAGCCATTAAAAAGTAACTAGACACGAAATAGACTGAACCCCAACTTGTGAAATGCTATTTTCAGTCTTTAATGGCAATTTAAGACTATTTATGATTGATCGTGTATAGTCAACAGTGGTATGAGTTGGTACTTAAAACTTGTCAGCAATGGTTGTTCATCTTTAAATGCTATATCTAGCTTTTGGGATATGGGGACCCGAATGTTTAATCAAATATCTGTAAAGAATTAATGTGATGTGAAGGAAACAAGATGAGGGTTGGAATAGTAGGTGGAGATATTTATAGGGAACTTGCTTAAGAGACACCAACACTGAACATTGGCTGAAATTGATTCAACAAAGATTTCTTAAGAAACATTTATTGTAAGTGATATTTTAGAAAGCGTTTCTAGATAACATTCAATTAATGTAATATTGTCTATTTTAATAACTCAATGTGATAACAATCGACTCGGTATTGATTTATCACGATTTTATAACTTAATATAATAACAATGGGTCCAATCTTAACCCTTCCTGATCTTATTTCTAGGTATCATAATTTAATTTTAAACCTTAAGCTCAAAAGACATTTTTTGAGATTCAATATTTTTGTTGGTATATATTTAATTAAATTAGTTAATTTTAATACTATTTATAATGATTTGGTCTAACTAACATAATACTGTCCATTTTAATAGTGCAGTGTAGTACAAGAGATTCAATCTTAATCCCTGTAATTTTATTCTTAACATCTAGAATTTTAACCCTGATTCTGAATTTCATTAGCAGTGAATCGAGTTGCTTTACAAGGCTGCATTGGAGATATAACCACGGCGAAGATGCAGAAGGTACGTCGCACAGACCTAGCACTGCTGCCTGCCATATTTTCTATAAGCTGTGAGAAAATTGTCACTGTTATGCTCAAATTCTCATGGAAAACGAGAAATACTTACGGTGAAACCAGGCAATATGATCGCACAGTCAGATTTTGCACTACAAAATTTTAAGTGACAATTAGTCTTCATTGAGTTTCTAGCCTGGTAACATTAGGGCACGCAGAAGCAATCACAGTCGAACTTTTCAGTATAATATAGGTGCATATATTTTTTATTTTTAGTATTATATAGATATATGCTATATACTGTATACATTTATTGTATAGTATGAAATAAACTCTGTATACGTTGGATTGCTCGATCCAACGCAATGAGAGTTTTGCTATCTATATTCGGATGTTTAAAGTAAGTAAAGTAACTCTTTGTTTTTTATTTTAGTGGAATTAACTGCTCTCTTTTTCTGAATTTTTTGTGAATTTTTTTAAATTTTTTTTACGTAAAAATTATTGTTGATGTTATTTTTTTAATTATTTTTATTTGCTTTCTTTATTTAAATTTCAGAACATCTTGGTTGAAACTCACAAGTCGCAGCCTCATACATATTTTCGTACTAATGCTTTTGAACTCCTAACTAGACTATTACCATACAATTATTAATATTATTAGACTCTTGAATTTTTGAATTGACTTCCATGCCATTTTCAAATCTTTATCCTCCCTTCGTTTTTCTTGACCGAACTTTATAAGATACGCACAACGAACGATTACATTTTAAGGGGCAATCAATCGACAATTTGTTTATCCATAAACATCTTTACCCAGTAATTAATGCTTCTTAATTAATGTTGTACGAACGACTTTCCACTTGCTTATTGGTTACCCATTTTAACAAACAAATGGATGTATTCATCATTCATATGTTATGACACATTTGCAAACAAACTTGCAAAATGATAGCACATTTTATTGAAGACGAGACATATATGGATCCATTACCCATATGATAACAAATCCTTATTTGATTTAGTAAAACATTTGGACATTCTCTTGTCCATATAAACTTGGTTTAGATATATATAGATCTCACTCATGGAGCTTCAATAATATTAGACCGTGAACTAATATTCAGGAAGCGGAGCAGGAGAAGGAGATGGGCAGGTGCACGGGCAACATTTGCCTGGTGGTGCAGGAGCGCAACAGATGCAACGTGGACAGCGGATTGGAGGGGGAGGTGCATTTAGTAGCACTCGCATCACACCATTCAGACCTGCAAGAATAAATGTTATTATCGGACCAAAAACTTGAGAATTAATGTTATAGAAATCGTTATCATTCAAAAATACTTCTAAATAACGTGAAAGGGTGATGCATGAGATTACCATTAGCAGTGAGTCGAGCTGCTTCGCATGGCAACATTGGAGATAAAACGAAGGCGAAGATGAAGAGGGTCAGCAGCATAGATCTTGGATTGTTCCCTGCCATATCTTTGAAGCTGTAAGAAAGACGTGAAGTGTTATGTTCAGATAATTATACTGCAAATAAGATATATTTATAGCGCTGAGAGGTGATTACATAGTGTAAATTAGAAGGTTGATTTCACACTGTTCAGAATGCAATTAGGATTATAGTTGAAACTGGGAAGCTATAACCTCATATGTGATTTTGAAGTCTCAGACTTTTGCTACGCAATATTATATATTCTTGAATTTTTTACGTTGACTTTCATGCCATTTTCAAAAGTCTATCCTCTATTAAGATTAATTGGAAGGCTTATTTTTCTTTAACGAACTGATTTAATTATTTAATGTTCATAATAATAATTACTTTAACCTAGTCTTTGTAATAAACGTGAAATTAAGTAATTTCTGCACATTAAAGTTCTATAATTTGTGCTCTTATGAGTTGGAAGATAGACTTTCCTCTTGTAATTTGATTATACTTTGCAAAAAAGTAAATAAATAAATAAAAATAAAAAAAGCCTATAATTCAATAAAATTGTGTTGATACATTAATAATGTGAGGTGATATACATATCTCTCTTTCATTCTATATTTGGTCCAAATTAGGTTCTAGTTTCAAAATCAAAACATTTTATCATTAAATTTATGAACTTGCAGCCCTTTATGTAGGAATTTCTAAAATTGTGTTTATGATTCAATTAAATAATCTTGTTGATGCAAAATTTAGGATTGAACTACTAATATGGAAGCCTATGTACGTATCTTGTTCTGGTTGGTTCATCTTTTCTCTTTGTTGTCCATGTGTCTTGTGCTATTTGGACAATCTCTCCACTCTCATGCAAAATAAGGAGGTGGTCGGGGTGTTGGTTGTCCGGCGAGAACCCTCGATCTAAGGCTCAAATCCGATGTTTAAATAGTAGAGAGAGAAATAATTAACTTGCAGGCTTGTAATACTTTTTACACTTACTTTGTTTAATGGAATATTTTACTTTTATATAGATTTTTTTTTTAATTAATTAACTTCTTAATAATATTTTTAACAAATATTTAAAAGTTGGTGTTGGCGTCATGTGCCATTTGTAATTTTTTTGAGATGGTTGCCATTTATACTTGCTCATGTAAGAAATAATGTAGATTTGGTTGCTTGCATTTTTCCCTTTGTAAATGGTAGAGCTCCTACCCTTTGGATAATGAGTTGCGACCGCTAATCATCTTTTTCGTAGCATGGCCCATGATCATCCCTTCCCCATGTTTGAGGTTTGATTTAGAGGTGTCAAATGGGCTGGTTTTTCTCATCAAATCCCTTAAAAAAAAAGTTCACATAAATTTGTGGGTCAAATGAGCTTGATTCGTTTGAAGAAAAAAAATTCGATAAAATTCTTAAGTTTAATCCACGAGAATCGACATGTGAACTTAATAGGCTCAATTTGTGAAATGGTATTTTCAGTCTTTAAAGGCAATTTTAGACTATTATGATTGATCGTGTATAATCAACAATGGTATGTGTTAGTGCTTATAACTTGTAAGCAAGTGTTCTTCATCTTTAAATGCTATCTCTAGCTTTTGCTCTCTGGAGTCCCCATGCTTCCTCAAATATCTGTTAGGAATTACTGTGATGTGAAGGAAACAAGGAGATGGTTGCAAGAGTAGTGGAGATATTTATATGGAACTTGCTTAAGAGACCCTGAACACTGGTTGAAACTGATGTTAAATTACCTTAAATCATATTTAAATATTTTAAACAATTTAAACATTTCTATTAATCGAAGACAAAACACATTATTCACGGGATGATATTGTAAAAAATATTGATAAAAGAATGATGAAGTTTCAATTGCAAAAGAAAATATTGATTTTTTTCACTTTTTTATTTACAATGATGTGTTTATATATATAAATTTGTAACAGTTAATTTTTTAAATTTTTTGATCGTTACTGTTCACAATAACTACTGTTCAACGGCTAGTATATTTATCTTGTTGTGTCTAATTACTTGTAATAGACTTTATAAATTGTGCGAATAATCTTGGACCTTCTAATGGGCTATGACTATTATTTTCAATAGATATATCCTATTCTTCTTATTAATGCTGTAACGGAGACACATGCACTCTCTTATTTATATCAACCTGCGATATATGTCCGAGAATTCCTGGAAAATCGCATATATGTGGACACCACTTTTCGGACAGAGCATGCGTGCATGTAAATATTCAAGGAGCAGCGCAGCGGCGAGGGCAACATTTCCCTGGTGGTGCTGGCGTGCAACATCCGCAAAGTGGACAGAAGATTATTGGTGCTGGGGGTCACTTTAATTGCATCACTCCACTGAGACCTGCATCGATAAACGTTAACATCAAATCGGAGATCAATTACACAAAGATTTCATAAGAAAATTACTATAAGTGATATTTTAGAAAGCAGTTTTTAGATACTAATGATATATTGCAATGATCCGGCCCAACGTCCAAAAAGACCATTCCCAAGCCATGTAAAATTTTGGACAACATCCAAAATTTTAAATTTATAATCCAAAATGTTTCATACAAAAATTAAGAGGATAGAATATTTAAAAGTATAGTCAGAATAAATTTTTTATTTCAGTATTATACAAGTTTATATTTGTTGCACAATATGTATTAAGTTCAATATATGTTAGGTCGATTTAATTCAATGTAATTAAAATTTTACTTTATATATATTTGGATATTTAGGATAAATAATATAACTGTTTATTTTTTATTTTAATGAAATTGACTGACTTTATAACTGTTTTTTTCAATTTTTTATTTGCTTTTTTTATTTGAATTTCATACCATCGTAGTTGAAAATCACAAGTCGAAATCTCATGCGTATGTTAGTACTAATGCTTTTGAACTCCTAACTAGACTCTTGCCACACAATTGTTAATATTATTAGACTATTGAATTTTTGAATTGACTTCCATGCTATTTCCAAACTTTTCTCCTCCCTTCAGATCTCATTTTACTTGACCGAACTTTATAAAATATGCATCACGAAAGATTACGATTTTGGGGGCAATCAATTGACAATTTGTTTATCCATAAACATCTTTACCCAGTAATTAATGCTTCTTAATTAATGGTGGACGATGGACTTTGCACTTGCTTATTGAACACCCATTTTAATAAACACATGGATAAAGGGGTGTATTCATCATTCATGCATTATGACACATCTTTAACACATTTACAAACAAACTTGATAAATGATAGCACATTTTATTGAAGACAAGAGACATATATGGATCCATTACCCATATGTAACCAATCCTTATTTGATATATTCAAATACTTAAGACACTCTCTTGTCCATATAAACTTGCTTCAGATATATGTAGATCTCATTCATGGAGCTTCAACAAATTAGACTGAGAACTAATATTCAGGAGGCGGAGGAGGAGGAGGAGAAGGGCATCTGCACGGGCAACATCTGCCTGGTGGAGCAGGAGCGCAACAGGCACAAGCTGGACAGAAGATTATTGGAGGGGAAGGTGCTTGCTGTAATACTCGCAGCACTCCACTCAGACCTGCCAGAATGAAGTTATATCGGAAGAAAAACTTGATGATTAATTTTTCAGAAGTAGTTACTCAAAAATACTTTTAAATAACGTAAAAGGGTGATGCATGAGATTACCATTAGCAGTGAATCGAGCTGCTTCGCATGGCAACATTGGAGACAAAACCATGGCCAAGATGAAGAGGGTAAGCAGCATAGATCTCGAATTGTTGCCTGCCATATCTTTGAAACTCTAAGAAAGATGTGAAGTGTTATGTTCAGATAATTATCACTGCAAATGAGATATATTTATAGTACTAAAAGGTGATTACTTAGCGTGAATTGGGAGGTTGATTTCACACTGTTCAGAATGCAATAAGGATTACAGTTGATAGTTGCAAGCTATAACCTCATACGTAATTTTGAAGTCTTAGACTTTTGCCGCACAATATTATATGTTCTTCAATTTTTTGCATTGATTTTCGCGTCATTTTCAAAATTCGATCCTCTATCAAGATTGATTGGAAGGATCGAGTTGATTTAATTATTTAATGTTCATAACAACGAATACTTTAACCAAGATTGCAATAAACGGGCAATTAGGTGATTTATGAACATTGAAACCCTTTAATTTGAGCTCTTTTGAATTCGAAGATAGATTTCCCGCTTGTAATTTGATTGTACTGTGGAAAAAAATGTGCCTATCATTCAATAAAATTATGTTTATTCATTCTTAATTTTGTCCAAAGTTAGGTTTTGGTTTGAAAGTCAAAACTTTTTAACTTTAGATATATGAAAAAAAAATTAATTTATATCAACTTACAGCCCTCTATGTTGGAATTTCTAAAATAGAAGAACTTTGGCTTAGACTTTTTTTTTTGGTAATGTTAAAAATGAATGATTGAGGTGGCTTATTTGACTAATTACTACATATTTTATAAAAATTTAAACGATTGTATGTCTACCCATTTTTTTTTAACTTTTATATACTTGCTTAAAATTAAACTATCATGATAATAATAAAAATAAATAAGTAAATTTTTCTTTAATAAAATAAGTGATATAATTCAATTAAAGATTATGATTCTCTTTTAACTTTTTATCTCTTTAGTTTTAATAATAAGATAATACATGATACAATTAATAAAGAATGATTCAATATTTTAATAAAATTTATAAATTAATTTTTATTTTATAATATAAATAAAAAAGTTCAATATATAATTTGAATCATTCATTATTAATTATATCATGTGTGAATATCTATTTAAGTCAATGAAGAAAAAAAATAAAAGAAAATTCCAATCCTTTCATAAAATAGTTTTGTTGATGCAAAAAATTTAGAATCCAAATACTAATGTGGAAGTCTATCTATGTGTCATGTTCTGGTTGGTTGATTTTTCCTCTTTCTTGTCCATGTGTCTTGTACAGTTCTACAATCTCTCCTCTCTCATGCAAAATAAGGTGGCGGTGGTAAAGGGGGTGTTGGTTGTCCGGCGAGACCCTCTGACCCTCAAATCGGACGCTGAAATAGGAGAGAGAAGCCTTCAGGCTTGTAATACTTTTTACACTTAATTACTTTGTTTACTGAAATTTTTGACATCCATATAAAATTTTCCCCTTTATAAATGGTAGAGCTCCTACCCTCTGGACAATGACGTGGTCATCCTTTTATGGACTTTGATCTCTGATCATCCTTCTTAGTCATGGCCCCTTATCGTCCCTTGGCAAAGTTTGAGCCTCAAGTCGCCCTTCTAGACAACTTTGGTTCATTGGATTTGGCTTAGTAGAGAATATTGGTATAACAAGTCTCGTAAATATAGCTCCAGTTTCTCCATTATCAGTTACAGTTTATAATTTAATAAAATATATATTTTGTATAATATCATTAAAAAATTATATACTATAACAGAGATGTAATTTGTATTTTAAATATGATACGATAAACACAATTTGATAGCAGATTGAAATGAAGATACAAAGAGACTTTCATGGATCCATGTACAAATCCTTATTGAAGTAGTAGTAGTATGCTAATTAATAGGTGTTCTCCTAATCCCATGTTCATGGAGAGTGATTTTCGGACTGTGATTCAACCGGAGTAGGGCAGAAGCACGGGCAACATCGACCTGGTGGTGCCGGTCCGCAACAGACGCAAGCTGGACAGAAGAGCTTTGCTTTCATCACTCCGCCAAGACCTGCACGAATAAACATGAACATCAAACTCAAAACGTTTGCTTTTAATGCTTCACAAGTACTTTAAGATACCAATAGCGTTTATGAGATTACCATTGACAGAAAACGAGCTGCTTCGCATGGCAACAATGGAGACAATACCATTGCAAAAATGAAAAGGGTAATCAGAAGAACAGGTTTTGGATTGTTTCTTGCCATATCCTTTAAGCTTTAAGAAAAATGAAATCGTTATGCACAGATTTTAATTGAAAATGAAACACATATTTAAAGTCATAACTGAAGTAAACGCATTAATTACAACGCAGTTAAAGTCTTCGTTGGAAACTTGCAAGCTGTAACCTCATAGGTATACTTTTGAATATTGGACTCTTACCATACAATTATTATATTCTTGAAATTCTGAATTGGCTTCCTTGCCATTCCTTCCTTGAGATTGACTTCAGGCTCATTTTATTTGACCGAATTTTATTTAATGTTCATAGCGAATATTTTACTGCTCTTATTTTTGAAATTCAATAATATGAGTAAAACTTTGACTTTGACCAAAATTTTTATTGGACTTGCTCACTTTTGGTGGCATGTCCTCTCTGTAATCGCATCACTCCACTCAGACCTGCAAGAGCATATCGTCAATATCGAAAGATTTGGGAAGAAACCATTGATAATTGATTTTGCGGCAAGTGTTTTTATTTGAAAACTCTTAAGAACATACACAGATTTATGGAGCGATATGTATGAGATTACCATGCGCAGTAAATCGAGCTGCTTCACATGGGAACATTGGAGACAACACGATTGCGAAGAAGAAGAGGGCCAGTAGCAGAGACCTTGAATTGTTGTCTGCCATATCTTTCAAGCTGTAAGAAACCTGCAAGTGTTATGCTCAGTTTGAAGTTGATAGAGTTGAAACTTTCAAGCAACTGATGTCTTAAGACTCTTTACCATACTATGTAATATTCTTGCATATGTAAGCTGATTCCATCACATTTAGAAGCTTATCCTTTTCTTAAGATTGATTAAGGCTCATTAATTAATCTGCTTGGTTCAACTGTATTTAACAAAGAGAACAATTAAAAGGAATATTAAGAGACGAGAGGCAATTTGGCAAATTGTCTAATTTATGAACATAAATATGTTTGTTGCGTATTCAATGTTTTTTCGTATGCACTACATTATTAGATGATTATGATAGATTTTCTAGGAATTCACATAGCACTACCATGCCATGGGCTCCAGGTAAACTCACACTAAATTATTAGATAATTATGATAGATTTTCCAGGAATCCACATAGCACTACCGTTTCATGAGCACCAACTCAATTTCGAGAAATAGCAAAGAAGAAAGATTTATAAGATTCTTTGCTAATCTTTTTTAAGGTTATTTTTAATAATAAAATAATAACACATAAAACAATTAATAATAAACAGTTCAAATTATATTTTAATAAAATTTATAAATTATATTTATATTTTATGATATAAATTAAAAATATAATTTAAATAATTCTTTATTTACATATTTTTTAAATAAGGGCATGTATTTCATTACACTGTAATTAAAATGGCAATTCATTTACTTAATTTGCTGCCTGATTACAACATTATTTTATCATATACAAACACATGAAGCATATTCATATACAAACAGAATTGATGTATGATAGATACATTTAAATTTTAATCGTAGACTAGAGATCATGGATTCATGTAATGATGAATCCATATTACATTACAGTAAATAGACAGTTTCTTATTCATTTATGGAGAACGTATTTTCGATGGGATTGATATTTAGCAGCCACACTTGCAGCACTCTCCTGGAGGTGCAGGTGCGCAACACACGCAATGTAGACAGTAGACTTTTTGTGGGGAACGTGCCTTTTGCAGTCGCATCACTCCACCGAAACCTGGAGAAAAAATATATCAAAATGGAAAATAAGCATTTTCCTGAGAATATCAACAAGATAAAAAGATTTGGAAGAACCCTTGAATACCCTGATATATGCATATATGTCAATCCCACTATCAACAATATACAAAACGTTTTTATACTTTCTAAAAATAATTTTGAAAAGTTTCTATCTGAGATTACCACTAGCAGTAGATCGAGCTGCTTCGGACGGCAACATTGGAGACAATACCATGGCAATGATGAAGAGGGTGAGTAGCACAGAGCTTGGTTTGTTGCCTGCCATATCTATTAAGCTGTAAGAGAAATGCAAAGATAGTATACATCCGATAACAAATCGCAACAAATGAGGCATATTTATAGTTATCAGAGGTGATCACAGAGTCTGAACAAGAAGTATTGATTTTGACACTTATTTTGGATGAATATGCAAGTTAGTCGTAGTTGAAACTTTCCAAGCAGCAGCCTATACGTGCTTCTGAAGTCGAAGACTTTTGCCATACAACTCAATATTCATTGGATTTGTAAGTTGATCCCACCGTTTGAATAATTTTGTCCTTTGATTCCTTTCTTAAAATTGATTGAGGGGCAGTTTGTTTATGTCAAACTCTATTCAATATCCATTAAAGAATATAACATATATTAGAGGCAATTTGCCAATAAATTTATTAGGTAACTAATCTAGGGGTTGCCTCTACTTTTGAAAATTTTGGAAGAGTTTTTAAAATATAATCTTACTAATATATATCATATACAAATTTATTTTTATTAAATTTTAAAGATTATAAAGTGATGGTAAACAAAAACTCATAATTACTAATTTTAAATTTTGAACTAAAATTTTGAATTTTAATTAATAGTAAGTGTGAACATCAAAATTGCATAATTTACGTATGTTTTACGGCATACACTATATTTGAAGTTAATAGTTGACCGGCTCCTACAAAATTTCTAGGAATCCACATGGCACCACCATCCCTTGGTCTCGAAGTCTTAGGAAATTTCATGGTCGTAAGGGCATGCTTTTCGTAACATCATGCTTCGGACAACAATTCGTTTACTTTACTCGATAACTACGACATTTCGTCTGAGCTGCCCCATCTCACAAAACCATTTAAATTTATATATAAAATACTTATATATATATATATACATATATTATATACTTTGGTCTGTCAATTATAAAATTTCATTAATTTTTTGGTTGACATTTCAACCCCCAACTTTCTCTTTCTAGCTTCGTGCTTATTTAACAGGAGACATTCTCTGTGTCATTACAAATATATCATATACGATGCATTAATTTTAGTGTTTTACTAACTGTATGGCTCAATATTTAAGGCCGTTTATAATTCTAGCCCCCATCAAAATTTTGTCTTCATTTTGGTCAGAAAGAGGTCTTTCAAACAAAAGCATTGTCGCTAACGTAATTCGATTTGTTTTTGCTTCTTTTTAACTGAAAAGAGAAAAAGTAAATTGTGAAAACACTCAATAATAAATTGTGAGTTTTTCTTGATAAATTATGAATTTTAATAAATACACTGTTATTTTATTCAATAAATTGTAAATTTTATTTTGACGAATTATGAATTTATTGAACAAGTTATTAATTTTACTTAAAAAAAATTGATGTTTTACTTAACAAAGTTAGATTTCACTTGATAAATTATAAATTTACTCAACAAATTTTAATTTTATTATGTAAATTGATAATTTTACTCAAAAAATGGTAATTTATACAATTAATTGCAATTTATTGAGGGAAAAAATAATGAACAAAGTTCAAGAATAAAATCGTTAAATAAATTTTTGAGGCAAGCTAATTATTACAAAAAATTATGGGGTGAGCCAAAATTATAAATAATCTTAAATATTGAACCACATAATAATAAAAAAGAGAAAAAAAAAGAGCCCTTAAATTTGTGTCGATAATAGAAGAGATCATGGATTCACAGGATGATGAATCCCATATCATTTTATTACAATAAGCAAATCAATCTCTCTTATTCTCTTATTGGCATCAACTTGCCTAAATATATATCGGTCTCAGAAGCGTCTGTCGATCAATCAGCAGCGGCAAGGGCAACATCGACCCGGCGGCGCAGGTGCGCAGCAAACGCATTGCGGACAGAAGCGTACTGGCGAGGAACGTAACTGCTGCAGTTCACGCATCACAACTCCGAAACCTACAGAAACAAATCATTAATGTTAAAATAAAAATGAAAGTATTTATTTAACGATCATAAATGGGACAACCATTAGCAGTAAATCGAGCTGCTTCACAAGGCAACATGGGAGACATAACCATGGCGACGATGAGGAGGGTCAGGAGAAGCCTTGGACTGTTGCCTGCCATATTTTCTGTAACCTGTGGGAAAATTGTGACTGTTATGCCCAGGTTTTATGGAAAATAAGAGGTATTTATAGTAATAAGAGGTTATATTACATAGTGTAAACAAAAGGGTTGATTATACACATAGTATATTTAGATTGCAGTTAGTCTTTGGTGTTGAGCCCGCAGAAATATTATGTTTAAGAGTTTATTCTTAGTGTGAGACCCGTTTCTGACCCATTCAAAAAGTCTCATGCTAATTAAGAAAATCAAAGCAATGTGAGATCTAATAATATATTTACTAAGAATCCTCGTGGCACCAACAAACCAAAATCTCAGTCACATTGAGAAGCAGAAAGTAAGCAATGTAACATCATAAAAACCATCATCGCCATGGTAGTTGATCTCTGCAACACAATCGACAGCGCTTTGGGTGCTATGATCTGCAACTGCAAGAAGATGGATCACGGGATTACCATAATAAACACATCGAGCAGCTGATAAACCATGACACTTCAGAGAGAAACAATAGAAAAAGAAATTGTCGTTCGCATTTTACCATAATAAACGACATGTCCTCTTTAGTACAACAACAGGGTGGGCGGCATCGTTTCCTGAATTCCTGTGTCTATATAGAATTTTAAAGGCTGACAACACTCTGTTCATGCGATGGGTAGACGAACGACATGTCCCCTGCATTATCACAGCAGGGAATGAGTTTTTAATCGTTGTATTTATTTATTAAAAGGTGGGATTTATAGAGAGTTTTTAATCCTATTGTTCATGGGATCAATACACAGGTGGCATGTCCCCACATCCTTCGTAACAAGGACGACATGATGTTGCCCTGGGCCTAGGCTACATCTATGTGGCCCACTTGAAATTTGGTCCAAAGGGAACGGAAATGACCAAGTCACCCTGACCCTACCAATTATAAAATAATGACAATAAAAAATGCATATTTGAAATTTGGCCCCTTCGATAAAGGTAGCCACGGTTGCATTCGAGCAGATTTCAAACCGAATGTAATCAACGGTGAAGATTAAACTGAATCCAGTCAGCGGTAAAGATTGAATCAAATCAAATCGATACTTATCCGTTTGATTTGATTTGATACACCAATTTAAATTGAACTAAAAAGTAAAAATTATTTTTTAAATTTTATTAATTTTAAAATCAAAAATAATTTTTTAAATGTTCTTATATTAACTAAATTTAAATGAGTAAATATTTAAAAATTAAAATAATATATAAACTATTAATTTTATATTATTTATATAATTTAATTTATTTTAATTTGAATCAAATAGAACTAAAAATTAAACTAATAATAATTTTTTAAACTCAAAATTAATTGATAATATTTTTTTATCTGAATCAAATCATCGATTTAATTTATTTTTTAAATTTAATTTTATCAATTTTATATTTAGTTAGAAAACAAAACCGAAAGAAATTACAAATGTCTTTTATAAAAATTGAAAAATAAAATTTATTTTATTAGAAACAAACATCTCAGTTAAAACATAAACTACAACATTATTATCCTTATTACAGGATCTTCAAACTAGCTGACTGCATATTTGATAAACCATTTGTGACATCTCAAAATGTCATTTATCATCCACTCATTGGCCAACTTTAACTTCTCTTGTACAACATCTCCCTGGTATGCATATCTAGCCATCAAGCTTCCAAGATCCTGGATTTCACCATTTGAGCTTAGCCGGGAAGTACTGCAACAAGATGATAATTTCCTGATAAGGACATATAAGAATACCCCAAAATGTGAACTACGTTTGCAAGATCAAGGCGGGGGGGCTCACCTTGTTGATTAGGGAGAGATAGTAAGGCTTCACTTTTTCGACATCTACTCGGACTTTGCTCTTGCTGTAAAGGTCATATTTGCTGAAACAAGAACAAGAAGTAAGTAACTGGAATTAACTGAGTGCTTAATTTGACTTGCTGAAATTACTTGTAGGCTTACTTGAATATTTTCAGCCACTTCAGATTGTCTGCATCTTCCTCGTTCATTAAGTGCTTATATCCTTCCGATCTGTGCAGTGCTGCAACACGAATAGTACTGGCATTAATACGAACAGCTTCTTGTGTAAATACTTGTCAACGAAGCGCTTTCTACATACCATAGAATGAGTGGTATCTGATGATGAACAGAGCAGCTGAAGGCAGAGTAGTTTTATTCTTCTTGGCCACCTAATTTGACATACCAGAGATAGTTCTGATCAATGCAAATTTACAAAAAATTAATGCATAATTTGATTTAAGGCTTGTAAAATTTACCAAGAACATGTAATCATCGTGCCCCCACGACATCATTACATTGTTCAATCCGCATCCTTCTGAGTATACACCACATGTAGTGTTGTAAGCAGGATTGTTGTAGTCGGGATTTTCATTGAAATACTGCCGTAACAAAATAATACTTGAATCAGAATTTGCTAATGGAAAAAGCTTGTGAATGCATCTCTTATTATTGAAAGCCTGGTTAAAATTGATGGACCTTGTGGTGAACGATTGATTCATCGAAAGCACAACCAACAGGAAATGTGTCACCTGCAAATACAAATATCATAATTAATCTGAAATAGTAACCTAACTGGCTTCGGTTTTTCCGAAACAAAATACGGAACTCACCGACTACGGCCCACTGAGGAAGTCCTCCAAAGCTGGGAAGAAGCAGCACCTTACCGAGATCTGCAGGCCATGCAACAGCCAAGTTAACAAACGATCTAAATTCTGCTAGAGATTAAGGGAAAACTGAAGGAAACATGCCATGGATAAGGCCAGTCAAGTGCAGCCAATCTTCATGAGGATAATCTTTTCTGATAGCTTCAGCAGTCTGCAACAAGTGCTCAATTTGTGGTTCATCCAAGTCTGGATCACTCTCATCCACCACTTCATTCAGAAGTTCACAGCATTCCCATATGCTCATTTCAACTCTGTTTAATTTTACATACTCTTCCCTCATCCTCTTCACCTGTAATTCAGTTCAAATTACATGTTAAAATTGTAGAAAATTTGCTGAATGATTGACTTTTTCTTATTAATGTATAATGTGACCGAGAAATGAATTGCTTACAAAGTCATAGGTCTGGTTAATATGATTGTTTCTGTAGAAATTCTCCACTCCTTCTTGCCTTTCGCTTTCAGCATCGTAATCTCTGTTCAATATGCATGTTGGATGAATCAACCCCTAGTCTACTGGGCTGGGCATAAAAAACAAATTGATAACCAATGATACCATCTCGGGCCAAGTTTGTAAAGAGGACTCGAAAAGATTTTATGGTTGAATTAGTTCTTAATAATTTATTGTTTTATGAGATATTTTTACTTTGAAAATATCATTAGATGACTTCCCGCGAAGACTATTATGCATCAGGAAAATATAGGAGGAGACAAATCTTTTAACAGCAAGACCAAGAATCCATTGTCATCACTCCTCAGGTAATTGAAATTCAAGCGTTGAAGGTGAAGTTTGCCGCTAGTCAAATTGAGATTAAGCTGCATAGTTTGCATAATTGTCCTGAATTAATGTTAATTATTTCCCAGATGAAATATACAAGTCCATTAAAAGAATTTTTTGTTTGTGAAAAAATGAAACAGTGTGACTAAAATTACGTGGGAAAGTGCTACCTAAAAGAGTGTCCAAATGAATTGGTATGTGGCACCAGAAATCCACCATCCAACAACAGCTCTTTCTCATCGATAGGGACCTTCTCTTCCTGTGCTTCAATTCCTGGTAAACGAACAAAATCTTTTCTAAATCCAACATGAAACTTACAGAAAAGCAAAAGCAATAAATCTACAAAACAAAAAAAAGGAAATACCCAGATTGCTATTTTGGTTCACAGAAGGAACTAATATGAAAACTGCCAAGGATCATGGTGAGTAGAAACACATTTAGTTAAAAAAAAAAAGTTAAAGGGAATTAATTGGGATGAATTTGTAAACCAAAATGGGAAGGAAACAATGGTGAAACTGAGGAATTTCAGTATGATTAATTACCCGAGAAGAATAACCTCAGGATTCGTGTTAGTTTACAGAAATAAGTTAAAACAAAAAGCCATTATGCTTGCTAAACAAATGAGCAATATTTCTGCAAAAAAAAAAAAAAAAAGGAAAAAGAATGGAAGAAAATGTACCAAAGGGAGGCTGATCAATAAGGATAGTCATCCTGAATCAAACCCTGAAGAGCTTGGAAGGAAGAAAATACAAAAAGAATCAGAGAAATGTAGTATTACTAGTGTTTGCATGATTTGTAAGACTAACGGGAGGGTATTTATAATTGGCCGGAGAGTCGAGTCCTTCTCTGAGAATTCGGAGATCCTGAGTCCTTCCCTGAAATATCTACAATAACTTCTAATCTCTTTCTTGTATTTTATGACTTCTACATTAAGGGTTTGGGCACGGTATATCTATCCGTATATTTAAAAAAATTATTATTTATAACTTAAAAATAAATTTTTATAAATATTTAAAATAAGATCAAAATTTTAATATTTTAAATTTTTATAAAAATTATATTATAAAATATAAAAAAATTTAAAACATAACATTACATACACGTACTTATATTTATTATTTTAAAAATTGTTGGATAAATTTAAATTATAGTATATTTTTATTTATTTTTTTAAGGAAGCAACCAGGAAGACAAGTATGTCTCATGCAAGTTGGTGATCAGGCCATTCTGAGACACACAAAGATTATTAACTAGTTTATTTAAGACGAAATAATTTTTGAATTTATTATTATAGTGGGGTCCAAGGATAGAGCCCTTGATGATCATGATTCAAGTCAGACTTGAGTTGGATACCACGATTCTACGTGTCCCTGTGATCCAACTGTAGGACCACGTGACGTGTCATCTAGTCAATGACTACAACCTTTTCCTTCTGGCAACTTGTTTTTATTCGGTAGATGTTATCAGAAACGGATCCGGGATTGAACCGTCCGTATTGATTTTGTGACAGCTACGTGTCTGTGCATGGGCGTGCCAATGGTCACACAGGGGGACACGTGACATACTGGTGAACCTGCGTGTTAAAGAGATGTTGATAAGAATGGGTCGTGGGGTGGACCAGAAAAGATTCACAGCTAAGATTTTTTCAGTGGGGCTGAAATGGAACAGTACAAAACGTACTCTAAAGTACATTTATCAAGTATCACAAAAATTAATTAATTAATTAATTAATTATATGTACGTGAGTATGTTAATTTATGAGTTATATTTATATATTTAATTTTTTAACTTATATATTAATTATTTTAAATTTTTTATTATATATTTTAAATTTTATGTTAATATAAGAATTTGTCGCTTGTGTTTACTGGGATGAATGATTCCGGATAAATTGAACAATTTTGATTTGAATAGTTTAAATTTTGAACCAAACAGATAATTTTAGTTTGGACAAAATCAATTTAAATTGATAATAAAATATAAATCAATCTAATTCGGGTTAATATTTGTTAATTTGGTTTGATTTGAGTCGGTTTGAGTTTAAAATAATAAAAAAATTAAATATATTTGATCAATTTAATTAATTTAATTTGATTTAATAAGATAATATTTTTCAAATCAAATCAATCTAATAAAATTTTATACCAATTCAAATTAATTCAAACTATTGAATCAATTCTATTTGGATTTACCCATCTCAAATTTTAGATTACATTTGATAAAGAATAATATTTCAAGTTAATTAATAGAACTAATTCAAATTAATTCAAATTATCGATTTGGATTTGCTCACCTCTAATTTTAGATGGCATTTGATATAGAATGACATTTTAAGTTTTTCTATTTTATATTTTTAAATTTTATGTCAAGTGACATATATATGTGCGCGCTCGTAAAGTTGATAATAATTGAATTACATTAAAATTGTGATTGAAATTGACTTAGGGTAAACTTGACAAACCCTTATTTTCTTGGTTGATGATAGTTAAGTTCACATAGACAATTAAGAGGATAAGAACTGACCATACATTATATCTATCAAAATGTATATTCAAATGACAAAACGTTGGTGTTTCGCTCTCTTAACATAAATTTAATGTCACCCACAACGAAAAATTGTAAAGAACAAAATTGTACATGTCTTAGCATGTAAGACTGAGCATGTGCCACATTGTTATGACTCCTAGATTTTTTTTTTTTTTAATTACAAGAATATCTCAAGTTGTTTGGTAACAGAACGAAAGCTAGTTAATGCTGGTTGTGGCCGGCATGCATGTAAGCTTTTCATCATTTATTTATATTTAAGTTATAACGTAAAGGGTTTGTCCATTGTAGGTCAAGTTACTGTTGTATATATTTTTTAATTTTTATATTATTAATTTTAAATTTTTATTTACATTTTAAATACTATTTATTATATATTTTAATTTTTTTAAATATATTTTAAATGTTTTATTAAGTATTTTAAGTATTATTTATTATTTATTTTATATATTGTAATATTTTTTATTTTATTTTAAATTTTATAACTAAAAATGTTTTAAGATACAATAATTCCTTCTTATATCATAGCTAATTTGGTATGCAAAATTCTAAAAATAAAAATTTTGAAATATATTTGTGACATAGAAACGTCCGTGGTCCACATTGGTGAGACCCATTGATCGAACTTGATACTAATTCTGGTCTGGTCTCGATCGAATCTGTGGTGTAGATTGCTCAACAATTCAACATATGATTCATAAAATGTCCTGTGGTGGGTTGTCTTTTCTAGGTGTTAATGTTTCCTAAAGTTTAGAAGGGCCAACACTTGGCCCTGTTGATGTGGGCATATAAAGCATATTCGGTTTTGGACATTTATCAGGCTATGAAGCTCTACAATAACCACGAGAACAACTCAATTTATGTGGTTTCAGCTATCTTATCAAAAGCTGAAAATGTAGTGGTAAGTAATACCTCTCACATCTGAAAAAGCATCTAATACTGTACAAAAATAAGCACCATATCAATTTATCCAATATATTCAAAGGGTTGACATGCCCCAGGACATTACAATTCCAAAACAGTTCAATTGAACTAGTTCCTAGAGGAATAGAAAATTTGATACATTTGATGTACCTTAAGTTGTTTGGAAATAGTGAAATGAAACAATTATCGGAGACATTGTATGAGTTATATAATCTACAAATTTAAGAAGTTAGCAGTTGAGGGAGTATCCAGAAATTACCTCAAGGAATAGGGGAGTTAATCAATTTGAGGTGTATAACTTGTTACGGGAGTTCAATTAGGTACACGCCAAGAGAAGTCGAGAGATTAACTTGTCTTGAGAGAATACATGATTTTGTTGTAAGTGGAAGCGATGATGGCAGAAAAGCATGTAAGCTTGGATGTTTGAAGAATTTCACTGGGTATAAAAGGATTGGGAAATTTGGCAGACCTGGGGGAGCTTCAGACAGCACAACTTAGCAACAAAAGATATCTTGTCCGATTGGATCTAAATTTCAAGGGGACGTTGAATGAGGACCATGACGAAGTTTTTGAAGCCGTGAAACCACCTCTACATTTGGAGAGATTAGAATAGAAGATTACAGAGGCAAGATTGTTTGCCGCAACTGGTTAATGTCATTAACGAATCTGAGGCATTTATCTCCTAAGCGTTGCTTAAACTGTGAACATTTGCTTCCTTTGGGAAAATGACCATCCCTTGAATCACTCTGGATTGAGAATTTGAAAAGTACAAGAAAAGTGGGTAATGAATTTTTGGGAATTGGGAGTGATATTGCCACATCATTACCATCATCATCATCTTCTCCATCAGATATTGTCTTTCCCAAATTGAAATCATTGTCGTTTTTCTATATGGAAGAATGGGAAGAGTGGGAATATGGGATTACAGAGAGAGGATCAGAACAAAATAATCATGTCACAATTATGCCATGTCTTCGTATCTTGAAACTTTATGGATGCCCAAAATTAAAGTCAATGCCAAGCCACCTTCTTCCTATGACAAAATCAATCAATTTTGATAGTTCTGGATGGCCTCTTCTCAAAGAACATTTGGATATTGGAAAACTTGGGTGAAAGACAAGGCGATAGATGATCATCGTCATCTACATCAGACATTGTCCATCATCAACTCACAGTCACAGGTATAATTTCTAATTTTATTTTCCTTTAATTTTAGTTAGCAACATATATGTTAATTTTTTTGCATTCAGATTGCCATTGGTGGTAAATGGACCAGGTAAATTGTCATACGGCATCTCCTTTAACTGTTCTATCAATTTTTTTGCATGTTTCATATTGTCATTGCTAATTATCACAATTTAATATTACCGGGCAGGTGCTTGCTTTATCAACAAATTTAGTTTTCTGTTGCAAACAAGAAAGAGAATAGCAAGATGTGACCATCTGGTGGAAACTTTTTGAAACACGTCTTTAGCCTTAACAATATTTCTTTTGCTTTCGCAATATCTGTACTTGAAAAGTCATTGTTTTAACCCAAAAACTTGGAATGCGTAATTTGTTTGCTTTTTTCAATAGGTTTTTAATCCAAAGTCATATTGACTCCCTAAAAAGAAAATCTTGATGCATCATTGGTTCTATTTAAACAGTCTTGGATTTCATATAAATAGGAAATGGAAAAATGCAGGGTCATATTACAACATAGTTAGGTAGTATTTTCCTTATGCTATGTGACAGAAATGAAGGATCCTACGTCCATTATTCAATCAAAAATTATGCCAGCCAGATCGAATGCTGAAATCTCAGTGGTATGAAAGAACAACTCTGTTGTCCGAACTTTGATTTACCTAAATCTTGCTCCTTCAGAATTTTCCTTTCCAAGTTTTATTATTCCCTATGGTATGATACATGCAAATTCTAGAACCTTTCCATTTTGTTATTTGGTTTAGTTCTCTTATAATTTCTAATTCTGGTTTCGTTTTTGTTAAGCTGCATTTATGTTAATTACTTGTTAAGAATTTCTTAAAATTACTAATCAAAATTTTAAGGTCATTCAAATTTTGCCGATAAGTAACAGCTTGTTTAATAATGTTCTTCTTTTTCTTCCTTTCGAGCTGCCCAATAAGTCATGCACGCCTGATACTTTGCGAAGGAAATGATGCTATCAGGTTCAAGCCATTAGAAGGCGTAAACGCACTGTTCATTCACCATGGCTTTCTGTTGCTAGAAATGTTGTTTTATTCTGATCCAGTAGAAAGGGACAAGGTAAAATGGCTATAAAGCATCTCCTATATATCTTTAATGTTTCAGATTGTTTTTGTTAATTATCACTTATAAAATTGGGGAAAATGATAAAAATTCAAAATAATATCATTTCTTTGTTAACTACATGCAAGATATCAGGTCATGTTTCCTTTTGTAGGTGTGAAAATAAGTGCTCGGGCCGTTTACATCAACTTTACATATTTCCCCCAAACAATGTTCTTCCTTTTATCTTTGAAGAGTTTTGTGATAAGGCTTATGAGAAGAATTTTTATTTATTTATTTATTTTTTTGCTCCCCTTTTCATTCTTTGAACTTACCCTGCAACCGTGATAATTTTTAAGGTACAATCTTCCTTTAAAATTAGTGTGAAAGGAATTCAATTCCAAAATTAGTGATTGTCTCAAAGGTCTCTTTAAGAAAAACTAGTTTTGCTTTTGTTAAAAGTATAATAAAAGTTAACCAAAATTCATGAAAACAATAGTCACTCATTACTTAATGACTTATTTGCGATAATGTACATTTAAGTTTGCATAGAATACCGGAATCCATCAAATTCTTGCCTTCAAAATTGTTTTCTACTCTTTGCATCAGATTCTTGCTTTGTGTTAATATGCAATAACAGAATTCTTTCTGCAAAACATCTTATTCAATATATGCTAATCCTGAACGACGATTGAGTGGTTTAAAAAGGCTTTCGAGCATGACAGAGAATGAACTATATTTTTGTAAAATATATTCTACAGAGGAAAGGAACAACGGATAATATTCTAGAGAGTGTTATGCAGTCTTATATATTTATATATATTAAAGAACTATACAATATTGTTTTACACAAAATTAATCCTTTTTTTAATACAAAATACACTTAATTTGCACCAAATTCGTATTTAAAAAAAAAATCTTTTATATCTTTATCTATATGTATGTTTTATAGAGTGAACGACGTTTGTAATTGAATCGTAATTACACATATGTATAAATGTGTTTTATAAAGTGAGTGACATTGGAGGGTAATAAATGATATCAAGAAAAATATAATTGGAGATAATGATCCAATAATGTATTTTTGATTTATAGAAGATATTGTTAAGCTACACGTGGAGAATATCCATTTAAAAGGAAGGAAAAGGGAAACAATTTTTGCCATTCAAGCTGTGGTTGAAGATGCGGAGTGCAAACAAGTGAAGGAAAAAGCTGTGAGAGATTGGTTGGAGAAGCTCAAACATTTTTTATATGCAATTGGGGACGTGTTGAATGAGTGGAACACTGCCATTCAGAAACTACGAATTCAGGAAGTTGAAAATGCTTCCAATCCTTTGAGAAAGGCATGCTTTCTCTTCCCATATATGCTACGGATTTTGTGTTAGGAGAGTTGTTGTGCGTCAGGATATTGCTGTGAAGATTAAAAATCTGAACTGAAGTTACAACTGAAGCATGCGATCTCTTACAGTACCATTTGTTTTGGTACAGGTTAAACTTTAATTTGATGAGAGTTCATCACAGAAACTTAACAACGCTAGTAGGGTATTGCATTGAAGGCACCAATATGGGGCTTATTTATGGATACATGTTTAATGGAACATCAAACCAATATTTAAAATGTTACTTCAAACCTTTTTCCTATTTACATTATTATACAGTTTGGTTCATTAATTATAAACTAAAGGGGTATGTATATTGTTTGCATCGAAGGAACTGATATAAATTATATGAAATGCATGCAGTTCCTTCTGGGCTTATTACATTTATCCTAATTTTAGAGCTTTCTTAATGACTGTAATTTGTTATAACCGATATCACTATTTTATTGCAACTAATAGCAGACAGTTCAACGAAAATTTGTACAGGTAAGAATGAACATATCTTGAGTTGGGAAGAAAGGATGCTAATTGCATTGGATGCTGCGCAAGGTAAGCGAGTTAAAATTACAAAATCAACAAAAATGCTGAACATGTTTGGTAATTTTGCAAAATAGAAGAACCAAGCATCCATTTTTTAATTTCTGGTTACTCAAGAAATTAATTAAGTTGAATATGAAAATGTAGGATTGGAGTATCTGCACAATGGTTGTCAGCCACCAATTGTACACAGATATGTTAAACCTTTGAACATCTTTTTTGAATGAGAAACTACAAGCCAAGATAGCTCATTTTGGGCTATCCCGAATGTTTTCAATCGGAAGTCGCTTTCATACATTAACAATTGTTGCTGGCACCCCTGGATACCTTGATCCTGAGTAAGAATTCATGTTCCACCGGTAAGTTTTATTTAGGAAAATATTAACTTTGTTTTATGTTACTCCACATATGTTGGTACTATTTATCCAACTGAATGAATGAAAAAAAGTGATGTCTATAGCTATGGTGTCGTTCTTTTAGAAGTAAAAACAAGCTGACTTTCCATTTCAATAGACCTGGAGAATACTCACATGAGTCAGTGGGTCAGCTCCATGCCTGCAGAAGGGGATATCGGAGACATCAATGATCCAAGTTTGGCGGTCAATTTCAACACCAATTCAGCCTGGAAAGCTGTGGAACTAGCTCTAGCTTGTGCATCTCACGGTTCTTCCAATAAACCTACAATGAGCGAGGTGGTGATGGACTTATAAGAGTGTTTGATGGCAGAAATTGCTCGAAAGAATAAAGGCAGTAAATCTAAAGGTCCAAGAATAATGGTCACTGTTAATGTGGACAATGGATTTTCTCCCAAAGCAAGATAGAAATGTTAGGTACTTTTTCCATGGAAGTCAAATTAAATCGAGTTAATTAGATCACACCAGGTAAATTAAACCATACAAGGAGCTTATAATGAGTTCCCCGAAAGTCAATGAAAAGAATTAAATTTATTAAATACAGATTTAGTCGGTAAAAGCTATTTAAATAGCAAAACCACCGGGTCGACTTTCTTGACTTGATTAATGGTGGAACGTTTTGGCCAAATGCAAATTTGTCCATTGTAATCTCAACTACAACTTCCACAATTATTGAAAACTCAAGTACTCATTGAAGAGGATTAGTTCCAGGAAACAGCTAAGCAGAATAATTAGAGAAGAATTTCAAGCATTTTTATATGAACCACTAGCTATTAATTCATTGGTAATAAAGCCAATAATCAACACGATTTTGGAATATTAAATTCTAGTGTTTAATACAATATATATTTTAGACTTGCACACTCTTTCTTAATCCTATCATCAGATAAGCAACTACAAATCTTATTAATTTACAATTAGTAATCAACTTGCTGAGACATTAGCCTGCATTTTCTTCCACACGATCAAGTAGTAAATTAAGAAATTCAGCAGTTGGGCATTTTGTTAATTAGAGTTTAATATTTAAATTTATTTTATTTTTTCTCAATTTTGGATAAAAATGCAGTACACGTTTATCAAATAATTAATATGAAGGAATATTAGACTTTATCTAAAGTCAAAATGTTTTTGGTGTATCAGGAATATAAAATATTTCATGGAGTGGAATATTAGACTTAATCTACCCATTGAATATCATGCAGCCTTTAGCTACATTGACTAAGTTTTTCGAAATATTATATTTCAAAATGGTAATCCGGCAGTATAAAAAACAAAATGATCATACCCGTTTAGTTTAATTTCCTGCCCGAGAAAATAAATCAAAGATGGTGATGGAAATGGTTAGACGTTTCATCTTTGCGTTGCTTGGTGGTTTGGCTCTTGCAGTTCTAGTTCATGCCCAGGATCAATCAGGTTTTGCTCCCTGAATCTTTGAGTAACATGGTTTGAGTTGTGTTTTACTTGATGATGAAATCTAATGATACGGTCTATTTCTGTTTCTTTATCACAGGATTTATTAGTCTTGATTGTGGGTTACCGAAAGATTCTAACTATACGGAAACAACAACTGGCATATATTACATTTCAGATGATGCATTCATTGAAACTGGAATCGGTAAGAGTATATTACAGGATTTACAGACTAGTAAGCAAAAGCAGATGTGGCATGTCAGAAGCTTTCCGGATGGCATCAGAAATTGCTACAGGTTCAACCTAACAAAGGGCAGTAGATATTTAATCAGAGCTACATTTATGTACGGTAATTATGATGAGCAAGATACAGTGCCTGGATTTGATCTATATTTAGGGCCTAACAAATGGGATGCTATAAAATTACAGAATAATGCATCATTTGTAGTAATCAAGGAGCTCATTTATATCCTCCCATCAAACTATTTATGTCTGTCTTGTGAATACGGGCTCAGGAACTCCTTTCATATCCGCATTAGAATTAAGGACTTTGTCTAAAAATACCACTTATATAACTCAGTCTGGATCTTTGAATCTCTTCACAAGGTTGGATTTTGTTTCATTAACCAATCAGACAGTCAGGTGAGCCATTCTGTATTACCATTTCTGTTATGCAAATGTTTAGAAGTTCGATAATATCTTCCTTACAGAAAAATATGATCCTGCTCCTGGTACAAAGATGACGTTTATGATCGTATTTGGTGGCCTTATAATTCAGTTAATTGGGCACAGCTAAGTACAATGCAATATACATACCTTGTCTCTTTCTTTTAAGGACGAAAAAGATTACTAGTGCAGCTGCCAGGAGGAAAACTGATCCAGCAACTGATGCTACCACGGGAACTATGACACTTGTCTTCTTCTTTTTGCATGAAATCGAAGAACAAAGGTCTGGATTTCCACCAACACTGCATTGAATACATAAGATTCAATTAAGGCTTGATAAGAATCATAAAAAAGTTTTTCTCAAGAAAAAAAAAGAATTAAAGTGAAGATTTTCTCAAGATTCATCGACGGATTACATGACAAAGATATGGCAACCATCAAAAAGATAACTTTCCGCAACAGCCTAATAAATTATGAAGAGTGAATCCCACAATTATGATATTTTGAATAATTATCTCATGGGAGAGATTAAACGAATGTATTATGCATCATCATAAATCATGGTAAAGATTGATGGTTTTTGCAACACGGACCTTAATGAAAGTGAACCATTCTTTGATCTTTCAAGGAGTTCCACTGGAACCGAACCTGTGAGCTTGTTTCCTTGCAAGTTTCTGTAGATGCAGCAACAAAACAAAAAAAAAAATCGTTATTTGCTTTCCTCATTACAATATAATTTTTTTTTTCTGTAATTTTAATTTTCAATTAGTAACTTACAGAGACTTCAATGGTAGATTAGATAGAAAATCAGGCACTGATCCCGTCAAATTATTGTTCGACATGTCCCTGACATATTGTTCACAAAAAATTACACGCTGATTATAATTAGATTGTTAATAGTAAGTACAAAACTTGCTGGCTTGTGATATTGGAATACTTACAAAGACTGTAGCGATGTGAGATTAGACAAGTAAGAAGATATCTCCCCGTTCAATCCACTCGAGGACAAGTTCCTGAAGACATGTTAAATAAGAAATTTTACTAAGAGATGGAACAAACTGAAAAATCAGCATGCCCGGTCAACGAAAATTTGCTCACAAGAAAATAATTTTTGGCGAACTAGAGGCATCATAGCTGCAATTAAGACCATCCCACAAGTAAACTTGAGGCGCGCATGGATCTCCTTGCCAGTTTCTCTTCAATCCATACATTGCTTTGATGTTTGTGATAGCATCAACTGTAAGTGAAGGAGTTAGGGAAATTTATTAATAAGAAAAAACAAAGCATACACCTAATAAGGGGGGCCGTGTATATACCATGTTTTTGGTCTGTTTGTAATTGTAAGAAATCTTTCACAGAGTAAATTTCAACGGCATTAAGGATGGGAGGAAGAGTTGAACTTTCCGCTTTAATGATTGAAAATGAATAATTTCCTCCGGTTAAGGCCGATGGACTAAACACGGTTGATGTGGACAAGTATTTAGGACTAAATGGTCCATACCAATGCAATCCGTTCAAAGAAACATTCAACTGTCTGGATTCGTTGGCTTGGAGAACCCGAACTTCAGCAAAATGGAAGTAGACATAAAATTGGAGCGTCGTATCATCAATGTCAAGATAAAAATCCAAGGACTTGCTGGCATTTTTTGGCGTTGCGGCAGTTTCCATGACAATAGACGATTCTCATACCCTGACGTGCTCAAAATTACAAACAACTTCGAGAGAATTATTGGAAAAGGAGGATTCGGAACAGTCTACTACGGTCGCTTAGAAGGAACCGAAGTGGCTGTTAAGATGCTTTCTGCATCATCTGTTCAAGGGTTTCAGCAATTTGAAGCAGAGGTACGTGACAAAAACAAAATCATTGAATCATTGAGCTCATTTTAGCTTTCGATTTTGCTGATATCTGATCTTTTTTCCAGGTCAAACTCCTCATGAGAGTTCATCATAGAAATTTGACATCACTTGTTGGATACTGCGATGAGGTTAACAAAACAGCACTCGTTTATGAATTCATGGCCAATGGAAACTTACTAGATCATTTATCAGGTTTGTGTGCATTCAGATTTTCCCATCACCAAATTAGCAGAGCACTTTCCTTCAGCCCTTTTTCTAGCTAATTAAATTGACTTTTCATACACGATCATATCGTAGTTTTTTTTGGTAATTTTTACACTTTAAGAGTCTTTCCTATGTTCAAATACGATTAAGTGTTCGTTTGTAATTGATAATTAGTATTACAGCTAAATTAAAAATGTAAGTATTTATTTATGTGTTTAACTATCAAATCTATATAATTATTTATCAAATTTAATTAATATTATAGGTAATTTTTAAATTAGTAGATAATTAATTACATATATTTAAAATAGTATTTAAAGTACTTTACACAAAACATTAAACATTTTAACAAATTTTAACATAAATATTTATTCATTTTAGCCCTTTTGCTCTGACACTTTCAAATGGACCCTAAATTTACTTTCCAAAACCATATTGATTGATTCAGACAGAAGCAAAAATGTCTTTAGCTGGGAAGAGAGACTTCGAATAGCAGTGGAGTCAGCACAAGGTTTGATAGCTCAGATCATGTTTGAATAATCCTCTTTCTGTGTCTATTAATTAATTGTATAGTTGTTAAGAGATACTCGTTTACTTTGATTTAAAATTGTAGGTTTGGAATATTTACACAGTGGTTGCAAGCCGCCGATAGTACACAGAGACGTGAAGTCGACAAACATCTTATTAAATGAAAAATTACAGGCCAAACTAGCTGATTTTGGGTTGTCAAAGTCTTTTCCAACCGAAGCTTACACTCATGTCTCCACAATTGTTGCTGGCACACCAGGATACCTTGACCCCGAGTAAGTGTTTTTTTTTTTTTTTTTTTGAGGTCAATGTTACCACAAAATAAAAATCTGTGTGATAGATCCATGAAATCAAAATGCAAGAAGATTTGTTGATCATTTACCAGATTATCAGACTGATATAGCTTATTAGACTCAGACTGCAAATTGGAAACCCAATATTCGAAGAAAATTTCTTAATCCTTCGGTAACAGGGTGTAAACTTAGCTTCATATTTTGGCATGTTGCAGGTATTACACAACAAACAGGTTGACAGAAAAGAGTGATGTCTATAGCTTTGGGGTCGTTATCTTGGAGATAATAACTTGTAAACCAGCAATTGGGACAATTAATATAGATGAGAAGATTCACGTAAGACAATGGGTCAGCTCCTTGATAGACAAAGGTGATATCAAAAGCATCGTCGATCCGAGATTACAAGGAGATTTTGACACTAATTCTGTCTGGAAAGCTGTAGAAGTAGCAATGGCTTGTTTATGTCAGACTGGTAATCAAAGGCCAACCATGAGCCAAGTTGTGATGGAATTAAATGAGTGTTTGGCAACAGAGATGACTAGGGCAAAGTCAGCCCTTGGTTTTGATTCAAAGGACTCAGTTGATCATTATATGATGTCCATGAATCTTGGCACTGAATTAAGTCCCCGAGCAAGGTAAAATTTGTGCCGAAAATATTGGCGTGCTTTCTTTTTCTGCTTCATTTTACACTGTTTATTTCATTTGTAATTAATTTCCCACAAACCGCCTTGTTTTCTAAGAGAAAATTCAATGTCACCATGAGAGTAACAATCTGTTCTGGAAAAGTTCAATGTATTCAGGTCATATTAATGGTAATTTGTAGTTATTTCTCCTTCTGTACCATCATCAATGAAACGAGGGAGAGATGCAACTACTTTGTACATTTTGTTAAATGTATCAAGTACATGTAATTACTACAATTTATTGAGTGTGGCTCTCCAGTTTAATTGTTGAAAGAATTATGTTTCAACATTAACATTGTATCACAAGATACTAACATAATTTTTGAATATTAATTAGTTTAACTGGTAAAATATGTCAAGAGTAACGTGAAATATTTTAAATTTTATTTTCAATTTTTATTTAAATGAGTGTTAAGAAAGTATGACAAATAATTTTTGAAAATTATAAAACTATATCATTCATTTGATAAATGTCACACAATTCGAGATAAAAAATATGAATAAAATTTAAAATATATTTATTATATATCATAATAAAATTTGAATTTAAATTCTCTCATATTAGAATCGGAGAAATTTGATTTACATCTAAGTATTTATAAATATAATAATTATCTTGAAAAATAATGTTAATGATCCAAAATTTTACATAATCTCATTTGTATAAGTTGACGTAGAAAATTATATTATTGTCATAGATCTCGTATTAATTATTATTTTTGTACACTTGTGAATTTTCACATGAATTTGAATTTGTAACACTATGTATCTTGAATTATGAGGATAGGCTGCAAATTGCAAGGCATGAAAGATGATTTTGAAATCAAATTATATAGAATAGCTTAGTTAGAACTTAAATTATTGGTGGAATGTCTTCATTACATTAATTACACAAGGATACTTTAATATTTTATGTATACCAATTACATTAGCATTCCAGCCGCGAGGCTTAATACTCTATATAATGATTATCTATTAAAAAGATGTTGGCTTAAACAAATGTTGATATGTGGTATAGATAATAATGAAAGGTTTATATTATATTTTAAACTTTGTAATTTATATTATGAAATATAAAATTAATTTATAAATTTTAATAAAAATTTAATTTCAACTATTGATTATTAATTATGTCATATATTATCATCATATTAAAAATTCAAAAAAAATTAAGAAAAAAATCATAGTCCATCCATTAAATAACATAGCGAGGTGCAAATTGTATCTCCTTAGATAAATATACTAAAGCATACAGTGGACTTTTACTTATCCTTGCCCAGGTGTTAATCTCATCTACAAAAATAAAATAGGCTAGTCCATCAATGAATACATATACATACATACATACATATATAGATATATATATATATATATATATATATATATCATGTAGTTATATATACACAGCTTGCAGATATACTTGTACGAAGAGAATAAAGGAATAAATACCACTATAAATGCAAGTCAATGAATAATGACTAAGGAGAACTTAGGTTTATTTCTGTCAAGCACTTGCTATCAACTTAAAAAATTAATCTATTAGGTGATGCTGTTTATTTCTCCTTATAAACTTAAGATTGATTCATATTCTATTCAATATGGGATATGACACATGAGTGCGGCTAATTGAACATTAATAAAAACTTTTATGGGTGACAAAGATTTGACTGTTTGGCTCGTGCATTAACTCAGTATAAACTATGTTAGTCAAATATGATCTATCATACAGTTAATTAGCTTGTTGTAATCAGTAGAAAGATTGTGATCGGAACTGTGCTATTCATTGACTTAATAGAGAAGTTGACATGTTGCAATTTGCAGAATAATATAATTATGAAACCCACGAGAAACTTTCCTGGAGTATGATGATCTGCCACTGAAACTAATAATTATCATGCTTAGTTATTGTAAGATATCCTTCATTTCTGCAGTATAAGTATTATGCATGTCATATTTGTTTTGCTGAAGAAACTAAGGATGGGGATGATGTTAAAAGTTTTCCTCTTTGCGTTGCTTGCAAGTTTTGTTCATGCAAAAGATCAATCAGGTTTGAATTAATATATAGCTTTCCTTATCAATTATAATCGTATGTTTCTCTATCTCTGTAACCATCTAACATGGAAAGAGAATAACTTCCCTTTTGATCTGTTTTTCCATTTTACTCACAGGATTCATTAGCTTAGTCTCTGGTTTACAGAAAGATTCAAACTACTCCGATTCAACAGCAGCCTTAAATTACACTTCAGATGCTCCATTCATAGACACAGGCATAGGTCGGAGAATATCACCTGAATTCAGAACAAGTGACCTCCCCCAACACTTCTGGAATGTAAGAAGCTTTCCTGAAGAAATAAGAAACTGTTACAATGTGAAACTTCCGAGAGGCAAAAATAACAAGTACTTGATCAGGGCAAGATTTATGTATGGAAATTACGATGCCCGAAATGGAACACCACAATTTGACTTGCAACTTCAAGCTAATATTTGGATTTCAGTTAAATTGGAACATGCAACCAGTACCATATCCGAAGAAATCATACATGTCTTCCCATCGGATTATTTACAAATCTTTCTTGTGAATACAGGCTTGGGGACTCCTTTCATATCAAAATTAGAAATAAGGGCATTGAATAATACCCAGGACTAAATCCGGTTCACTGCAACGTTTAGTACGGCTGGATGTTGGTTCGACAACTAATCACATAGTCAGGTGAGTTGTTTAATACGTGCACCAATTCATTTGCAAAAATTAATTGAAAAGTCTGAATTCATATTGCTTAGCCATTTATCATATGCATGAATCAGGTATGTAGTTGATGTTTATGATCGAATCTGGGTTCCTTTAATCCCAAGAATTCGTAGCAGTTAAACTTAGTTACTTCGTTGAAAATTGATGATGGTGATTATATTGACTTTTGGCCACCGGAAGTTGTCATGAGGACGGCTGCCACTCCAGCCAATGCCAGCGAACCTTAGAAATCACTTGGGAGACAGACGATCCCATGCTCCAATATTATGTTTACTTTTACTTTGCTGAACTTGAGAAGCTCCAAGCCAATCAGTCCAGACAGATCAACGTTTCTTTCAATGGAATTACGCACGGACCATTTTCACCAGAATACTTGTATTCAGATACTGTTTTCAGTGTAATTCCTGTGAGTGGAGGAGACAATCGTATTTCTATTTATAAAACAGAAAACTCAACACTTCCTCCTATTCTCAACGCAGTTGAGATTTATTATGTAGAGAAGCTCTTTCAACCACAAACAGACGAGCAAGATGGTATGTAATTTCAAGCAAAAGCTTTTCATTAGCGACTGCTTCCTTTGGAGACGTTTGCTTTAATTTTAACTATTATTTCATCCATATATTTGTGGGAACATCAATTGATGCTATCAGAAATATCAAGTCAATTTATGGAGTGAAGAAAAAGTGGCAAGGAGATCCATGTGCTCCTCAGGCTTACTTGTGGGATGGTCTTAATTGCAGCTACGACGGTTTTGATCCTCCTTGAATCTTATCCCTGTAAGTATTCTGAAATCTAGCAACAATACATATGCACACCATTATTAGTTTCTACTTAGTTTATGCTCTTAATTTGTAATTGCAATCAGAAATTTGTTATCAAGTGGATTGACTGGGGAGATTGCACCTTTTCCAATCTCACATTGTTACAAGATCTGTATGTATCTCAATCTCAAATGAGGTATAAAGTTCTCAACTTATTTCTGGACAGCAAACTAATGTATCATTGTTATCTTTGATTTCAGGGACTTATCAAACAATAGTTTGACTGCAGAGGTGCCCAGTTTTCTTGCTTAATTGCCATCCTTGAGGAGGGTCTTGTAAGTTAATCGGTTTAATTAAAGGCAAATTTCTTAGTGAGTAAACCAAAAGATTACGCATATTTGTTATGCCTCTGCAGAAATTTAGAGGCAAATATGCTTAATGGTTCGATTCCAGTTGAACTCATGGAAAGATCAAAGAATGGTTTGCTGTCATTATGTTATGCTTTTACTTTCCATGAACCGAAATTACTATGTAATTAAGGAACCATATGTCGATCAAGTTCTACATCTCAAGGGAGTAACCCAGTTGGTTAAATCTTTTGCAATGAAAATAAGAAGCCTAGAAATTGAACCAATTAATACCCATAAATTTATTGTTATTGATTATTGAAACTGCAATAGAAATTATTTGTAGTTACTAAGAATCCCAATTCCTCTTCCGTGTCAAATCAAGTACTGGAGGAAATCCAGAGCTCTGTTCATCGGTCTCGTGCAAGAAGAAGAAGAAGAAGTAGTAGTTTGTGATTCCTGTGGTAGCATCAACTGTTGCATTGTTCATCCTCGAGCTTCCATTGGCTATCATATGGAGCTTTAGAAGGAGAAAACAACAAGGTTTTCCCCTAATTACATAATTAATGATCAATATATTAAAGTCAAATAATTAATTAATTGCAAAATGTTTTCTTTTTCATTGAATTTGTGATGATATCCTCAGTTGGGGAGGTGGATTCATATGATTCCTTAGAGTTGAAGAATCGCCGATTCACATTCTCTGATATCTTGAGATTTACCAACAACCTTGAGAAGGTTCTTGCTAAGGGACGATCTGGAACAGTTTACCTTGGCTACATCGATAAAATGCCAGTGGCTATTAAGATTCTCTTTCCATCATCAGTCAAGGGGAATAAACAGTTTGAGGCAGAGGTATCCAAAAGTAAAATTTACAAAAGCATGCATTAATATCATCCATGCGTGTGAATATACCAGTGGCTATTTATAATTGTTGTGTTTCAGCTTCATTTAAAAGTTGAACAATTTTACAGTAACTGTAAATTAAAAGTCACAAGCAATGCAATTCCTTAACGAATCATATGCTCTGATAAAAATATGGTTTCTGAATATAGGTCAAACTTCTTCTGAGAGTTCGTCGTAGAAACCTGACTACTCTAGTTGGATATTACGATGAAGGCTCCAACAAGGCGTTGATCCATGAGTACATGGCTAATGGAAGCTTAGCAGAGCAGCTAGCAGGTGATCTAAATGATCTTGAAACTTATATATTCTTAATTACACATACCAGCATGAGTGTATTACTGCTACAATTTTATATTATTTTTGGTTACATGTAGACGATTGCAGCAATATATTGAGTTGGAAGAACAGACTACAAATAGCAGCTGAAGCAGCACAGGGTTAGCAAGTTTAAGATGATTCGCATAATTTTGGTTAATTATCTCAATTTTCCATATGGCTCTAGGTAAAATCGCTGAATAATGGAGTCAATTTAAAATGTAGGATTGGAATATTTGCACCATGGTTGTAAACCACCAATAACCCACAGAGATGTGAACCAAACATCTTACAAGACGATGAATTTCACGCAAAACTATCTGATTTTGGGCTGTCCAGAACTTTTCCCCTCGACGGCAGCACTCATGTCTCAACAGCCATTGCAGGAACCCCTGGATATCTTGACCCTGAGTAAGTAAATTTAATTTGTCTACATGCATGATAAATACTTTGAAGAGATGAACAAGATAAAGGTAACTAACAATGGTTTGGTTTATTTTAATAATGAAAACAAATTGAAAAATGGTATTTGATGAAGAGACTGTATTTTCTCTCGTATTAAATATATATCACAAAACCCTTAAATTTATGATTAACGAGTTCATTATTTTCTCCTTACAGGTACATTACATCTGACAGATTGACTGAAAAAAGTGATGCATACAGCTTTCGAATTGTTCTCTTAAAGACAATAACAGGCCAACCTGTGATTAAAGAAATCAGTGAGAATGAGAAGACTCACATGAGTCAATGGGTTAGCTCCCTGGTTGCAATAGGAGATATTAACAGTATTATTGATCCAAGATCACAACGAGATTTCGACACCAATTCTGTCCTGAAAGATGTTGAAACAGCCATGTTATGTATGTCTCAAGCTTCTGCTGGAAGACCAAATATGAATAAGGTGGTCATGGAATTGAACGAAAGTTTAGAAATCGAGGTTGCTCGAGTAAAGCAGGATCATTAGCCATGACACTGAAATAAACGTTTCTATGAAATTGGTGACTGCAAATTTGCATGCTGAAATTGTCTCAATCGGCAGGGCAGTACTTTCAGACAAAACAAAAAATTGTCTGTATATCTTGAACCTTTTACTTTGATTGAAGTAATCATCTGTACATTAGTTAATGGGCATAATTATATATGTTCTAATTAAAAGGGACATTTATTTTCCTCGATAGTTATCTCAACACTCCCTTCAATATGTCATGATGTTGTGTAGCCAGAAGAATTGAAACATCACAGAGAATTGGTCAATGAGATTATTTATTTAGAATTAGATTATTAGGAATGATAGTAATTGTATTATTCCTCTTGCGTTGCAATTTACATGCTGAATTTTGACGGCCAACTCCTTAATTTAATAACAATTAATATTACAAATCGTGTGGCATTCAACAAAGAAACATTCAATTTCGCATTCAATATACTTTTGGGGTTGACTTGGTCTTTAATTCATATTTTCTTGTATTATGACTAGTGCACATGTTCACATCATCTCCCTCGTAATTCTTATAACAAGTATATATTAGCCGATCACAAGCGTAACATTCGATGAAATTTCCCTAGAAAGAGCTATTGAAAATGGTCGTTCTCTTGAAACCGACAAACGATTATTTGATTATCAAGCAATTTCTTTCATATGATGAGTTATTTTATTAAGAATATACCTTTGATTTAGTCCCACCAACTAGGCTTGACTTGAAAATAAATATGGGTCGACTTGTATTCAGTAAAATATTTCATGAGAGTTGCATGCACTGTTTAGCAGCCTTTTAAGTTTCCAGGCATGTGGGTTGCTGAATTCGACCAGCTTGGAGGTTTACGAATTCATCCCTTTTGGCCTATCCTAATTCTAGGTAGATAAGTCCAGCGACCTGGCTGCCAAGGAGTTGAATTATTCTATGAAGTAATTTGTCGTTGTTTACTATTTTAGCTGCTTGATGCTGACCTGCACTTATTTTTAAACGCAAGATATAAGAAACTACAATATATTTCTACGGAAGATTGGAAAATTTCAGCAATGGAAAATGACTGCCGGCCAGCTGACGAAAACACTTGGCATGCGCGTTGTTGCTGCGAGAACAATTGACCATGTCGCATAACTACTATTCTTTCCATTAGCTTCACCGGTATAAAATAACAGATGATATTTGTTCTACAGTTTCTCTCCTGGAGGAAGGCCATGTATTCGTTTCAGCGATTTGTCTTACCAGTTCTTTGTATTTTCACTCTTACAGTTCTCGTTTGTTCCCAAGATCAATCAGGTTTGCATCTCTCATTCTTGGAATAATAAATTTGTTCATAATTCTTTTTGTGACAGGGAACTGAGGGTTAATTTAATTTCCTTTGCGTATTTTTCAGGATTCATTAGCTTGGATTGTGGGTTACCAAGAGATTCTAGCTATAATGAAACAACAACGGGCATTACTTATACATCGGACGCAAATTATATAGATACCGGCCTTGCGAAAAGTGTATTACTTCAATACAAAACCAAAAAGCAACAGCAAGTGTGGAGTCTCAGAAGCTTTCCTGATGGGATAAGGAACTGTTACAGAGTGAATCTTACCAGGGGCGATAAATATTTAATCAGAACGACATTCATGTATGGCAATTATGATGAGCTGAACAAACTGCCAGAATTTGATGTGCACCTGGGACCTAACCTGTGGGGTACAGTGAAAATTCAAAATGCTTCCAATGATGTTTCCCTGGAGATCATACATGTCCTTTCATCAGACTATTTATCTGTCTGTCTTGTGAATACGAACAAAGGGACGCCATTTATATCAGCATTAGAAGTAAGGCCTCTGAAAAATAACACCTACAATACTCAAACTGGATCACTTCAATTCTTTGTTCGGCTGGACATTGGCTCGACTGAAAATGGAACATTCAGGTAAGAAATTTGATATTACACTCTCTTTTACATGTGCATAGAAAGTTCTTCTCCTCTTCGGATGCGGATTTGTACTAAAACATACTGAGTAGTAGAACGAAGCGGTTGTAATTATGAATTAATAGCCAAATAATTACAATGAGCTTCCATTCGTTGTTAAAATATTAAGCAATCTGCCTCAGGTATAGAGATGATGTTCATGATCGGGTCTGGTGGCCATATAATTACAATGAATGGGAACCTTTCAGTACTTCAATTGCTGTTGATGCAAACCGTAGCAACAGTTACCAGCCGGCAGCACGAGCTATGAAGTCTGCCGTCAGACCAATCAATGCCAGCGAGTCCTTGGATTTCTACCTGGAACCAAATGATCCTACATCCCAGTTTTATGTTTACATGCACTTTGCTGAAATTGAAAAGCTGAAAGCAAATGAGTCCAGAAAGTTCAATATTTCTTTGAATGGAAAACTTTGGTATGGACCTTTGGAACCTGATTACTTGTACACCACTACAGTGTTCTCGCCGTCAGCCTTGAGCGGTGGACAGTATAACTTTTCACTCTTCAAAACTGGAAATTCAACGCTTCCGCCCATCATTAATGCCATTGAAGTATATACTGTGAAGGAATTCTTGCAGGCACAAACAGAGCAACAAGATGGTATGTTCTTAGAAACAGATGCAATTTGAAGTTAATTTTGATGCCGGTTTTACGCAAGGATCGTTGTTCAGGTACTGATTTTTGCTATTGAAACATTAGTTGATGCTATCACGAATATCAAGTCATATTACGAGTTGAAGAAAAATTGGGAAGGAGATCCATGTGCTCCTCGAGATTACTTGTGGGAAGGTCTTAATTGCAGCTATGAAAATGATGAATTTCCCAGAATCATATCCCTGTAAGTTTATATGCCATGTAAATAGTTTACTATATATGCTCATTGCTTTCTTCTCAAGTCTGAACTTCTATTATTGAAATTATTGATTTGCAATCAGAAATTTATCCTCAAGTGGATTGACTAAGGAGATACCTTCTTCCATATTAAATCTTGCAATGCTTGAATCTTTGTAAGTACATGATAATATGAAATTAAGTTTTAGAGTAATCGAAGTATTTGGAAAGCAAATTTACTTGGTGTTTTCATGATTATTTCAGGGACTTATCAAACAATAATTTGACAGGAGTGGTGCCTGATTTTCTTATACAACTGTCATCCTTGAAGTTCTTGTAAGTTATTTGAGATTTGCATGAAATATGCAAGTTTCTAGGTAAGAAAAACTTAAAATCATGTACATTGCTTTTATCATTTTGCAGAAATTTGGAAGGAAACAAGCTGTCAGGTACAGTTCCAGTCGAACTCATTGAAAGACGGGATAATAATACCCTAACGTTAAGGTCTGCTATAACGCCATTTATCTTCACACCACAATCTATCATTATGTTAATAAATTTTTTGGAAATTCTCTGTATGTATTGATTCCAGAGTCAGCGGAAATCCAGATCTTTGTCCATCAATTTCATGCAAGAAGGGAAAGAAGAAGTTTATTGTCCCGGTAGCAGTATCATCTGCTACAGTCTTCGTCGTCTTAGTTGCATTGATTGGCTTGTGGAGCCTCAAAAGTAGAAAGCAACCAGGTTTGGACCAAACTATGATCTACTTCAAGATGCAAGTTTCCATGTGATGTAACTGCAAATCATTTTTCAAGTCTACAAATGCTAATAGGACTTGTTAGAATATCATCAGGGAGGAAGGTAGATGCCAATTCCAACAAATCATACGAGTCCTTGGATCTTAACAGTCGACAATTCACTTACTCCGAGGTCCTGAAAGTAACCAATAACTTCGAGAGAGTTCTTGGTAAGGGAGGATTCGGAACAGTTTACCATGGTTACATAGGCAACACCGAAGTAGCCGTGAAGATGCTCTCTCAAACATCCACGCAAGGGTACAAGCAGTTCCAGGCAGAGGTATTCAATTGAAACTAAATAAAATTTCTCAGTCTGTAGTATGTTTCTTTTTTCTTTCTTGGAGAAGGCATAAGATATGGTTCTCGAATAATAGGTCGAGCTTCTTTTGAGAGTTCACCATAGAAACTTAACAACTCTTGTTGGGTTTTGCGATGAGGACACCAACATGGCACTCGTATATGAGTTCATGGCTAAAGGAAACTTAGAAGAACATCTTTCAGGTTTGAATGTATTCCAAATCTTCTATTATAGAAAAGATTATGCATGTATATATACTGAAGTTTCAATTGTATGATTTGTATATAATAGATAGTAGCAAAGGCGTATTGAGTTGGGAAAAAAGACTTCGAATAGCAGTGGAAGCAGCACAAGGTTGGCAAGCAGAACCAAATATGCATAAAAACTTTGAACTGTACCAATGTTGTATAATCAATGCTGCAATTCAATTAATCTGAATGAAATTCAAATGCAGGTTTGGAGTATTTGCACCACGGGTGCAAACCACCGATTATCCACAGAGATGTGAAGTCTACAAACATTTTGTTAAATGAAAAATTCCATGCCAAGCTTGCTGATTTTGGGCTGTCTAGAACTTTTCCAGTTGAAGGTGGTACTCATGTGTCAACTACCATTGCTGGCACTCCAGGATACCTTGACCCCGAGTAAGTGAGATGTTCCCGTTATGCCAATCATATATTTATAATGAAATTACTTCAGATTGAAGAATAAATTAAAAAAAAATCATTTGCCTAAACAAAAAAAAAAGCTTAGTAAATGTTTTCGGGTATAATTTTGGTCTTTTAATGACTGAAAACAGATAAACAGAATGTGAAATCTTTTGCAGAAAACAGAGAGAAGAACAGAGGATGTTCTGTAATATAAATTTTTTCATCCACCTTCCCACACCTACAAATCAGTTTTTACACATTGTTTTGAAGTAAAAATATTTAAAACTTTTTAGGTTAAACACCATAAAGCATAACTAGTACCACTTTTGTAACTTAAGAACTCAAATTGAAATTAATACAATAAAAACAGAGCAGAGAAGAATAGAGTTCTCTATATTACAGTAGCATCTGGCGTTGCACAAACAGTGACCCCTGCTTCACAAACAAACAAAATACACAGATGTTCATAAAAGTGTAGACAATTCTTAAAAATTTCAAATCCAATACTTTTTGCTTGCAGGTACTATACATCGAACAGACTGACCGAAAAAAGTGATGTGTATAGTTTCGGAGTTGTACTCCTAGAGATAATAACAGGAAAACCTGTGATTTCAAAATCAGTTGGGAATGGCAACGCTCATATAAGTCAATGGGTAAGTTTCATGCTTGCCAAAGGAGATATAAGAAACACAGTCGATCCAAGCTTTAAGGGAGATTTTGACATCAATTCTGTCTGGAAAGCTGTAGAAATAGCAATGGCTTGTGTATCCCCTACTTCCACAAGACGACCAACCATGAATCAAGTAGTGATGGAACTGAATGAGTGTTTAGGGACAGAGACAGCTCGAAAGAAGGAGAGTACTGATACGTTCAATTCGAACGATTCTATTGAAATGATAATTGTGAATCTCAACAATGAATTATCTCCATTGGCAAGGTAGCATGTTTGCACGAAAGTCTTAAGAAATAACTTTGTTCTGTAATTATTTACGTTGTGTTAAACCAGTAGCTTTCATAATTTAGTGGCACTGTTCTTTTCTACTTTGTATTGTATAATCTGTGGAAGACGAGAATATTTATTGAAGAGAAAGAAACCAACCTACAAAACATGGGAAGATGTCACGAGTCTTACCGCATAGACATAAAGTTCTGATAAAGAAACAAAAACAATGAAGTTTAGACAGCAAGGACGCAACAAAATCTGGAGTTGCGGAACCTGTTTTGTCCTTTGGTAAAGACTTATTCTATCCCACCAAGTAAAATCATCATAAAGAAGTGCCTGTTTTCCCAATCTAGCATTGTTTGACGTAGACAATCGGGTGTAAGCAAGGAATTCAGGATCTTTTTGAATTAAGCCACCTTCATGCACGTTCGGTTTGTATTGATCGGTCACCTTCCCTATAGATTCGTGAAGGTTTCCTGCTATATAATTGTAGTGAACTTTCTTGTCCAACGGCACTTTTTGCAATTGCATTGGTGACCAAATTGCCCAAACATTGCGGTGGTAGTGCAGGATTCGTTTTGTCTCGCGAATTGATAGCCATTACGACTGCCGTTTGCGTGGCCTTTCTTTCTGTAGCAACATTTTTCACCAGTGCACCTAAAATAATTGCAGATATGGTCGCAAAGCAAGATGGACGCTCCAAGTATGGTCCATTGCTGATTCTTTTTCGTAGAGCAGCTATCTTTTTACCGTCAAACGCATAACATTTTCCTTACAATATTACTTCGAACATATTGATTGCGCTCGTAAAAACTCGTCACTGAGGCCATGGCATCTGATGAAGGATAGATTGAGGAGTAATCGACAACACAATCTTAATATCATCCGCACCACGTGCAACTTCAACCCAGCTTTTAAAAAAGTAAGCTGCTGTTGTTCCATCGGCCATACGACGGCTAAAGAAAATAGTTATTGCGAGTCCACCGCAGTTAAAGTAATTCACCCGGACGAATAGGTTGGGATAACAAGCAGTTGGAGTTTCTGGTAGAATACCGTTGAATGGCGCAAGCTGTTGAGTCAGAGCTTGTCTTTTTTCTGAAGAACCGCAGACATGTCGTTAGATACTTGAGCTACAAAAAACGGTACACCATGATCGCTTACAGTTAGTCGAAGTTCGGTCTATAAATCTTTCCTGCAAGAGGGTAGTAATAGGTTAATACTATCGAGAGAGAGTTTTTGAGATGACTTGAAATTTTCAAGGCATTTTCGCTTTGTGCTGAGTGAAAGTATGCAACGGGGACATAAACTTCGGGATTAAGATTAGGAATAAAAAGCTTATGGGTTCTCAGGTGTTGCGGGGTTGGAGAAGATGGTTTGATGATTTCTGTAGAAATGATTTTCATTTCCATTTCTATATATATATATATATATATATATATCTCCTTTTCAAATCAAATAGAAGGCAGCTTAATGATTTCGTTAAGTTCGTACGTATGTATTTATACGGCATTTATAATATCTTGAAGTATGTTGTTGATGTAGAGTTACAGCAATCACATTTCTTTCAAGTTCCTGTGCTTTGACGACCCAGAACCTTCAAAACTCAAGGCACGTATTCAAACTTTCCCAAGTCACAATCACATGGAAGTAACTAAAGTCTATATATGTGAATAAAATGGCTAGTACGGTTATAATCAAGTGTAAATCGTCACACTTTTTGTTCTTTAATTTATTGTTGTACAGGAGATAGCTCCAAAGAAGGAGAGTACGAACACTTTCAATTCATTTTTTTTTTTTGGGAGGATCAACATAAGGTCCACTTGAGATGGTATTAAAAAATTTGGGTGTGAGATAAAAATATTATAAGTAATTGCAATAATTTTTGCATAATAAATTTTCCGTAGAGGAGTTTTTTGACATAAATTTTGTGTTTTACAATCGATGTTAATTTTTGTATTTTTTTTTATTTATTACTTATTTTATATATTATTCTTGCGTGTCTTGGCTAAGTCCAGATCAACTAAATGTGGGTGTTTAGGGACAAAGACTGCTCAGAAGAAAAGGAGAATACTAACAAGTTTGCTTCAAAAAATTCTATTACAATTACCATTGAAAATCTCCCATACTGAATTATCTCCATTTGCAAGGTAGTATGTTTGCAAGAAACTTTTAATATTAGGACTTCAAGCAAAACACAGAGAAATAACTTAGTTCTGTAAGATATGTTTAGTAAATCGGTAGGAAATACTTAGTTCTGTAACTGATTATTTCCATTTCTCTTAAGGTGCCATGCTTTGAAGACCAACATACCTGAAGGCCAAACATTTAAACTCCCTGAAGGTCAAATATTTCTACTTACTCAATTACAATCTAAACATCATATACGGCTGGTTTCTTAAATTTTTTTGGGCAAAACTTGACAGCGAGGAAGATATGTTTAGTAAATCGCTAGGAAATACTAGGGATGGGAATAGGTTATAGGTGATCACATTCCAGCTCTCCATAAAACAGTAACAAGACAAAATGTATCAGGAAATAGAATAAATTGAGAATGTTAATGTTAAACAAAAAGTTGCTTTCAGATTCAATTACTTGCCACACAAAAATATGCTATCATCGCCGTCATTATCAGGTTGATCTTAAATGCACTTCACCATCTGTTGGTATGCTCCCAGAGTTGATATTGATGAGCATATAGTGTAGTAGAAATGCTTGATTTTGGTTTGATATTATAGTAACTAAGGCCAAGGAACTAAAGCAGGTGAATGTTATTCCTTGCATGCAAGTTCCGGAAAAAATTAAGAGGAGTGGAAGAACAACGCTGGAAACGGAGGAGCTTGGACTCTCGCTCCTGCAAGATTTGCATCAACAATGCCAGTCTAAGGGAAGGATTTATAATTTTTCAATAATTCCAAATAATTAGTTTGGTAAGATGGCTTCCAAACTTTAGGAAGAAATGTTCAAGTGCAGGCGGTCTCATAATACTTTCCTCTTTATAGCTATTCCAATACTTCAATAATAATTAATATATATTTTTTTTAATTTTTCATGCAATATTACATTACCATGCGTTTTCTTTCTTTATCATTGTTATTGTCATTTCTACCTGTTAGTTAGTTGCTTTAGGACTGAAACTTGTCTACCATTTCTTATGTTGTTTGGTTTTCAGTTTATGCAAGTCCTAATCTTTAGGAAGTAGTTAGTTTATTATCATGTTGACTCATATTGAAATGTAAGATCATGATCTTTTCTTCCAGTTATTTTCAAGTATATTTAAATGTAAATTTGTTGAATCAAATTAATAGATTGAATTCCCTTAACACAACTCTCAGAGTTCTTCTTTTTTTTTTTTTTTCTTTACTCTTCAATCTTCTCTCTTTCTTTGATTAAAAGTACTTGTTTGGTACATTTGTAGTCCCCTGATTTTCATCTTTAAAACTAACACTATTACCCCGTATAATTATCATTGTTGCATATCCTTAACCTTAAAATGTGACTCTATTTAATCGGAGGCGGCTGGATGCAATAATTCATGATGTTAATCATTTGGATTTCTTTGCAATTTATTGTCACTTTATATAAAATTGTATGTTGATATTAGACGTTCTATACACATAAAATTTAGACGAAGAAGTAGAAGTATTCATAAAAGAAAGCATAATTATTAAAAAATCTTTATTTGGGGACCTGACACATCCCACCAAGTAAAATCTTCATAAAGTGCTTACTTTCATAATCTAGCCCTGTTTGACGTAGACAATTGCGTGTAAGAAAGGAGTTCAGGATCTTTTTCAAGTTTAGCCATGTCTTCTTTCGGTAATCCAATCCATGCTTCAACTCCTTCACCGTTAGGAGATTGTATGAGAAGGGCCACGTTATCCGACAGCGCAGGAGTCACAAACCACGTGGGCTTTCCCCACCCAAAATCAGCTTCATAAACTGGAAGTTGAAGCAGATTACTAATATGAAAAATCTTACTATTTGCAAGCCCTTGAATTAAACCATCTTCATGCACGTTGGTTTTGTATAAATCGATCATCCTCCCAATAGATTCGTGAAGTTTTCCTGCTATATAATTATAGTCAATTTTCTTGTCCAATGGCAATTTTGCAATTGTCGTTGTGAGCAAATTCCCCATGCATTGCGGTGGTAATGGAGGATTCGTCTTATTTCGCAAATTGATAGGCATTACAACCGCCATTTGCGTGGCCTTTTTTTCTGTAGCAGCATTTTTCATCAGCGTACCTAAAATAATTGCAGATATCGTTGCAAAGCGTGATGGACGATCCAAGTATGGACCATTGCTGATTTTTTGTCGTAGAGCAGCTATCTTTTTACCGTCAAACACAAACATTTTTGTTACAATTTCAGTTCGTTGATAATTATTTTGTGCATAAAGACTTTTAACTGAAGCTATGGCATCACTGGGAGGAAAGATTGAGGAGCAATCGACAATCACGTTCTCAATATTATCGGCACCACGTGCAACTTCAGCCCAGCTTTTAAAAAAGTAAGTTAATGTTGTTGCATCGGCAATACGATGGCTACCGAGAAGAGAGATCGCAATCCCACCGCAAGTAAAGTAATTAACCTGGACAAACAGATTAGGATAACAGGCGGTTGGAATTTCTGGAAGGCTACCGTTGAATGGCACAAGCTGTTGAATCAGAGCGTTGTTTTTTGTTTGAAGAACCACAGACATCTCGTTAGATACTTGAGCCTCGATAAATGGTACACCATGATCGTTGCAGTCAGTCGAGTTTACATCTATATTTTTTCCTGCAAGAGGGTAGTAATAGGTTAATAATTTCGAGAGAGAGATTTTGAGATGACTTGAAATTTTCGAGGGACTTTGGCTTTGTGCTGAGAAAAAGTAAGTGATGGAGGAATAAAGATCGGGAATGCCATCCTCTGGAAGGAAAAGCTTATGGGTTCTTAGGTGTTGTGGGGTTGGAGAAGATGGTTTGATGATTTCTGTAGAAATGATTTTGATTTCCATTTCCATATTTTCTCCCTTACAAATCAAATAGAATGCAGCTTGATGATTTCGTGAAGTTCATGCATATGCATTTATAGAGGATTAATAACATATAGAAGCATATAGTTGATGTAGAATTATATATAAAATTCATAATCAAGTAGAAATAGTCAATTTTTTTGTGCTTCAATTTTTAATTGTTGTACACTGCTTTATCGTACAGATATCTTAAAAGAAGGAGAGTAGTAACACGTTTAATTCGATAATTCTATTGAAAAAATCACCATAAGGTCTGCTTGGGTCTACTTTTGAAAAGAAATTAAAAACAATTTACTTTGAATTTTTGAACCTGACGCAGTATCACCTGTGAACTGTCTATTTTTTCACCCAATTTTCTACTTTGTCATGCAATTATATTTTATTATCTCTAAACTTGTAGCTAGTTTATCAATTCACATTATTTATTAAAAACATGTTGATCTAAGGTGGTGGCATATCCTACCAAGTAAAAGCCTTACAAAAAATTACTTATTTTCATAATCTTGCCCCTTTTGATATGAACAATTTGGTATGAGCAAGGATTTGAGGATCTTGTACAAATTTAGCCATACCTTCCTTGGCTAATCCAATCCATGCTTCAACTTCTTCACCATTGCTAGTGTCTATCAGAATTGCCCATTTCAACGACAGCGGAAGAATAACTACCCACATAGGCTTCCCCCAACCAAAATCAGCTTCATAATATGGAAGTGTAGACATACCAGAAATATGAAACGTCTCACTCTGTCATATTCCTTCAACTACAACACCTTCATGCCTATTCGTTTTATATTGATCACCACTTTCCTTGTAGATTCTTATAGTCTTCCAGCTACAAGAAGAAAAATCGAATATCAAATAGTGATGGAACTGATGTGGCCGTTGCTGCTGAGTTTCCTAATCAGGGGTAACATCCAGTGGCTGTTGTTTATGTTCTCTTCCCTTTTCCTTCTTTAATAAGACATCTCTCTAAAAGAACCTTTAGTGAAAAGTAAGATTATAATAAGTTAAAAGTACATATAATTTAGGGGGTAAAAAAAAAAAAAGCTAATATCCAGATTTATTAATCCCAGAAACAGATGGTAATTCTGGATCGATTATATTAATTTCAACTGGACACACAGTTCAAAAGTTTTAGAATTAACAAGCTTTAAATTCTATGCAAAGCAATTACTTCCCTTCTGCTTAGAAAGACGATTCAGTATCCAAATTCAAAGAGAACGTTCCTCCTGAACCATCAGGTTCAGTGCCAGGATTCCTTGCTTTCCGAGACAATTCCGTCGTCAAGCACTCTTTCAATTCTGAAACTACCTCACTCATGTTTGGTCTTTCGGAGGAAGTACGAGATGCACACTCCAATGCAAGTTCAACAGCTTTCCATGCAGAGTCGATTTCAAAATCTCCTCCTAAACTAGGATCAACAGTGTTTTCGATATCCCCTTTTGAGATCATGTCAATGACCCACTGACTAATGTGAATATTTTCATTCTCATTTCTCTGAATCACAGGCCGACTTGTTATTGTCTCTAGGAGAACAACCCCAAAGCTATACACAACACTTTTCTCGTTCAACCAGTTTGTTACATAGTACCTGCATAAATGTAAAATAAATAAAAAAAAAATCTCTTCGTCTCAGAAAAGTTTCAATGTGATAAATATAGGGGCAGTACATCTCTCCGGTGGGCTGAAAATACATACTCAGGGTCAAGATAGCGGGGGTGCCGGCAACAACTGGGGATACATGAGTGCCGCCTACTGGGAAAACTTTCGACAGGCCGAAATCAGCCAATTTGGCTTCAAGATTTTCGTTCAATAAGATGTTTGCTGACTTAATATCTCTGTGGGCTATGGGTGGCTTACATCCCTTGTGCAGGTACTCCAATCCTGGATATTGAATTCCATTCATAAATCAGTTCACTTATTTCGGAAGGACTGAACTGAACTATATAACATATATAGCTATGACTTGTTGGTCACCAACCTTGGGCCGCATCCATTGCTATACGCAGTCGTCCTTCCCAACTCAATCTCGTTGCATTTTCTTCTAAAATCATGAATTAAAACTACGTGAACTTCTTTAACTCCCCTAATTCTGCCGAAGTTTACTAGAAAGAAATTACAAAAGAAACTCCTAAGGAGTTTCAAGTAAGCTAAAAAGTTCTAGCAAAATGAATTAAATTAAAGATGTGTACATAATGAGTAATAAAGTTTGATTAAGAGACCTGAAAGACGCTGTTGTAAGTTTCCATTAGCCATGTATTCATAAATAAGTCCCATATTGTTGTTTTCATTACAATAACCAACAAGTTTTGTCAGGTTTCTGTGATGAACTCTCATAAGAAGCTTGACCTGAAATTCATAGCCAAAACCAATTAACAATCCATTGCTAATTTAAGTGAAATCAAAATATCTGTCTGATTTGCTATTGCCTACCTCTGCCTGAAACTCCTTGTAACCTTGACCTGAAGATGAAGAAAGCATCTTCACAGCTACATGAGTGCCACCCTCCAAATAGCCCTGGTAAAACGTGCCAAATCCTCCTTTTCCAAGTACCGTGCTGAAGTTGTCAGTAATCGTCAAGACCTCAGAGTAAGAGAAGTGTCGATTTTCGAACTCCAGAGAATCAATAGTTGCATTGTCTACAGAAGCTGAGCATGACGATCAAACGTTTTATAAAAAAGAACCTCGATTTCTAGGTATATTCAACAAAATGAAATAATCTTCGATTCTGATTATCTAATTAAGCTGTTGTTGTACAATTACCTGGTTCTTTTCTTCTTTTAAGGCTCCACCAGATTGCTATGGCAATTAAGATGAGAGAAAAAGAGATGGCTGATGCAACCAGTGGAATCACAAACTTATTCTTCTTCTTTTTTTGGCATGAGTCTGATGAGCAAATATTTGGATTTTCATCCACACTGGCGTGACAGCATGACACCGACAGAAGTAAAAAGGTTAAAAAATTGCAGAAAACATCCATGTGAAATTCCCAAAAACAAAAACAAAAACAAAATTCCTGTATTTCATAATCTGAAGGGAAATCCCAAAAGTAAAATTCCCCAATGCTTTTATCATTGAAATGGTTAATTTTGGCTAATTAATACTGTAATTAGTGCATACCTGAGGGATGTTTTTGGTAATTCCCCAAACGTTTAACATTGTAAACTAAATTACGACTTTACCAGGATCTATCGGCAAAATAAAAGAGATTCGGGAGTTGATGTCGATATATCAATGGCAAACCTTATTTGAAGCGATCCATTTTTTGATCTTTCCGTAAGGTCAACTGGAAGTTGTACTTGTTTCCTTGTAAGTTTCTGCAATGTTTATTAAGAACCCATTACACTATGACTTTCCCACAGTTGAAAATCCATATATATATATATATATATATATATATATATCTGGTGATAAGTCCTACTCCCAAACTTTAGTAACTTACAAGACTATCAAAAATGGTAACTGAGATAGAAATTCCGGCACCTTTCCGCTTAAGCTGTTGTTTGATAAATCCCTGCAACAATCAATTTAACTCTTTCACTAATAATTTATATCTACCATTCATCATTGACAGGCAATTATACATAACTATACTCACAAGTACTGGATCAATGTGAGATTGGAAAGGTAAGGAGGTATTTCCCCAGTCAATCCACTCGAGGACAGGTTCCTACAAGTCAACTTGATTAATTAATTAAATAGTGGTATTAATTAAGCTGAAAACGTTAAGATATTGTAGTTATATGAAGAAGCTACCAAACTTACAAGGATATGATTCTTGGAGGATTAAAACCCTCGTAGGTGCAATTTAAACCACCCCATGAATAAGCCTTAGGAGCACATGGATCTCCTTGCCAGTTTTTCTTCACTCCATACTCTTTTCTTATGTTCATGATAGCATCAACTAATATTTATGTATTCAAGTAGTCAACTAGTAATCCAATTATGAATGTAAATAATAAGGTCAATGAAGGCATATTTTGAAACAAATTATACCTTCTTCTTGATTTGTCTGTGATTGTAAGAAGTCTTTTTCCATGTATACTTCAAGGGCATTAATGATGGGTCCAAGGGTTGATTTCTCTGTTCTATTGAGTGAAAACTGAATTTTTGCTCCACTATAGGGCTCTATTCTATAAAGAGTAACAGCGCCTAAGTAAATAGGAACAAAAGATTTGAGCAAGATTTCACCCTTTTCAGTAATATTGAATTCTCTGAGCTGGTTGTCTTCGAGCTTTGCAACTTCGGCAAAATACATGTAGACATGATATTTGGCGGTGGGATCCTTGGGTTCCCAATAAAATTTCAAAGGGTTGCTGTCATTTATTGGCGTTATTGCAGTGCTCATAACTACAGATGGTGGTAGGTAACTGTTGTCTGCGCCGGTCCCGACCGGAAGTGATGTACTTAGCCCCTTGCAATAAGAGAAGTGCAGAGGAGTCCACATGCGATCGTATGCATCATCTTTGAACCTAAACATCACAATTAATACTTCCTCATTTATTAAAATTATTGTCAATATCACAATAAGAATTATTTGTGGTGTGAATATCTGCATTTTGTTAAAGTTCGGATCATGAATTTCTTGTACAAAAAATAGTTAATAGACCAAAAAATTGTTCACTCCATATTATGATGATGCAAATTATAGAATAAACGTTTGTCTTTTATCAATTTTTGTACAAAGAATTGCTGGCGTAAATTTTAACAAAATGCCGATGTTAGCAGTAAGAAATGACTCAATATAATGATACAAATTATATACCTGACTGTTTGATTGGTCATTGAACCCATATCGTATCTTTTGTAGAGTGCAAGGGATCGAGACTCAGTTTCGTAAGAAGAATTTCTCAAAAGCCTAAGCTCTAATGCTGATATAAAAGGTGTTCCCAGACCAGTGTTGACAAGACAAACGAGTATATCATCAGATAAGGGTATATGAATGATCTCCTTTATTTCAATAGCGGATGCGTTGTCCAATTTAACAGAATCCCAGAGATTAACTCCAAGATAGACATCGAATTGAGGTGGTTCATTTGCATCATCATAATTCCCATACATGAAACTAGCTCTGATCAAATACTTATTGCCTTTTCCTTCCGCAGGATTTAAGGTGTAACAATTTCTCATACCTTCAGGAAAACTTCTAACATCATAGAATTGCTTTGCAAGGGTTTCAATCTGGAATTCAGATGATATATTCCTATTATTCCGGTTTCAGTGAAGGTTGAATCTGAAATGTATTTCAAGTCTGTTATCTGATCGTTATAGCTAGAACCTGCTGGTGTTCCACAGTCAATGCTAATGAAGCCTAGCAGAGACAGTAAAAGAAAATGCTTAGCACCACATGTAGTTATGCGAAAGACAAAGAATATCCATGAATTAACTCAAATATTCAGAAGTTCAAACTGACTGATCCTGTGCATGTACCGAAACAGCGAGAGCGAAACAAGCAAGCAATATGGCATGAAAGAAACTACAATTGGGCATCTTCGTCACCCTCTTAGTTTCTTCGTGCTCTGACTAAGTAATCGACTTCTTAGATATACAAGAATGTCATGATGTGACAAAGACTGTAAACAACTTGGTGAACTGCCCTTCTAGCTATCAAAAGGACAGCATGTGTGGAATTAACAGCATACTTCTCCCAATTAGACATTCTTTTTAAATGTATTAAGATCAAGTTGGAAACTAGTTATTCTCTAAGCTATTTCTTTCGTTCTATGTTTTGACGCTATGAAAGTCCTGGCAGATGCATCACAGAAGCCACTTGCTTTTGATGACTGGAGACAAATAAACTAGTCATTATCTTTAATTTTCTCTGTTGTTCTTAAATTATCAAATCAAGAGAATTTTTCTTTTGTGTAAATTACCTAATAATGGGACCTATATTTGCTTTAATTCTCTGTATATGACATATGTAAAGGCAAGTGGATATATGCCATGAATTGAAAATTAAAGAGAAATCACGAGTCAACTTCTTCGGTAAGAGTACAGACCAGTTCGAGGAGTTTAATTTCCATTACTTTTGTGATAGTAGGTTTTTTTTTTTTTTTTCTTTTTGCCCTAATTTTCTCCGTTCTATTTGGCCTCGCCAAAAATCGACTTCAATTTTGATGGCCTTGACATTAGAATGTAAAGCTCTGCAATGCAATTTTCATGTCAACAATCTGAATTTCCATTTCTTTTTGTTCATTTCTTTCCATGACATGGTCCAGTGTTAATTGCAAATTTTGCATAGAAGAAAAATAAAATCGAAATTCTAAATTTATACAAACTATTTAATAAACGAGTAATACTATATATGCAAATTCTTTATACTGTTACATATAATTTTCACATTGGGCAAGCAGTTTATCTTTCTACATATACTGTTACACATTCTTTATACTGTTACATAAAATTGTTTCATTGACTTAAGTATTTTCATCGCTCTGCCTCTTTTGTTACACGTCAAACATAATATGTATCCAAATTTCTAGTTCACCTAAAACAACTCTAAAGAATGGCCATTTGCATCTAACAGTCGACCGTTCCAAATGCTCAAGGTTAAGAGACCCAAGTCTTAGGCTCTCTCTCTCTCTATACACACGCACGCACACACACATATATATATATATATAAGAGGCTTGTTTCATCATTAATGTTCGACATTCGCTCTCTCAATTGCGTTGAGGCATTGATTCTTTGCTGCCAATTTGCTATTTTTTATAAATAGAATCTCAGATTAAATTTGTCTTTCTCATCTGCGTACTATTTTATGTATATAATTTAATTGCAAGCACAATTTTCACACTGCAACTTCCTTGTTATTAGTTGCAAGTAGGTGTTTGAACTTGAGATTTAAGCTTAAATATGACAAAGTCAATGAATATTTAATGAATTAATTAATGTGTTTAACAGTTACATGGAAAACTTCCAATTGAAATTCAGGATGATGAAGTCCTGCTAGAATATTGTCCTCCAAGATCAGGTTGGCGATTGATTCCCCTTCTTACAGGCTAAGGTCCTTGTCCAACATGCTCAAATGAATTATACAAATACGTTTTGCAGTTAAAAAGTCTTCAACGGCGTCGTGGTAATTATAAGTTGCTAGAAACTGCATTCTAAAATTTATTGCTCATGCAATGAGATCTACTGCCGCATAAATTGTATGATTATTACTGCTGCATTTTCTTCTGAGATGGGAAAAACCAACATGGTGATAAAGATATTGGAACACTTTGTTTCTGCATTTCTTGCTACAGTTGCTCTCATGACTCTGCAGGTTCATGTCCAGAGTCAATCAGGTTTCAAAATTAACTCAGGTTTTAAGTGTAAATTTTCAATTTGTTATTCGCTAACTGTAAATTCAAATTCTGCTTCTCCATCTTTTACCTCTCTCGGGCTTTATCAGCACAGATTGTGAAACATCAGAAATTTCTGGCTATACCGACAAGACAACAGGCGTAAATTACACACATCAGATGCAAACTTTGTAGATTGTGGTGTAAACAGTAAAATATCACCTGATTTCAATACTGATTTGTTTGAACAACAGTTCTTGAATCTGAGGAGTTTTCCTGAAGGAAAAAGAAATTGTTATACCTAAAACTACGACGTCGTAGTACTAAGTTCTCGGACAGTGCGAGATTTATGTATGGAAACTATGATGGCCTAGGTAAAAGACCAAGTTTTGATCTCCTTCTCGAAGCTGAAGTTTGAGATTCAGTGGAATTTGAAGATGAATCGACTGATGTTACCAAGGAGATCATCCATGTTCCTCGGAAGAATTTTATTTATGTATGCCTTGTAAACACAGGCTCTGGTACACCTTTCACAACAGCATTCGAATTAAGGCCTGTGAAAAATTCAACTTACCAACTGAATCAGGACCTGTAACTCTTTCAGCGCTGGGATGTTGGTTCAACAAGCAATAAAACAGTTAGGTAATTGATAAATTTATATTGCCAGAATTTGTGTTGTATATCCTCCATGATTGCTAAGCAGAAGTACTAAATGTTGTAGGTATCTAGATGACATTCTCGATGAAAATGGTTGCCAAACAGTCTTTCCTTCTTCTAGAACTGGGCACCTGTTAGTAGCACGAGCAAACTTGCCAACCATGAATCAGGTTGTGATGGAACTGAACGATTGTTTAGCATTCGAGATAGCCCATGCCAAAGCTAGCCAGGAGAATGAATCAAAAGATTCGATTGAATCGATCAGTGTGAATCTGCACAGTGAACTATCTCCCCTAGCAAGGTAGTACAAATGTATACTACTTCACTTTACCATGGATGTTAATATTTTCCTGTCAGGTGACCTTCTCCTACTTAATTCATTATCTATTCCCAGAAAAAAGGAAGCAACTAATCTTTCCACTTTAATGTTAAAATTATATCTGGATAAATTGTATGGATACAGAACTATATTCCAACATTTTCCTTCCATTTATACATAAGATGAAATGGAGTTTAAAAAAGATAAAGAGACAGAAGAAAGCATAACATTGACAAGACATAAAATCCTTGAACAAGAATAATGAAATCGCACTAGAATGCTACGAGTCAAATGCAGCTATCCGAAAACTAGCTGTTCTCTGCTGATGAGTACGTTTAGGCCATAACCTTAATTTAGATATTAAGACAATCATTAAATAGTGGGTTCCCTTAATTTTTTTGGACTTGAAACATTAATTTGAAGTTATTGATCATGCAATCTAAGGATAAATATGAATGTTGAGTTGTCAATATTAAATATTATTTATTAATTTTAAAATTTTTTGCATTAAATTTACATAGATCAATGGCCTAAAATTCACACCTCTTAGTTTAAGTTGAGGGAATCCTACCTTGTTTAATTGTTTTCCATGAGATGAGAAGATAATATACGTGAACACACACACACTAACTATTAACATAAAAGGAAAAAAAAAATATTGCATAAATGCAAAAATCTCAGTTTTATTAAAAAAAAATGTCTTTATATGATTAGAATAACTGCTATAGAAAGACTAAAATATGTTTGTTACACGTCTCAAAAAAGTTATCATTAATTTCAGGTTTAGCGGAGGTACACGATCACAAGTGTGGAACTTTTGTCTTGAGTCCTTCAAAATTTCACCAATTTTGCAACTATGACTATCGATATTTGTATGTTAGAAAATTTAGATTGCCCTTTAATCGGAATTCCAAATTTTGTGACTATGATTGTTGATATCTGTGAGTTAGAAATTTTGCATTACCTTTTATTTTGAACATCCCATAGAATGCTTCTAAATTATACCAATCAATTTTGTCCTTGGCATGGAAGTATAAATTGTAGGCCATATTTGCTGACTTCTTAACCCAAGAAGTTTAAACCAACACGCAAGAAAAATTTAGAATGCTTCTAAATTATACCAATCAATTTTGTCCTTGGCATGGAAGTATAAATTGTAGGCCTTATTTGCTGACTTCTTAACCCAAGAAGTTTAAACCAACACGCAAAGGAGATGCTGACGATTGTGTTTCCAGTACAATTAATATCCGACAAAAATATAACCAAGAGTTTTGTTAACGTATACCGTGTGCCAAGCCAATTAAATTGACCAAAACTCAGAAGTCGAAGTCAATGAGCCAACCTTGTCTCATAAATCTTTTTTTTAACTCTTCCCCTTCTTGTAAGTTAAAAGTCTTGGTCTAATATGCTTTCTCTTATTTACAAAAACACTGAAAGTAAAAAATTTTCTAATATCAACACACCCACGTACATGTGCACGTACACACTTTATTTAAATAAATAAATTTAAATAAAAACACATGAAATAAAAATTTTCTAACATACACACATGTATCATTTAAATAAATAAGTTTATATATAATGTAACTAAAATAATGTTTATATTTATCAATAAATTATTAAGTTAGTATAACAAAAAATTTTCATTTTGTCGTGTTTAACATAAAAATATTTCTAACATATATTAACACTTAAAAAAGAACATGTATGTCAACATATTAGTTTTTAGATGTTTAAAGTTTGTAAAATAAATAATTTAGAGTCAAGATTACTAGTAAAATTTAATGAATTAATTAATAAACAAACAATAGATCTCTTCAGATTTTAGTTTTATTTATATTTTTTTTAAAAAAATGATACCTATATCATCGAATTAACCCGGCCCCCAAAAACTGCAAGAATGTCTTCATTGTTTTATCATGTCTTGTGTATAACAATCTAAGAAAACTATGTAATATTTACTTATTTTAAAAATTGCTAGGTAAAGTCGGTACTTAAAAACATTTAAAGAATGTATATGCTAAATTTTCTCAGTCAAAGTTGACTTACTTCGACGGTAAAAATACGACAATGAAGTTGAAAACACGCTCAATCTTATGTTAGGATGCTTTGCCTTTTATCTGCAGTTTGAAGCAAACTCACAAACAATTGTTATGTAAAGTGAAAGCTTAACCTTTTATAATTAAATAATTTTACCTTATATAATAATAATAATAATAAATAATATACAAATTTACATAAAAAATTTCCAAATTCAAATGAATTTGCAGCATGGCGGCTTCAATTCCCTGTGTATCTTAAAGATTGAAGTTCTATCTAACAACACGCTCGATCGTAGTTGAAAAATTCGACAACTACTGCAATAATAATTTCCACGTCGATCCACATAGCTGTTGAAAATTATCCTAGGTGTGTAATGCATGGAAGTTACGAGCATGAAAAGTTGGATTGACTACCCAATTTTGTCTTATATCCGATTCCTTTTTATCCCGAAAAGTAGAAACAAACAAAGCAATGGAAGTAAAATGTAGGTGACTCAATTAATTACTGTGTAACTAGAACACTTCTCAATTGCCGGAATTGACTCTTCTCAATTAATTAATGCGTAACTCAAAAAGTCTCGAGTGAGTCAACCTTGTCCCGTGAGTCTTCTTTGAACTCTTCCCCTTCTTACAAGCTAGAAGTCTTTGGTCTAATAATAACTATAGGAGACTCGATTAATTGTTGCTGCCCAACGCCTCTCCAAAGCAGACGGCAATAATAAATACTCCCCACTCAGAGTGTTTAAATAATATATAAAAAAAATTACTTTTATTTAAATAAAACAAATATCTAAAATTGTTTCATCATTTTTCATTAAAAAGAACTAAATTAAGAAAAATTTTAAATAATATTGTTTTACTATATCAATTATAATAATGTGGTAAGATTATCTAATTAATAAAAAGAGAAAATTATTATTATTGGTGTAAATTTAAGATAATTAAGGTGAATTTTGAGAATAAAAAAATTAAATAGTAAAATTATGAGAAAGTTCAACTTAAATTTTTTTCTTAAATTAAATACACTTATTTTCTATTATACAAAACCATACCCATTAACATTCTATTAAACATTTTAATTTTCATAATAAATCTTATAACTATTTGATTTTAGAGCAATTTAACAACATAAATGAAATTCTTGACCCTAACCCCATATATATATATATATATATATATATTCATAAAAATAAATAAATAAATAAATTTATGTATTATATAAGTAAAATAAATTATTAAGTTAGTGTAATAAAAAATTTAAATTTTGTCTTGCTCAACATATAAATATTTCTAACATATATTAATGCTTAAAAGAGGATATGTATGTCAAAATACTAGTTTTTAGATGTTTTAAGTTTGTAAAATGAATAACTTATAGTCAACATTAAAATTAATTAATTAACAAACAAACAATAGATCTATCCAAACTTTAGTTTTATTTATATTTAAAAAAAATTCCTACCTAAATCATGGAATCAACCCTGTTCAAAAAAATTGTAAGAATATCTTCGTTGTTTCATCATTGCTTGTGTACAACAATCTAACAAAACTATGTAATATTTTGCTTATTAAAAAATTTTCTAGATAAAGTTGGTGCTTAAAAACATTTATTGAATGCGCTAAATTTGCTCCTCGACTTACTTTGACTATAAAAACACGGCAATGAAGTTGATAACACGCTGCATCTTATGTTAGGATGTTTTGAAACATTTTATTTGTAGTTTGAAGTGAAATTCACAAATAATTGTTATATAAAAAATAGGTTTAATCTTCCACAATTAGATAATTTTATCTACCATATAATCCTAACAATAAATATATTATATAAATAAAAAATTTAACATTCCATAATATTTAAGTAATTTTATATATTCGTATATATTAATGATATTTTGTAAATAAAATATATTTAGGTGTTTTTGTCTTTCATGTAATAATAATAGCAAACGAAAATAAAAATCAATAACATATATTTACATGAAAAATTCAAATTCTTGAATAGCGGCCCACCACGATTCTCCAATTCATATGAATTTGCAGCATGGTGGCCTCAATCCCTATGTACTACCTACAGCGGACGTGCACCATCATAAAGGTTGACGTCTCTGTCTAACAGATTGTAAAACACGCTCGATCGTAGTTGAAAATTTCAACAACCAACTGCAATAATAATTTCCACCTTGCGCCACAAAGCTGTTGAAAATTATCCTAGGTATGCAACGGATGCAGTTACGAACAAGAAAAGTTTACTCTACTACCCACTTTTGTCCTTGGCATGGAAGTAAGTATAAATTGTGGGACCACACAATTTATACAACCTTGATTGCATATTAGCACATACCAAATTTAGATATTAAGATAATTAGTAAATAGTGGGTTCCCTTAATTTTTTTGGACTTGAACTTAAAAATTAATTTGAAGTTATTGATCATGCAATCTAAGGACAAATATGAATGTTGAGTTGTCAGTATTAAATATTATTTATTAATTTTAAATTCTTTCCCATTAAATTTACATAGATCAATGGCCTAAATTTCATGCCTCTTAATTTAAGGGAATCCTACTTTATTTAATTGTTTTGCATGAGATGAGAAGATAATATAAGCACACACACACACTAAATATTAACGCAAAAAGAAACAAAATATTGGATAAATGCATAAATTCCAGTTTTATTAAAAGAAAGTCTTTATATGACTAGAATAATTGCTATAGAAAGATTAAAATATGTTTATTACACACCTCAGAGTTATCATTAATTTTAGGTTTAGCGGAGGTTCATGATCACAAGTGTAGAACTTTTATCTTAAGTCTTTTAAAATTTTACCAATTTTGTAATTATGACTATCGGTGTTTGTAAGTTAGGAAATTTAGATTACCCTTTAATCGGAATTTCAAATTTTGTAACTATGATTGTTGATATCCGTCAGTTAGAAATTTTGATTTACCTTTTACTTTGAACATCTCATGCATGCGTTCATCAATTTGAGATAATCTTGCTGTATCCGCAATAATATGTAATTGTGTTGAGGTGTGGAGTTTGTCTAGTTTGGTAAATATTGAGGGACAAGGATCTAAATTGTGGTCAATACGTTACAGGACAGTCTTAAATTTTTACTTCTGAGTAAGGATCGGGTCCTGTCATTGTTAACGTGTTCTGTCTTCTGTGTGCCGAAGTCTGATGGCATGATTAATTTTTATTTCTTACTACCCGCGAAGCTCTACCTTAAGTCCAAAGTCTAAGTCCCCGGATAAACGTCCTTACCTCAGAAGTCTTTCTCAAGACTTTTCCAAGGAGCAGAGTTGACGACAATGAACTTACCCCTTCTTGTACGTTGTTGATCTTTGTCTTAACATGCCCACATTTCTTGGAAAATACACTCCAGCATGATTAATTTTCAAGTGCAATAATAATTTCTGCACGGTAGTACAAGAAAAATTTACGAAAAATTCCTAAATTATACCACTGGATTTGCCCTTGGCATGGACGTATAAATTGTAGGCCATATTTGCTGACTTCTTAACCCTCAGAAGTTGAAACCAACACGCAATGGAGATAGTGACGACTGTGTTACAAAAAAAGTGTAGAATATCTTCGTTGTTTCATGTCATTTTTACAACAATCTAACGAAACTATGCAACATTCTACTTATTTTAAAAATTGCTAAGAATGGTTGGTGCCTAAAAGAAATTTAACCAAGGCATATGCTAAATTATCTCAATCAGAGTTGACAATTGACTCCCCTTTCTTAAAGGTTGAAGTCTTTGTCCAACGGACTGTAGAAACACGCTAGATAGTAGTCGAAAAATTCAACAACTACTGCAATAATAATTTCCGCGTTACTGTACGTATTACGTAGCGTTTGGACCACATAGCTGTTGAAAATTATCCTAGGTATGCAACCAGATGCAGTAACGAATAAGAAAAGCTTACCACCCAATTTTGTCATTCGCATGGAAGTATATGTAAATTGTAGGACTATATGTACTTCATTTTTATCAGGAGGAAAGTAGAAACGAACAAGGCAATGAAGCTGTTAACGAATTTCATTTGTGCATTCCTGTGCATAGTTGCTCTTACAGCTCTGGTTCATGCACAAAGTCAATCAGGTTTAACAAGCTAATTGAATTTTTAAGTATCTATTTCCAAGTTATTCACTGTATTGTTTTACCATTCTTTCTTTCTAATTATGTCATTTTTCGCTCCCAGATTTTATAAGCATAGATTGTGGAACACGGGAAAATTCTGGCTAGACCGACAAGATAACCGGGATCGATTACGTTTCTGATGAAACCTTCATAGACACTGGTGTAAAGCGGAATATATCACCTGACTACAACAGGGAAACCCTTGAGCTGCAATTTTCAAATGTGAGAAGCTTCCCTGAAGGAATAAGAAATTGCTACACCGTAAAACTACCTGGCGGAGCTACAAAGTTTTTGATCAGAGCGAGATTCATGTATGGTAACTACGATGGCCAAAACACAGCACCGAAGTTTGGTCTTATGCTTGAAGCTGATGAGTGGGATTCAGTGGAATTCGCAGATCCATCGACTATTGTTACCAAAGAGATCATCCATATTCCCCAGAAAAATTATATGTATGTTTGTCTTCTAAACACAGGTACTGGAACTCCTTTCATATCGGCATTAGAACTAAGGCCTTTGCCGAACTCCACCTATAAAACTCTATCAGGATCACTACTACTCTATGTGCGGTGGGATGCTGGTACAACAACCAATGAAACATTTAGGTAAGCAATTTCATATCACGAAATTTTAGTAAATCTGAATCGAGTTTAATTGAATTACTGAATCGGTGTTACTCAGGTACAAAGATGACGTTTTCGATCGTATCTGGTCGCCCTACAGCACCGACAAATGGACACCAATAAATAGCACGAAGTTTGTCAACTCTAATTCGGACGAGTACAAACTGCCATCAGCTGTCATGAAGACTGCTGCCAGACCCGCTGATCTGAACGATTCCTTGCAGCTCTATTGGCAGCCCCCAGGTCCCCAAACGAAATATTATTTATATTTCCACTTTGCTGAAGTTAAATCTTTGGGCATCAACAAGATTAGAGAACTGAGCATCAGCATAAATGGAAGGCTATTTGTTGATCCTTTTATTCCAGATTACTTAACTACAATAACTATGTACAGCAGATTACCTTCTAGTGGAAACACAATTTGGTTGTCAATCGACAAAACTCAGAACTCAACGCTACCACCCATCCTCAATGCCATTGAGATATATCGGGCAAAAGAATTGTCACAATTGCTAACAAACCAACAAGATGGTATGTTCTTCCATACGCTTTTTTTTTTTATGTTATTATCATTTGCTCATGATACTGCGTTTTATTCCTTGCAAATTGATGAAATGTAAAACGTCAGTTGAAGCTATCACGAATATAAAGTCAAAGTATGAAGTGAAGAGAGATTGGCAAGGAGATCCATGTGCCCCTAAGCTTATCATCTGGCAAGGTCTTAACTGTGTCTACCATGCCTATGAACCGCCAAGGATCATATCTCTGTAAGTATACCAATTCAAACATATTGAGTTATGGCTTAGTGCTTGGAAGACATTCATTTGTCGTAACTTTCACAAAAACCGAAGGCAAATTTCTAAAAATAATCACTGTTACTAATGAATTTACTAAATTAATCATGTTACTAATTATTTTATCAAAAAATCAAATAATATGAGTTTGTCAAAAAAAAATCTAATAGAAGTGGGGAAATTCACACTTCGCATGTAGAAGCGGCCCACTTCCGCGCGCAATTTCCTCTCTCAATCTCTTGATAAGGCAATTGAACACAAAAAAATAAACATATACAAACTAATTATTTGTAAATATCTTTTTTATTAAATTCAAAATATAAATTTTACGAAGAAGATTCAAAAATATAAATAATAAAATAAAGAGAAAGAAATTTTATTATTATTTGAACCAGAGAATATTTTAGTTCAAATATATGTTATTTAGTTTCTGTGATAAAGCAATTAGTAATAAGATTAATTTAGTAAATCTAGTAAAAAATGGCTATTTTTGAAAATTTGTCACAACGGAATAATCTCTTTGTTTGACTCTGGCTATATGGTTTGGAAGCAAATTTTTTTTGCTCTTCAATGTTTTATTTGTTTTCCATAAAACTCAAAAATCACACGGCTTAATAAATGCCAGCTCAAATGCGCCTGCATGTCTCCTTATGAGGTCTACCTTCTCGAGTTCATATGTCGGCTATCATAGCATATTAGACAGTCTAAAGCTTCCCGTGCCTGTAACTTCAGAGTTCCTTAGAAAGACAAAATTATGGAAGACAGTCTAAAGCTTCCTACTGAGTGTTCCTGAGCTTGAGTGTTGCGACATTTGCGAGTACGAGGGTTTTGGATTGTGAGAGTTAACCTCCGATATTTTTATGCTCCATTTTATTGAAAAACAAATTGTCTTTGTTCATGGGCGTAGCTAAAATCAAATCATGTATAAACTGTGTTTGCTTTCTTTCTGCCAACAAAATTGGGCAACAACACAAGCATCCTACTTCTATTAACAAAGTTATTAATTGGGAATGCGAGCAGGAACTTATCATCCAGTGGAATTTCGGGGGAGATAATTCCTTACATATTCGGACTCACATACATACAATCTTTGTAAGTAACTCAATCTCGCATGAAGTCTGTACGTTGTCGGCCTAACTTAATGGTGCAAGTCAGTTTAACATTTTTAATCACCTTTTCAGGGATTTATCGTACAATAGTTTGACCGGATTAGTGCCCGAGTTCCTATCAGAGCTACAATTTCTGACTGTGCTGTAAGTTATTTGGATTCATGACAATTAAGTGCAGTTTCTTGTGGTTAATCGTTAGAAAAAGAAGATCTTATGCCGATATTATTTTGCAGAAACTTGACTGGAAACAACCTCAAAGGTTCACTTCCGGCAGGACTCATTGAAAAAGCGAAGAATGGTTCGCTGTCATTAAGGTTTATTTCAATCTTGAAGTAATTTTAAGGTTTTATGCATGTATATATGGAAAATATAACACTACAACCACAGAATATTCAGCAATTTTTTCACGTTCTTTGTTAAGCTAGTAGTGTCGCTTTCAAGAAGACATAGTTGCTTGTTATTGTTTCAAGTCTTACCATTTTGCCAATCATCTCTTGATTCTAGCGTGGATGGGAATCCCAATCTCTGCCTCTCGGCTTCATGCAGAGAGAGAAAAAATAAGTTTATCGTTCCTGTGGTAGCATCGGTTGGTTCGTTTTCTGTCCTCTTAGCTGCATCGGCAATTTTATGGTACCTTAGAAGCAGATTCCAAGGTATAGAAACCACTACATGATTTATAGTGTTTTAAGATTGAGATACTTAGACTTTTAATTTATAGTTGCCGTAAAATAGAATCGTGAAAAGTGTAAGTTAGTGGGTGATTAATACATAATATTATTAATTAGTCGAGGTGCTTAGAACATACATTTAAATTTCTCTATAATTGAGAACTCGTGCTTAGTAAGAACTTTGTTCAGCAGGGAAGACGAAGGGTTCACTGGAGCCAAAAAATCGGCAATTATCATACTCCGATGTGCTGAAGGTAACCAATAACTTTGAGAGAGTTCTAGGAAAAGGAGGATTCGGAACAGTTTACCATGGATATTTAGATGAAGCTCAAGTAGCTGTAAAGATGCTCTCTCCGTCTTCAGTTCAAGGGTATAAGCAGTTTCGGGCTGAGGTATATATGCCAAGTAACTTGGTATAAAAATTTTTAACTAATTCATTTACGTGTAACGATGCGAATTTTTCTCACAGGTGGAACTTCTCATGAGAGCTCATCATAAAAACTTGACAACCCTCATTGCGTACTGTGATGAGGGCACAAACATGGGATTGATCTACGAGTTCATGGCCAATGGAAACTTACAGGCGCATCTCTTGGGTTTGTTTATCTGTTCCTTTCATTTTTCAAGTAGAATAGCAAAGCGAGCACAAATTCAATTCTGATTTTTCACGTTTACCTCGTTTATGCTCTTTTGTCTTTGTCAATTTCACACGAATTCAGAAGACGAGTCGGATACTTTGAGCTGGGAAGGAAGACTTCGGATAGCAACGGAGGCTGCGCAAGGTTGGGAAGTACATTATTTGCGCTTGTTAAAACATGTCTTTAATACAAACATGGACTTCTTATTTTAGTTTTTTAAATCAATTGATTTCACAAACAATCTTGCCAATTTGCGCTGCGCCTTTTTGTCCAATTAAGCTTGTACTATTTGAATTAATATGCATTAAACTTGACTGCAGGATTGGAGTATCTCCATAGTGGTTGTAAGCCACCCATAGTCCACCGCGATGTGAAGTCCGCAAACATCTTATTGAATGAAAAATTTCAAGCCAAATTAGCCGACTTTGGCCTTTCTAAAATTTTTCCTGTTGAAAGCGGAACTCATGTGTCCACGACGGTCGTTGGAACCCCTGGATACCTTGACCCTGAGTAATTGCCCAATTTTAATAGCAATATCATTTTTGTCACTCAAAAGTTCAGTGTTAAAAATCATGTAACATCTTGTACTTTGGTCCAACAGGTACCATATATCAAACAGGTTAACTGAGAAAAGCGATGTCTACAGCTTTGGAGTAGTTCTCTTAGAGTTAATCACAGGTGAACCTGTTTTTCGGAAGACACATGTGAGAACTCATATAAGTCAGTGGGTCAGTTTCATGCTTGCAAACGGGGATATCAAGAATATCGTGGATCAAGGATTGCAAGGAGATTTCGACGTGAACACCGTCTGGAAAGCTGTAGAAATAGCTATGGCTTGTGTTTCTCCAACTTCCACCAGAAGGCCGACCATGAATCAGGTTGTGATTGAACTGAATGATTGTTTAGCGATGGAGATAGCTCGTACGAGGGTGCGCGAGGCCACACCAATGGATCAGAATGAACTAATGATGGATTTAAATTTGCAAAGTGAAATGTTTCCCCTAGCAAGGTAGTAATTTCTTAATATCTATATTGTGCAGGGTCTCTAGACCCCCAGCGTTGTAGTAGACTACCTGAAGCAAATAAGAAAGCAGAGAGATTAATTTCTATTCCCATTTTCATGGAAAGTGTTGGGTTTTTGTCCAAATATAAATAAAGTTTTTGACAATTAAATTTTAAATTAAAAATAATATTATATTTTAACACTTTATAAGTATTCCTACCTTAAATGTTTACAATATTTAAATCTTAAAATTGGTTATAATTCATGTATCTATAAATTAATCGCTAAAATTTGAAATTATATCTTAAAATTTTAACTATTCTTCAACTAATTCATATATCTATAAATTAAATATAAAAATTAAAAATTATATATTAAAATTTTAACTTTTCTTTTTTCTTAATTTTTTAAAAACTACATCGACAAAAACAAATAAGAACTTATCTTGTATTAAAAAATATTTATTTTGTCATTTTATTGAAGTAATTTATCTGTGAATATTGTAAACAATGTGAACATTGTGTAGAAATGTCAAATAGTATTTTTTTAGAAAAAACAATATTTTATAAAGTCTTCATTCCAAGATTTCCGGCCCCAAGTCGAGGAATCATTTTTTCATTATAAAATGTGGCGAGCTTTGCACAACATGATAGTATATAGCTGGCAAAAAGAGGAAAGAAAATGTAGGTTTTCATGGATCAAAGAAACAAAGCCATGGCCATGGTTTAACACATAAAACTAGTACTTGTTTTGCTGCAGAGGTTAATCTCCTTTCCACGAGAACAACTAGGATCTTGGCGGCTACAACTATACAGCGTACTAAATCACTGATTGACTATGAGGTCCATGCATGCAGCAGCAGCAGCAGCGCCAGCGCGCCCGCACATGGATGCAGTAGCTATTACGGTGACGGTCGCGGCAAGCCTTTGGGACTAATGAACGACGCCTAACTTAGTCTAACTTAGCCACACCCATGGATGTGCATCGGTGGCGGCAATGAACGTGTTTGTACGTAGTATGGGCACGAATCCACGCGGATGGACGGCAGAAATTGGGAGTTACTTGTGGGCTCGAATCCACGATTTTGGCTGCCACTATCAGACCGTGTGCCCACCTTTCAGGTAAAACGCCCCACGGCTAACCTCCATCAGCGGAAAGCCATTGATTTCAAACAGTGGCCCTGCGCGGCTGCCAAGGTTAACCTCCGCGAAAACACCCACAACCTTGGCAGCCATTGTTGCACCGTGTGCCAAATCGCTTGTGCAGCGGATTGTGCATGCAGCAGTGGTAAGGCTTTGGGGCTAAGGCCGGCAGACTACTGGATTCGTTTGCTCGCCATAGAAACTGCCCCACAGCTAACTCAATTTAAGGAAAACACTTGATTTCAGCCATGGAGGCTTTGCAACAAAAACCCCAATGACCCCCATTTTAGCCCCACCCATGCATGTGCTGCAGAAGCGGCGACAACAGCACATGCACGCCGGAAGCACACCCACCCTTACACACCTTCATGTACCGGCGCAGCCCGGCGCGCTATTTAGCACCAGGCGCAAAGTTTAATTAAGTCTTTGCGCTCATCCTCGGCATGCGTCCGTGGACTGGCAGTTCTTCCGGCATCGTGGGCGCGCGAGTCCATTAGTTCAGGCTTATTACAAACAGTCCATTTATTGGGCCTATCAAAAATAGCCCAAAAAGGTCTCCTTCTAGCCCTTTTATCGTGTCACCCTCGTCAAACATATGGTCTCTTCTGCAAATGCCCACGAAGCATCGTGCTCTCCTCCTCTCTCTAATCATCTGCTGCGATCCGCGTTAACTCAGTCCCTCTGAGTCATGCGCTAACCGAGTTATCTGACTCAGTTTCGTTCCTATTCCATGCATTTAATATCCATCACTCCAAACAACAAGCCATAAAATTCCCAAAAACTAATATATATACATAATCTACGGTTACATAATATTATTTTTTGAACTTGGTTTCTTTGCATGGATTGATTGTTTATCAGTTTTTAGCTTTAATAACTGTTAGAGGCTAGCTAACTTTGTATTTCCGTTTCTAATCTCTCAGCTTTTTTGTGTGTATCAGCTTAGATAAAGAAATAAGAAAATGGGGATCATTGAAAAGATTAAAGAAATTGAAGCCGAGATGGCCCGCACCAGAAAAATAAAGCCACAGGTAACTATATAATGGTTGTTATTTCTTTTTGGGTTTTTTTAATTGTAAAGTGATGAATTTGCAGAGTATCATCTTGGCCAGCCCAAGGCAAAGATTGCAAAACTGAGAACACAATTGTTGGAGCCTCCGAAAGTATGTGGATTTTTTATTCTTTGATTTATGTGTGCATGTATAGTAATCTAAAATTTGTCTTGAGCAGTTACTGCATTGGTGTTGAATGAGTTAGTTGCATGTTTCCATATAATTATTATTGCTGTATGTGCAAGTGATGCGAGTGGCATTTATGAACCAGGTCTCCCTCATGGTTATTGTTATTCAAATTCATGAATCAGGGTTCTAGTGGAGCTGGAGAAGGTTTCGAAGTTACAAAGTATGGCCATGGACGTGTTGCGCTCATAGGTTTTCCAAGGTGTGTCACCTTTATGATCTAAATATTATTGCTCATTGTTAGTAAGTGGATGTTGAATTTCCTTCTGCACGATTTGACACCAAATGGATGGAAAAGCCTTGCATTCTGAAAAGCTGGTGGCTCATTAATGAGTTATCATTACTGTCATTATGTTTCTTTTCAAATATATACACAAAGAGAGATGACGAGAGCTCTAACATTTGCAGTGTCGATAATGTTTTGGTTGAAGTGTGGGGAAGTCTACTCTTTTAACTACGTTAACGGGCACTCACTCAGAAGCTGCATCTTCTGAATTCACAACACTTACCTGCATTCCTGGGATCATACTCTACAATGATCCTAAAATTCAGCTGCTTGATCTGCCTGGAATTATTGAAGGTGCTTCTGAAGGCAAGGGACGTGGGAGGCAGGTCAAAATTTTCAGCTGCTTTCTCTTTGTGGTATCATGTCAGCATCTATCAAAACAATATTATATAATTGAGCCCACATCAGAGCAGAATTTTGACGAAATCTTTTGCTGGACGTTGTTCAATGAAGTTCTTGTAGAACAATTGTGTAGACATTTGGTTTTGCCATACATCTCTCTGCCCAACATGGTTGGATATATTAGGAGTCCAAGAAATATGACGAGACTGTTTATATCTCAGGTTATTGCTGTCTCCAAGTCTTCAGGCATTGTATTGATGGTTCTTGATGCCTCAAAAGTAAGTGCTTAAATACTATTTTTGTGTCCTTTTTCTATCAGTTTAAGCTAAATATTTTCTGTACAACTTGCTGAGTGCAGCAGCTGTTATTAATTATGTTACTTTCCCATTTTAGTTTGTAGGTTTTTGTCAAATTTTTCCTAATCATTTGTAATCTGATTGCATAGTACCTCAGAGTGAAGGTCATTGACAAATATTGACGAAAGAATTGGAAGCTGTAGGTCTACGTTTAAACAAGAGACCGCCTCAAGTAAGTTTGTCTTTACTTTTCCCACCAGCTTTGCTTTGCAAACACTGATTTCCATTTAGATGTTCTTCTCTTGTCCAATTATGATGCTTATAGTAGCTTTGCCAATGTCTCCAAGGATGTACCATTCTTAGTTTCTCTAGTTAGTTTTTGGCAGATTTATTTCAAAAAGAAAAAATCTGGGGGCATATCATTCAATAGCACCGTGCCTTTAACTCACGTGGACGAGAAGCTCTGTTACCAAAGTCTACATGAATACAAAATGCACAATGCAGAGATACTGGGTCTTTACATAAACCGATTAAGTTGTATTCAGATGATGGTTTGCAGCAGAATCTGGAAGTATTTACTTTGTTAATTAAACCTCACGCAATGGCTTCAGCATAAGAGAACTTCACACTAGCCCATAATAGCTTAAATGATGGAGCCAATGGCACATGATATCATAGCTCTCATTTTTTTCTTTTGCTAATATATATGTTTATTTTCCCTTGGGAAATGTAAAGGAAAATTGATATTTTTTGCCATTGTGTAAATTAAGTATGAATTTATCTCACCTTATTTAGATTCCCCAATGAATGACACATTGTTCTTCAAAATGAAAATCAATTTAATAGTAAATTGCTGTAAGATTTCATATATGATTTCCTTTACTTCTACAGACATTTTCTGATATTTTTCCACTTTGCCTACAATTAACATTTCTTATATTGAGAAAGCTGAAATGGTTCAAAATCAGAATGCGTTGGGTGTTTGTCAGGCTTTGGAGATGGGGAGAATGTTTGCCGCTTCCTTCTTGTAAGCATTCCTTTCATTCTCCTTGTATTGACATGTGGCTTTACTCTCATTCCGATTGCCTGGTCTGCCGTGCACCGGCTGACCGGATGAATTCTCCGAATTGGGAATTGGCAAGGGAGGATAATTCCAGGGAAGTCTTGCTAGATATTGTATGATTAGGATTCGGAAGAAATTTTCTGATTTGAAAATCTATACCGTACAAACTCATTGGAAAACAGCATACGTCGATCACAGTACATTTGATCAGCCAGCCAATTAATCTATTCTCATCACATAAACTGTTCCTGTCTTATATATTTCGATGCTCCACGGCAACATACTGTATTGAAAATACCGGGATTCAGATTTTATGACAGTTCGGAAAGTTACTTCACGTTCAAAGGTCCTGCAATATTCGGAACTCAACTCCACAGAAGCTCAGCCAATTGATTTTTCATTCTCTCTGTAGTGTGGCCGCCATCAAAATATGCATATTTACTAGTGTTTTTAAACAAATTATAAGCTTCTTTTACACAATTTCTTCCATTGAATTGCCCGTTTCCACAGCATGCAATCTTCCCTTGTTTGAAACCTTCATAGACATGTTGAAAACTCAAACATTTTGACAACATTCAAGGTAAAAAAAAAAACCTTCGTTACCACTTCTATCGTCAAGTGCGAAGTAATAGTCAAAGATTGAATTTTTGAAGTCGTTTAACTTGAGCTCTAGCTTTCTTCATGATATTTAATAGAGCTTTGTTGTGAATTTTTGCATAAGATAGATGTATTTTCCCACAACTTCCATTCAGCTGAGAGTACATTTGATTTATCACCGCTACACAATCCAATGGCCCAATATTTTGGACCTGCAAATTTTCCTCCACCCGTTTGCATTTCAAGGATTAGAATTTCTTACCGTTTTTTATTATTAATTTAATCAAATATTAATAAATGACATAAATAATAATAAATTAATTAAATTATAATTAAATTTTTTAATTCATATTATAAAATATAAAATTAATCTATAAATTTTATTAAAATACGATATAAAATATTTATTATTAATTTTGTTATATGTCAATATTTTATTAGAAATAAAGACGAAAAAAATTAGAAAAAGATCTTAATCTTGCTATATTTTCTCCGATAATTAACTTTTCGCTTCAAAAAATTAGGTTTTGATTATCTATATTAGTAATAAAATCAAATTACTTTACTAGGAAAGTAATATAGCATGCCACTCAAGGATGAATTCCAAGACAACCCCATGCAGCCGAAGAAAAAACGTGCTCCATCAGCAAGGGTTGCAGCTGGTTGTAAGTATGATGAAAGCATAAGCTACTTTACAAAGACGGCTAAGAATGTTGAAGCTCGTCCCATCGGGCCAGCCAAGAAATCTGTGGATTTTCTTGCTTGGATTCACCGGAGCAAGCAATTGGATTGGCAATCAATATTGCAGCTAAAATTATGACATGAAGGAAAGAAATCAGCTGTGTCAGTGTACTTACCTTACGAAAGTGTATATGCAAATAATATTCCCCAAGTTATTAACTTTCCTTCGCACGGTTTATCCTGAATGATGGACCGTGGTTACTGTTTAATGCCAACCGATTTATTATCGGGCCATGAACATTTTATAGACCATTTAAATACTCCATAACACAAATCCTCCCTTGTTCATAAAATGCATGAGATGTTGAGATTTTTACATACTCCAAATTGAGTGAAATCATGTGGCATATATAAAATGTATGTCATTGAAACTGGGTACTTCTATTCCCGTATCAGAATCAGTAATGGCTATGATAAATATATGTTTTTTTACAATCAAAATTTTGTTTATAAAACTTGCAATAAAAAAAATAACTTACAAATATTACTTAAAATATGAATGAAAAATTTTAAATATATAATTAATAATATTTAAAATATTAATATAAAAATTAAAATAAATAAATATAATAGTACATGTATATTCAATAAACAATCCATAGAATACAAGGAGTTCTGTTTAGTAACTCTAAAAATGTGTGTATACAGTCTTCTACCAAGCCCAAAACGCCATACGGCCTACGTGAATTCGGTATGAAACTCCTTGCTGGCCTCAAAATGCTTTGGTGATTAGTTTTCTGCGTCTAATCAAAGTATTTCTTCATGTTATATAAGTTACAAAGACCAATTTGAATTATTCGCGAATCAAAGTACTTTTATAGAAGTGCTTTTAGTGTTTAGAGAGCCTTTTAATTAGAACAAAACGATATTCGATTGAAACAATCGTAAAACAATAAAAGATGATGAATCTTTTTAAATTTCTCTTAGTTTTGCGAATTCGGGTGAAATTATATATGTATAAATGAATAAATAAAAGTCTAGAGAGTGACTAATTCAGCAATATTAACAATTATTGCTTCGTTTTCATCTCAAACAAAAGGTGTACGTGAACATCAAATTCACTGTAAACAAGTCTTTGCATGCGTAGCATGGCATGGCAAATCATGGCTATACAATCTACGCAACAAAGACTCGTACCTAATTTCCTCCATATCATCATTATCTTCATTTCAAAATCCAAGTCATGTTCACTGCAATGATGCCTACACCAACGGCACCGGTAGCGGCAGCCAATGGTCGGTGGCCCGATCGAAACCGAACATTTTTCACATTCATGTACACTTTTACTGTCCCCATCAAATCTGTCCGTATTTGAGCTAGCCATAGTTCCTCAATCATACAAAGCTATAGCTGCAATCTTCATGTAAAGTCACTGTTAGAGGACGTGAAAGCATGAAAATAACAATAATGGTCTTAATTTTCAACACAATATTTTGCTTTGATTTCGCTATTAAATACATTTATTCAACTTGGGGATTTTTAGGTGTCGGTCTACACCTAACAAATGTGCTAAAATTTACTATAATTTTGGCTTTAAATTTGCCTATTTTGATGGGATGGAACCTAACTTAAAAATTCAGGCCGCAGCAATAATATTGATGTGATGCTTTCGTATTTAATAAAAGTTCACATCTATTGTCTTCATATGCAATGAAATTCATGACTAGGTTTTCTTCTTCAATTAGACTTGTACCAAAAACTTTATGTGTTAGACTATAGCATAATATTATATTTATATTATATAGTTTGTAATTTTTTATTATAATTTATAATTTATAATTTTATAATAATTTGGTCTAATTATCATAATATTATCTGCTTTAATAGTTTAAAGTACCGTAATAAGTCCAATCTTGATCCCTTATAGTTATATTTTCAGAATCCAAAACTTTAAATTTAATTCCAAAAAATTTTATACTAATTAAGAAAAACATAGCACTTATAAACACAAATCCATATATACTTTCAAGCGATACGAGAATTTCATATATTTTTTAAAAAAAAATTATATAAATTAAAGATTTTGAACTGAACTAATGAAAAACATAAAAATGCTCAAACTCACAGTTATATTATACAAACACAAATTTATCTTGTTCCTGCTATCTAATTATGAGAGTGGTACACAAGTCATTATCCTTGAATTAATGATGAAAAAGCACTAAAGTGTATGAAAGAAGTGAAATGGAGTTGAAAAAGTAAAATGAGAACCATGAAAATGAAATAATACTAACCTAATATATAGCAGCTATTGCTATATATCAACTCTCCCACTTTAAAAACGAGGAGGCTAAAAAAGCCTAGGCCTATTGTGGGTCACAAACTTATCTCTCCCTTGTTGAATTGTTTTCTAGCCATCGAAATTCAATTGAGCGACAATTTCACTATCAAATCATAATTTACTTGTCTTTCCTAACTTGTGATCCCAAGAGGGCCACCGGAGAGTGAAATTTGTGGTGATATGCAACTTCATATTTAACATGATATCACAGAGCCAAAAATTTAAAAAGCAAAAACAAAAAAAGGGGAATCAAGAAGATATAATGAATCTTACTTATGAAAATGATAACATACACTACTTACGCAAAATGATAACCAAGAAATCTATTGAGATTCTTAGACATGTGATTAGTTAATATTAATTTGGTATTCACAATCACTTCCTCCATATTTACTAACGAGTGAAGTAAAATTTATGAATTTAGCTAAGATATATAACATATCATAGATTTTATATCTTTTAACATAAAATTTGAAATATGAAATAAATATATAAAAAAGTTAATATAAAATTTAAAACAAATAGCGTAAAAAATTTGGTACATAAATATAAAATTTGAAACGATTAACATAAAAGTTTTAAAAATTGGATATATGTTACATTTAATATATTGTAGCCAAATCCTAAATTTATATATATTTTTACTTCTTATAATTAAGGCAAGCAAATTTGAACAATTATTGAATATATAAGAATATTATGCATCATTTGACAGAGATAAAAGATCTATAATTATAATTTTTTTTCTTTATTTTTGATAATATTTCTCCTTTCCTTTTGTTTTTTATATTTAAAAGACAAAGTAGATGTACAAACTTAAAAGTGTAGCCTAATTAGCTAGATGATAAGATGCCTAGCTAGCTAATTAATTTATTTATTAATCAATTAATTAATGAGTTTAATAGTTTAAACTTTGGTTAACTAACAGCCTTGCATTAGTGAAAAGGGTACGTGTATCTAATATTTTATCACATAAGTTAATCCTAGCAATCATTGTCCTTTGATGGATGTTTTGATCGATCTAGATCACTTCAATCATGCAATCGCTGAAATCCGTATTCATTCTGAAAAGTGCTTCCAGGAATAAGATCTTAACGATTTAAGAAGAGTGCATACTAAGGGTTAAAAAGCTTTACTTCTAAAAGCACTTTTTCGAGAGGTTTACTTCTAAAAATTGTACTTGAGAAATTATATCAAACTAACCCCAAATTAATTATCTTAACAAGAAAAAAAAATACTTTTTGTCCATCAAGAAGTAGTTAGAGAGCATGTCTTATCTCAGATTATGAAAAATAAAATGCTTTTACTTGTTTAAAAAGTAGATTTGATGACAATGTCAGAAACACTGTCTTCCGTAGTTTCATAGAACATATAATTTGATAAAACCAAAAGGAATTTTAAAAAATAATAATAATAATTTGCATATGTGTCATTCAAGATTCCCGAGTCGGAAGAATTTTCATGAAAAGTGGAAACGAAACTTAAAACTGTAAGACAAGTTTTAGGAATGTGGAAGTGCTCACTTCCTACACTTGGAAGTGCTTTTACCAAGGGTTCTCAGCTGAAAAACTGCTTTTGACAGTTTTAGAGTCTATGACGTACTTAATTCCTGCGTTTGGAAGTGCTTTTACTAAGGGGTTCTGGCCGATAACTAGCTTTGGGCTGTATTATACGGTATGCAAAGTACTTATTTTTTCCATCTGGAGCGGAACTGCTTTTGACAGTTCTAGGGGTATATGAAATGCAGTATTTCCTGCAGTTGATTGGAAGTACTATTTTTACCGTAGAGTTCTCAGCTGATAAACTGCCTTGCATTGCTTCAGGATATATGAAGTGCTTATTTCCTGAATTTGGAAGTGCTTTTGCAAAAGAGCTTTCAATCAATAACACGATTTCTAGGTATTCCTATCACAATATCACATCAAACAAATACACACACATACAAGAATGAAAATAGATGCATGTCTTTGTTCTTTCAAATAAAAAGAAGAGAAAGCCTTCTCTGCCTACTTGCAAGATTCTCCAACTGCTACAGCTTTCTTTGAGCACATGGCTAGCTACAACAATGTTGAAACAAAGCAAACCGATCACATCTCAAACCTGGAAGTAATGAAATGATACCTAGTGACTACACAGTTAATTAACATAGCGAGGTTGATGACATGGTATATTTTCCTTCTCTTTCTCACTTTTTCTCGGAAAAAAAGAAAATGCTGCAACAGTATAACATCTAATGGATCCACACAAATGGAATAATCTTCTTGGGATCACCAAAATTCTCCCTCAATCGATCGACTTTCTCTTTTAACTTTCCTCCCACCCAAACACTACATACAAAATCCCTTCTCTCCTTTTCCTTTCTTCTTTTTTCTTTACTTTTACTAAAGCTGTATTTGTCGCCTATCTTTCCACTAATACCCATCTCAAAGGAAAGATCCCTTCAATATTTCGTGGGCAAAACAGTCACTTCATTAACCAAGGTGGTATACCAACACGTGGACGGAATGACACGTGTCGAGTGGCAAGTGGTTGTGATACATGCTAGGGAGTAGGGGGCAAGGTTGATCAAATAGGAGGGGGCCAATGCCATCATGATTGGTCGAGTTTATGATTTGTATTTTTTTTTTTTTTAATTTGTGTGAGTTTGATTTGATTTGATTTGATTTGATTTGAATCGTTTTGATGATCAGTGGATCATACAGTGATCAGTGAAGGAGGAGCAAGCCACACGTGTGCATCGGCAACAAGTATGGGACCCGCAGGCCAGCTCATCACGTGGGGCCCAAAAAGTTGAGTTCACGGTCAGTTCGTGTTCTATGTGTGGGTACTACTCCTTGCGGCACGCTTTATTGCTAGACCCCTTTTGGGCCCCACTTCATATGGCCCACACAATTTTTTTATTTCATTTTAATTTTTCTTTCTTTTTTCTTTTATCAGATTTAAATTTCAACATTTTAAGTTTCAAAAATTTTTTATTTAAATAATTAATAATTAAATTTTTTTAAAAAAAATTTTTGTTATTAAAAAAATATTTTTATTGAATATCATCGTTGAATGCAAAAATATATATATTACTTAAAAAGTTATAACAATATATTATTAAATATTTTAGTAAAAATATTATATATTTTATACCCAAAAAAAAAATTTCATTCAAGATTCTAACCATAACCAAATACATGAACTATCATTTATTTATCAATGATATTATTTAAAATGTAACTTAATTTTTAAACTATCATTAATTATAACTAATATTATCTAATGCGTTTAGATTTTAAATTAATATCGATATTACTCTAATTTACTATTATCTAAATCAATAAATATTTATATATTAATCAATTACACAATAATAATTAAAATGAAATTTTTGCACGAATGAGTTAAAATTTTATTCAAAATAGTCTATCAATTCTTGTTTTAATTATATATTTTAAATGCATTTTTTAAAAAATTATAACTTAAATTTTAATTAAATAACATAAAAATGATATTAAATATCATTCTAATATATCATACATTATTACAAAAAAAATTAGCTTTTATTCTTTCTTGCTTTAGTCGATAAGACATATTGACACCAAAATTCTTCTCCAATATTGCATTATTAGCTACAAAACGGATAGTTTAAACTCCTAAAACTTTTGAAAATTCCAAGGACAAACAAACAAACTTGAAATTTCACAAAATTCCAGGGCTAGCAATCAATAATTTGTTTTTAAAAAGCTGCCAAAATTATTGAACCAAGTAAAGAAGAGGAAGAAGAAGAAGAAGAAGATATGGCTACGAATGTATCAATCAAGAAGGAAGATTCATTAGCAAGCAAAAATAGACATATATCAAAATCTGAGGCTCAAATCAATTCAATTCCCTTGAGACAAGTTCATAAAAATTGTTGCATACATATTACTGGACCCAGCATGCACCCTTCGCTGTAGATAAAGTATAGAGATGGTCGAGCCATTGATCGAGCCATCCGTGGTTTAGGGTCGAACCCTAATCCAGTTTTGTCGACCCACATGATTAATTAATTAAGAACCAATCGCTTGTGCATGGTTGGTAAGTGACATGATCTTGGTATGCTTAGCTAATAAGTTAAGGCTTGCAAACTACATCCAATATTGCATATGTATACCATGGAAGTGTGTTGTTGTGAAGAGAGAATGATAGCTACAATGCGTTTTGGAATGCGCTAAGATTGTAGAGATTGTGTTTGATTAACAACAGACTGAAATGGGTGATGTCCATTTGAGAGTGTTCTTGGAATTTTATTCTCTGTTTACATGTATGTGTTTGAGAGTGTTTTCAATATATCGAAAATCAGTTCAGACTACAAACAAAAATACTATTCTTATGGCTTAAATATTTTGAAAATATTCTAATTACCAAAGACAATAAGTGGATGAAAAAACATGTTATAAACACATTTAAAAAGGGTTTTAATACAAACTTATACTTTAATTAACTTTTTTTTTTAGAATCATCTTAATAGTCAAAAAATGGTATTGTTAAATACTTTTAAAAAAACACTTTTATTTGAAAAATGATAAAAATACTAACATGTACACGTACATTACGGTAAAATAATATTGTGCAAGCGATCTTAGTTTTGCAAAATTTTTATAATAAACTCCTTGTATTCATGGTTTAATTAAGCTAATTATCAAATTAAAGATATTTTTTAAAACAAATTTAAAAAAAAAGGGGGGGGAAATTAGTTATAAAATTAAGGCAACCAAGGATTGTAGGCATCATTAGGGTTATGTAGCAGAGAAGTATTGTCAACGCCTAGATGGGTTGTTGGCGTGGTCTCACTGTACCCATTACCTCCCATGATTATTACTATTGTCAAACTTCCCCACTTCACCAACAATACAATCGATCATCGATTACAGATTTTCAATTTAATTTTTATTACAAATTTAAAGAAAAAAACTCAAGATTTTCGAGCTTATCGAAGCTGATCATCTTAATTCTTTATTAACCTCTTTAATCAATTAATTAATTAACTTAATTGTGTACCCTGCAATTGCATTGCAAATTTTGCTTTCAAACTGTTATTGACATACGAACAAGTATTCCCACTGGTCCCATAATTTAAAAATTAAAAACATGTAGGCAATGTAGAGGCCAGAAAACTTTTGACAATAGTAGTAGTAGCCTTTTCTTTTCCTACAGTCCAAGCTAAGTCCAAAACTTTGGCTTAAAATATTAGAGTACCATTAATTAATTTAATTATGATATGTCACTTAATTACTGTATCACTGTTATGATTTAGTGGTCCTCCCCCAAGTCTTAATTGATGTTCTTGCCTTCAAATTGTTTAAAATACATCTTTCATATTCTATAACGTTTAACGTGAAATTTAAAATTTAAAATTATAAAATACGTATCATAAAAATTTTAAAACTTTAAAAATAAATATATATTTAAAATATTTAATGTAAAAATTAAAAAAAAAATTAAATATATTTTACTTCTTATGTATTGTAACCGAAATTTTTTTTTTATTAATCTAAACTGACAATAATATAAATGAAGATTGTTAAAATTTTGTGCTTAAATTTTGCTCGAAATTCATGAGAGAGAGAAGATATTTCTTGTATGTATTTAAAATGAATGATTTGAAACCAAACTTTTTAAAGTTGAATAATTTCACATTTCAACATCTTGAAATTCGAACGCACTCCATTCACAACTACTACACAGCACGATCCTTTGCTTATTTTAAATGCATGAGACAAATAAGATGGAAAAAGGGTGGAGAGAATAACACTCAAATTGGGCTAGCTACACATCATCGAGTAATTTGGGCAATAGTTAAGCAAAATTGGAGAAGACTTTAAATTACTTTTTGAAAACATGCTTCTAGATAGCTTATGAGCCAACCGAATTTGACAACAATGTTTAAAGGATATCAAAGATTAGATCCTTTTGTCCACAGCTTTTGAGACAATGTATTCATTTTCTTCTTCTTCTTTTCTTTCCATTATCATCTCTCAACCCCTCTCTCTTTTTACAGCTAGTGATTAAATCTAAACTATATGCCGCTTCCACCGAATAATCATATTTCTCCGGCGGCCAGGCAGCCGGCCGGTAAAAGTTTTAAATATTACTGAATTTGGAAAGGAAACTTGAAGGTTAAAAGAAAATAAGTGTCACTTTTTTTGACTGAAAATCATTTACATAAATGAGTGAGTGATAGCTTGCTAGAGTTATGCTGAAGCAATGAAAGACCCCACATATAGTGAAGAGAAAGCAAAAGCTTTGTTCACTTTCTCTCTTTCTCTACTCATGGATATAGAAGGGGGTAGAAAATCTGCCCTTGCTTTAACCTCATCTTAATCTTCTCTTCACCCACATCTTTACTTTCTTTTCCCATTTGATCATCAAATGAGATTTCAAGAATCTCCATTTGTATTTACTCTCTCTTTTTCATGCAATATGATCACACGATCTCAGATTTCTCTGTAATTTTGCATAAAAGTAACAAGATATGCATAAGACAAAAGATAAAGAATTAACAAAGAGAAAGAGACTTAATGTTCTTTGATGTAAACCCCCAAACCATTCATTAATAAAGCTAATTAAAAACTTCTTTTTCATTTTTTTTTTCTGAATTACAAGATTAAACCACTAGCAATGGCTCGATTGGTGTCAAGATGAGTTGTTTCATAGACAGGCAATTCTTCCCTATACCTGTCAATACCAATAGCAGAAAGATTATCCAATTCAAAGAGATCAGAACTTGCATAACTTGCTGCATCATCTTCATCTTCTTCATCGTGAAACTCTTCATTACCATTGCATACATCTCTCATGTGATCATCATACTCTTCCTGCTTCTTCTTCTTCTGATAATTCTTCAACAATTCTCTTGCAGCTTCTTCAACTCTTTGGCTTTCATTCATCACATGAAGCTGTAGCTCTTCATTTTCGTACAGATTTTTATGCCCACAAGGCCTGCAATCTTCATCAACAATTACACTAACAGGATAAAATCTAACTGATCTTTTCATCCCATTACTCAATTTTCCTCTTGAACAAGGAGTTTTGCTTAAACATGACCTTGAAAATGAAGAAGCTGAAGAACATATCGATTCCGGCTCCGTCTTCAACTTCTTTTCCTCGTACAGTGATGATGGGATCTTTGCCTTCTTTGCATTTCCGGCAGTGAAAAGAGAGTTAAGAAAGCTCGCAAGCCGCCCGCCAGGAGAAATAGGCTGCTTAACTTTCTTGAGGTCACTGTAAATCTTCAAGGCTTTGGATTTTGTCTTGACAAAACCGCCTTCACTCTTTGTCTTCTGCGATGGAACATAGTTTTTCGGATAACCATGACGATCATGTTCAACACGAGATCTCTCATATTTTTCTGCTGGCCAAGCTGAGATGCTTGTCCGAATTGGCTTCGGCCTTTGCATAGAATAACACGAGCTGGATCTTGATTTCGAGCCGTAAACAGAATCAGATTCTGATGATGAAAAGCCTCCACCGCAGCTAGACTCAGAAGAACTTGAACTTGAGTTCAACAACACAGCAGAATCATTTCTTCTTGTCTGATTTCTGTCAAAATCCGCCATGGATTTTCTTCGAACGGCAACTTTCTCGCAGCTAACTTTCTTCTCTATCCACCTCTCGATTATGCAAGCTCGTCGTATACTATCCATCTGAGCTTCTTCTTCCTCTTTCTTTTGCTCTCTCTTCTTCCTCATGGTTTCTCTGTAAAAAATCAGCTCTTCATCTCCTTGACCGTTGGATTCATCTATCGAACGGTAAATAGCATCAAGAAGAGTTGAAGAAAAAGAAGGGTTTTCTCTTCTGTTTCGTCTCTGATCTTCTCTTAAACTTTTCTCCCACACATCCATGGCGACTTTATACACACAGGATATCAAGAAACTGTTTGAAGAAAACAAAGAATATATAACAAACAGTAGGTTTAAAATGATATTGTTTGTCTTTGTTGTCTGCTTCAGAGAGAGAGGTTATTAATGGCAGAAAACATGATTACGAAAAAGACAACAAAAATACACAGAATCGAAGGTCTCTCTCCCTTTCCGCTCTCGTTTTGTGGGTGCAAATGAGAAAGAAACAACGCAGACATGCCCATTGATGGGTTCTCGATGGCTTAGTAAAAGAGACAGAGAGAAAGTAATGAAAGCCAAAACTCACGCTTGCAGAGAGACAAGAGAAGAGAAAATTGAGAAAGAGAGAGATTTTGTGTTAGAATTCTTACAGAAAAGCCTTATAAGGTCACAAAGTCCTGCCAGCTGGATTCATGTGCCAGATTGGCAATGATGATGTGGATAATTAATTAATCAATTAATTAATTAATTAGTTAGGTTGGATCCATTTGCTTTGTTTTGCTTTTCTCTCTCTACCAACACTTCACGAAGTGGTGTAAGATCATACTGTTTTTTTACTTGGAAAGCTAAAGGGATATATAGCAAATCATTTATCAATGTGTATGATTATTGTGTGCATAGAGCAAGATGTTGATACTAGCAACAAAGCCAATCTTTCATCATTTGGGACCACTTGATTTTCCTTAATTTTTAATTTTTTGTATTTACATGTGATATTTTGTTGGTTTGATTCACCATTCGATAATAAGTCATCAAAAGAATAAAATATAAGTATTAAAAAGTCACAAAAATCAATCAAAAAATAACAAAATTTTTTAAAAATAATAATTATAATTTTTTATTAAATCTTCTTAAATTTGATCATATTGCCTCTGTCAATCTATTGGCATGAGTTACTCTATCTCAAAATATCCTTGCCTCCCACTATCTAATAGAATCTTCTTCAGTGATACAGGGAAATGTCAGTAGATAGTATAATCACTCCATTCAACTAGTAAAATATTATTCATTTTAATGATTCAAGATAATATAGTGAATTCAGTTCTAATACTCAAAATTTCAAATTTTAAACCTAAACTACTCTATATTAGTCAAGAAAATTGGAGCATTTGAGAAAGTAAATTTGATTGCATATAAATTGGTTTTTTTATCATAGATATCCCACATGCATAATATTTTTTATGTTTTTATTTTAAAGAGGCATTAGCCAAATCTCACTCATATCATCTCATGGATTGAAGTTCTAATTTAGGAGGATCAGACTTACGATGAGACATTAATTCAAATCTTGGACTAAAAAGTTAATATTCTGAGGAGAGAAATTCCTCTCATTAAAGTGCTATAATAATATTAAATAGCAAGAATGCTACTTAACAGTTTAAATCTAAAGTTTGTGAGTGTTATCTTTATTTATTTAAGTTTTGAGAAAATACAATAAATTTTAATGACGAAATTTTTTTTAAGAAATAAGAGTTACACACCCTGAAAATGTTAAATAAATACTTAAAAATTGTAATAGATATTTTACATTTTTGTAATTTTTGGATGACTAAATCATAAGAAATTTGGATAAATTTGTATGATTTTGGAATATTTATAGTTCAAGTATAATTATAAAAAGATTTGGAATCACTTTGTAATTTTATAAAAGATTTTCTATAAATACTGGGCATTGTCATTATTTTTATAGCTACCCATATCTCTTTTTAAGAATTTTATGGCCTTATTTTGACCACTCTCTAACGAAATACTATCAATTTTCCGTCGACATAATTTTTAAATTACAAGACCTATTCGATCTTATCGTTGTGCTACTCTAAGTTATTAAAAATAAATAATATCATGCTAATTGAGTTCGACTATCATAAATAGTCAATGATAAAATGTTATTTTAAATTTTTTAATATTTTATTTTTAAATAAAACAAATCAATACTTATATACAAATTTAAAAGAAAATGTCTAACGTCCACATTATTATTTGTGCATGGTGATTGCAAGACAATAACTCAAAAACTTTGTACTAAATTAATGCAATCAAAGATACATGTTCATGGAGGTAAGTGGGAACTATTGAGATTTGAACACCACTAGCATTTGCTGCTAATTATACCATATGAAGTATAATTAAATGCATGCTCAAGCTTTATATATATATATTCTTCCTTAATTGTACCTTCAACAAACAGTCAATCAATGCGGCACCTTTGATTTTTTAACTTCTATGCCACAAAGAAGCATTCAGATGAACAGCAATAATAACGCTGTGCCCCAAAGTTCAAATCCCGTAAAGTTGATTAAAGTTTTCTAATTTTTTTTTGCTATTTTAATATGTATTAAAGAGTTTTTTATGTTTATTTGAAAATGGGTTTACTGTGAAGATTCAAAAGAGGTCAATATCAAAACTAATTTTCTCTGAATTTCATGAGAATATCACAACCCTAGCTGCTAATTTTAAGAATCGTAATTGCCATAGCAAATTAACGAACCCTAAGGCTATTAATTTAGGTTATTATAATAAATAAAACAGTAATGGTCGGCAAATCCTCTTGTGATTATATACCCATTTTCAGTACCAAATCAGCAAGATAATTATGGGTTTGATTTGGATGCTGTAAATAGGAAACCATAATTGTAAGCATCGATTAAATTTACACCAAGATCATGAGCAATTTATGGGTAGCTATATATGTAGACTAGCCTTTCTGTGGCATGGAATATAATTATGCAGTTGAAACAGTGAACATTACCTTTCATTAATGGAGACTTTGCAACCAAAATTACCTTCACTTTCAATTATTAGTGTTGTCAACGGTTGCTCACCTTCAATTTGCAAGTGGGCAATCCCAAGTTTTTTTGTATATACTTTTCTACTACAAAAAAAAAAAAGGGGGTAAGAGACTGGCAAAGGTAATTATGTAAATGTTCTTGCAATTTACACATAATCCAACCATTAATTGTTATATTGGATGCAAATATTTGTGTACATTACTTACTAATATATGCATATGTTACTAGAGTCATGATAATTTAAGGTTAATCATTTAGGATGGACAAATTTGATTTGGATTGATTTAGGTTAAAAATCTAAATCAATTTTTTTTTTGATCAACTAAATTTAAAATTTATGATCGGAGAGAAATCGAATTATTTTAAATTATTTTATTTTATAATTTAAATTTTTTTGATAAAATGATCTTTTAACGTAATTTTAAAATACTTTATCTTACGATCTTGTCTTTAAAATAAGGTTATTTTAATTTACATAAACAAAGTATATGAAATAAAATCAAATTAAGAATTCAATTATCTTGCGACATGCTTTGGATGAGCTGTTGAGATGATTTCAAGCACACAATCTTGCCTTCTGATTTAGACTATATATTGATACTTATCTCTATATATTTATAGCAAAAAAAATCCCATGAAGATACGTAAAACCCTAAACTACATACCCCATCAAGCTAAAAAAGAAAAAGGTAAATTTTGCTTCAATTGCTGCTGCTGGCCTGGCCATATCTTTAGTTTGTGTGCTAGAAGTGCTGGTGCTTTTAAGCATGTTCCAAGTGGGAAGTGCTTATTTGGGCAATGATTACGCTCGTGGCTCTCTCCTAAACTTTATGAAGCTCTTGAAACAAATCAAGAAGAAAAAGCAGATCTGATTAATTGATTAATCAAGAAAGGAGAGTGTGTGCGTGGAGAAAGAGTAAAAGGGTGATTAGATTTAATTAAATAATTAATAATGATGATGAAAAATTAACTAATTAAAAAGTAAAGAGAGACTTCAAAAAGAGCAACGTGCTTGTGCATTTTCCTTTTCCTCGCATCTACTCTTTCTCTTGCTTCGCTTCATACATACGAAATCAATTCTTTATTGTTATTATTGTTATTGTAAAGCTATTAATTGGTACCAAATGCTTTGCATCAAATTTAAGTTCGAGAGATCAAGATTACTTTAAGCCACGGGGATTGATGTGAATTACACTGTCCAAATATCGAAATTACAGTATTAAATATATTACATGCAATATAAATTTAATTTTTTTAATTTTATGTTTAAAGTTTTATTTTTATATTTTAAATTTTTTATATTGTGTATTTTAAATTTTATATTTATTTTTTAAATTTTTATATTTTATATTTTAAATTTTTTATATTCTTTATTTTAAATTTTATTTTATATTTTAAATTTTCCATTTAAAAACTCAACTAAAATAGTGTTCCTTGACATGCTACGTGCTACAATCTTGTTCACAGCCATTATTTCTTTTTTCCCACTTCACATCATTCCACACTAGAAAATTATGTGTTGAAAAGATAATATTCATGGTGGATGCAGCAGTCAGACTTCCCTGACTAAATTTGACACATCATTTGAAATTGCTTCCTATCATAGTTCCATTTACAATTTAAAGATGATGGTCTATATACATTAATGCAATCAAAAGGGAGTTAATTAACTTTTAGGGTTCTTGGTTAATTAAGTTTTTGGGTTTGGCACATAATTAATAATTATTTTGAAAGATGCACACTTGGGTATTTGTTTTCTTATTTCAATTTATAGATATCATAAATAGAAAAAAAAAACAAAAAAAAAAAAAGGTACATCTTGATGATTTTAAAAGTGCTTTTATAGCATTAAAAGTAATCCTAAATGCAATCTTAGTATAATCAAAGGAAGTGTGTTTAGTTTAAGGTTTTAATTAATTAATTAATTGATTGATCGATTTAGTCCCATTAATTTTGTCTGCTTTTGCACATAATAAGCAATCATTCAAGGAATGCACAAATGGGCATGGGAAAATTTTGGTTGCCCATCATCATATTATGTTGCTTGATGATTTTGATTAATAAAAATTTAACATCACAAGCAATACCAATAGTGTATGTAGCATACACAAAAATGCTGGCCCTTGTGGCTGCCACAATTAACAAAGTGGGAGTTGATCATCATCAAATTGAATTATAAAAAAAAGAAAGTGCAAGCATGCTTCAAAAATTGGAAAATAGATAGCTTGAGAAGGCAAAACCTCCATCATATATATTCTTTTTCATCTTCATAAATATATACATATAGATATTTCAATTTTGGGTCATCCTACCTTAGCTTAAAATCAAAACCGTAGCTAGCTAGATTTCCATGCTTTCTTGCCTTCCCATCTTTATTTATAATGCCAAATGAGTTGATTTTATTATAGATAACTCTTGATTTCTGTATGTTTATTTACAATGAATGTATTTATAATTATTGTACTATTTATTTTTAATTATAAAAACACAATCATTAACACCCCTTATTTATATTCGAGAACAAATCATTTTATTTTTATAATTAATTATAAGTTAAAAAATTGCAATGTTTTTATACTAAATATGTCCTTAATAATTTATTTAAAAAATTATAAGCTAACAATTCATAATAAATTGTATGTTATACTTTAGCTATGAAATAACTAATTCATATTTATTTTAATACAAGCCAAAACAATGTTGAGGATACAGAAGCACGGAAAAGCAAAAGCACTTCCTAAAGAAGTTCTTTTCAAACACACCCTTGCATTTTGCATCTTCCATCTTTCACATCAGCATTTCACATGGTCTTTATTTGTAGACTTTAGAAACATCCCACATTCAAAGTCTCTTATTCGTAAATCTAACTTTGCTATTGAGATTCAACCCCACAAAAATGAGGTGCCTCAGTTTAAAAGTTGAGGTGTTGTAGCTTATTAATTTCATTATAAAATAGAATCACTTGGTGAAATGAGTAGATAATAAACATTAGCCGGAGCAAAAAATATTAGTTGAGCAAACTCATTGTACTTTCAAAATACTCTCAAAATTAAGCAAAAAGTAAGGCATTTACAAACATACCCCAAGTTGCACTGTAGTTGAACCATCTACATCTTGATATGCACAGGAGCCTCAGCCTTTGGCAATTTCTTCAATTGTAACAAATACAATCCAATCAGAGGACTCAAAAATATTCAAGAATGACATGGAAAGTAACTAAGGCCTTTGAAGCTGGTGTTTTGATTTCACACGGAAAAGCCAGAGAGATAGGGAGAGAGAGCATCGGTAGGAGATAAAGGAAGTTTTGTGCTTTTGCTTGGATAATAAAGTAAGTTGTGCATGAAACATGGAAGGAAAGGAATGTTTGGTGATCCCGAGGAAGAAAGCAGCCTCGGAATAAAGTGAAAAAAAACAAAGACAGCAACAACAACAACAAAAACTACAACACAAATGTCTGTTTCTGCTTTCTCTTTCTTTTTCTTCTGATAAAGGAAACACAGATAACAGGAAAATGATTCCCCAGAAAAACAGTACCATAAGCACATGCAGAACTGAAGCTTTTTAAGCTTTTAGCCACAACACTAGAGAATTGCATGCAACTGATTTCCTGGTAGAGCAAAATTGAAATTTTTAAACAGAATATAAAGGAAACACATATGGTGGTTTTGACAACTTAATACATCTTATGTTTCAAAATTTATGTTCAGACATCAGAGATATTAACCTACTTCTCATTCAAGATTTATCAAGTACCAAAGTGTACTAAGGGTTTAATGTAGAAATTTATAAATCTTGCGAAATGGGCAGTAGGTCCTGTAGTAGGATCGGATAGTTGACATTTCCACAGCAGAAAAAACTAAGAGAGCCAGCTAAAGTTAACAGGAAAGAAAAAAAGAATCGAAAATTTTAAATGCTAGATGATGCATTGATGACAAAAAAGATTGTGGTTGCTCATTTCACAGAGAGAAGTAAAAAACTTTCTATAGCTACTTCAAATCCCTTACAAGCAGCGGGGTTAGATTGGCATATCTTTCAGAAGTTTGGTGTCCAGTTGAAATTTCCCAATTGAGGCTGCTGATAAGCACCTACTTGTGCTCCAGGAGCAGCTGGAGGAACTCCAACTCCAACGGTACCACCCATAGCAGGGCCCAAATGGTGTGGGTTGGCCATTGCAGTTGGTTGTGCAGTAGGATGGTACATGCCCGGAAATTGCATGTGAGAAGATTGAGGCACAGCTGCATTGAACGCGGCATGACCAGCAGGGGATGGCAAATAAGCACCATGAGGTGTTTGAGCAGGCATGTTGTAATATGGAGCAGATTGCAAGCCCGGAATCTCCCTGGGGTTCTGAATCCAAAGTTCGGATGTCTCAGTCTGACATGTCAGATACAAAAATTGCCAAAGTAAATGTTCCTGTTACGACTTCACAATAAATGCAATCAACTGGATCATTATGTTTTACCTGAAATCTATCTAACAAAAAGAAACAATCAGCAATTGCAAACATGGCAGGAGATATATGTTCACCTGTTGATTTGGAATATAAAGATTGTTGTCTTTGTACTTCATCTGAGATGGATCTTCAAGGCCCGTTGCACTCCCTACTACACTAGAAGCGTTAATGGCATACCCAGCTGGACTTGTATAATTTGCAAATCCGGTAGGACTTACGGCAGGTACTGGCTTAAAGTGCTGAATTCCATACTTGAGGCCATTCGAACCAAGATGTGAACTACCACCTGGCATCAGCAAGTAACTGCTGCCATTTGATGGGTGAGGATAGGCAGGGTTACTCGAATAGCCAGGCATGGCCATCTGTGGCACATAAACCGGAGAAAGGACCTGGCGGTATGGCACAAGATTCGTGAAATGGGAAACATGGACTTGAGGATACATCTGTGCCATCTGCGGCTGTTGCTGTTGCTGTTGCTGCTGCTGCTGCTGCTGTACCATGGCCATTGTTGATTGTGGGATGCTGTTAGCACTATGTAAGCCTAAGGCCTGCACTCATAAAATCAAAAAACATCAGCAAATTATTCCCATCTCAAAACCTTCCTCAGACCATTATGTACAGCTTGAAGTCATGCACAAATGCAATCACAGGACAACATAAACCAAACTTCACTAACACAAAAACGTGAGGAATACCAATTTAAGAAAATGTAGTAATAAGACACTCATATTTACCTCCTGAGGAGAAGGAAGGCCTTGTCCCCGAACACTTTCATCCATTGAAGGTCTGAAGTATGGCATATCATAACCAGTCTGGGGATCATATGCCTGCTTAAAAACCAATGCATGTCAGGTAGCTCCACACGGAGCAACAAAAATAGCAAGACCAAAAATTATGCAAGTATTCTACTTTTTAAACGAAAGCATTAAGGGTTTTCCTGTTAATGGCCAGTATCAGTCCTTGTGAAAAATCAAGGATATAACAAAAATTGAGTCTTCAATCAGAGCTCACCACAAAACTTGCCAAATCAGATGAATCTTGCTGCTGTTGTGACTCTGAAAGAGCATAGGATGGACCATTCTCCTGAACCAATCCAATATCAGCATAGTTATCCAAATTCTGAGAACTTGAGGTCTCTTTTATATCATCAGGCAATTGATGCTCAGATGTTTCAGCTGAAGCCGGTGAGTTAGATCCAGAATTTCTGACTTGATCATCCAGAATGTCAACAGGCTTGCCATCAGAAACATCATTACCAGAAGTCTTGGGAGCAGCTCCACACAAACTGTCATCAGCATATTCATGTTACACTTCAATTGCACACAAATGAACCACGCATGCCCATGAATAATAACAAAATTCTCTCCTAGATCAATAGTTTAACTCTGTAATCAAACAGCCACACATTTTTCTCGTGCAAGGAACAATAACCTCTAAACAACATAAATTCGAAGTCATTTATTCGATACAAAGGCGTCCAGTTTTAAGGCAAACAACTATACACAATTAATTACTAAAATAAAAACACAAACCTTGCAGCAGATTCCCCACTTGATTCTTCAGTAGAACTAACTGCTTGAAACCCAGATCCAAAAGTCTGGGAAGAATCAAAATCCACCCCAAAACTGCCAAACATCAGCCGACCACGATCAGTTTCAGGGACTCGAATATGCTCTGCGATGACTACATTCTGGTTTTCACATATGTTTACTCGGGAAAGTTCATCTTGCAATTTTGCTGCATTTGATTCCAAGTCCTTGGGATCATCAGCAGGAGGTGAAGTGGACTTAGTAGGTGTTCCAATCACTCCAGGACCAATCACACTTGATTTATGGCTCGATTTTGGTTTCCACTCCTTATTATGCTGTGAAGCTGCACCAAAATCTGATCATGTCAGAAAATCTGAGAAACAAGCAAGCAAGAAGGCATCCATTGGTTAAATTATTTTTCAATAAAAAATGTAGGGTACATTTGAAAGTTTGGTATATTTTCTACAAACTTGCTAATTTTTCAAAAGGCCACAAGTGAAAAAGGTTAGTTTACACAAACATCTAAATGAGAAATGAAAGAAAATGAGCAGCAACTTTCATTCATAAAGCCAGGATAACCCTTAGCAAATAAATATACAGTATCTCAATAATAACTTTATATCACATCTCTGTCCAGGTATCAATTTGATGAAGAATACAGAAAAGCAAGGCATATCACAAAATATATATATATATATATATATATTAACAAATAAAACACTTAGATTGGCACCGTTTACCAGTGAACACTTTACTCCTTTCTACGAGGATATCAAGAAATTTACCTTTGTGATGACCTACTGTTTGTTGGTGTGATCTGCCAGTATACTGATTTGTAAACAATGCCTTATTTACTGGAATACTTCCCACTCCGGACTTGGTTGCAGCAGTTTGATTTAGTTGGTCAGCCTTAGTAATTGCAGGGAATGGTTGAAAGGATTCTGATGAATTATCCCTTCCCAAAAGAGAATTTGAGAAAGAGCTACTTGGTGCAGATGAATCTTTGACAGCATTGTCAGTTGGCTGTCGGCCACCACCTACAACCCCAACTTCACGCTTAATAGCTCCAACAGCAGAAGAGGATCTGGAATCAGGAGATGGAACATGGACAGGATCTGTAGAAGAGAAGTACACTCCAACTGAATTGTTTGATGCCAATGTTGCAGAATGTGCATGAGTGTTGTTAGGTTTCACCACTTGTACCCGTGAAAGTGCAGTAGAAGTTAACTTTTCATCTGATACTTCTTTTCTATCAGTCCCAGTAATATTAGTATAAGGGGCATGTGTAAGTTGTAAATCAGCCGATCCGTTTGAAGCTTGTGATAAACTCTGTATACCATTGGGCTTTTGACCGATTGGAATTCCCATTGGACTACTAAAAATGCAAAAAGGAGCACATGTTGAACGTCATTCCCATGGCAAGCAACATTCAGCATTGAACACAACAAGAATAGAAATTAAAGCAGAAACAGGGCCTCTGAAGAAGTAAGCTTAATTATTTAGACTGGAAGTACTACAAATAATAGCATAAACTTACCCCTTTTCTTTAACATTTGCTACATTGTCACTGGCAGCCGTGAAGGATTGAAGCGGAGGAGACTTCATTTCTCGATTTGTGTTTGGTTTAACTCTATTGTCTCTCACAACACGGAACTCTCTGTTGACACATGCATCTAGAAACAACTTATCCATCAACAAGAAGAACTTTAAAAAAGCTTTAAACAATAAACATGTTGAATTTGTTAACTCTTGCATTACCAGGTAAAGTATTCCGATTACTTCGTCCTCTCCGAGCATTACGATCAGCATATGTACGAAATTTTGTCACTTGACCGAAATTCTCAGAGTTTTTTCTAGGATCTACCAAACTCTTGTGGTCCATGTTCTGCAGTTATGAGCATGTGGTTGGAAGCAAAAATTAGAGAAATATTGAGGGGGCCAAGACAAAGTCCATCTATATGAAGAGACACATCCTGAAATCAGACAAAGTCTATCTATTCTTGCACAATAAAAAGAACATGTAACAACTAAACCTCAGTGATCAAAAAAATGAGAGGATAAACAATAAACACATGACTAACTCTTTCTAAAGCAGGAAAACAGGACCTATTGCAATTTTCAACAACAAAACAACAATAAAAACAAAATGTACCTCTTTTTTCTTGTCTCTTCTTCTCTTTACCTCATGAAATGGATCTATACAAGCACAAATAATTCAGAAGCAAAATATTTTAGTTCTTCTTTGGAAAAAAAAAAGAAAATAGTATTATGTTTTAAAGCACAGTACAATACAATAAACCCATCAGCTAAAGAGAATTTAAAAAAAAAAAAACCAAAACATGCACTATTAACTAAACCAAAATTTTTAAAAACAAAGCACATATAACGAAGCCCCCAGAAAAATAACATAAACATTTAAAAAAAAATCAATTTCAACACAACTAAACAGACCAAGTAAACACACAACTAATTAAACCAAAATCCATCAACCAAAACACTTAGAATCAATAAACCAAGGCCAAAACAAAACCCACATAAACACTTAAAGAAAAAACTCACTTCAACTACAACTACTGACCTTGGTTGAACGATTTCAGTGGACTTGGGAGAAATTTTAATTTATAAACTTGCACATTCCGTATCAGATAACAAGAACTAAAACTTTAATCAATAAAAAAAAAAGTTCAATTTCAATATGACCCGGCTGACCTTGTTCAACCAACTTCTGGAAACTTAATAAATCCCAATATCTGAACTCTAAACACAAAAGCATCACATACCAAGTCGCAAAGTCGCCAAGAAAAGGTCAATATCAGCAGCAAATAACCAATACCCATTAACACAGATACTCTTTCAGTATTAAAAATAAGTCACACACAATTTCAGCAACCATTCTGAACTCTAAAACACAAAAATCATGACATACAAAGGAGCAAAACCTCCAAGATATCAGCACTAAACAATCAATACCCATTAGAAATCCAAATACTCCTGGGTTCTAAAAAAAGTCTGAAACACAATTTCTAGGGCTGAAGAAACCCCACTACACCCACCAATATTGTCAACCTAAAACACAAAATGATTACATACCAAACCACAAAAACACACTCTTGAAATCACCAATAAACCACCAAAACCCATTAACCCAAATACTTTTTGAATATCAACCAAAAAAAAGTCTAAAAAACAAGTTCTGCAAACCTGAAAAGCCCCAATATACGCCCAAATATTCTCGACTCTAAAACACAAAAATCATTTCATACCAAACCGCAGAAACACCATAACCCATTAACTAAAATACACTAGAAGTGATAAAAATACACCCAACTAGAACAAATACACTGACCTTGGTTGAGCAATTTCTGGGCTGTTTCATTAGGGTCCATATCGGAATCTTTCAAAGCGAAATAGATATCAGCATCAGAGTGATTACCCACAATTTCTTTAATCGACTGAATGGTCTTCCTCACTCCAGCCGACAAAATCTGCGTCCCTCCTCCTTCGATTCTCGTCGACCCAGCTGTTACCATCTCAAACTACAACACCACAACACTTTCAACACGTACTTTTTTTTCCTTCCAACTAGAAAACAGTATACAGAACCAGAAAGCTCCGTTTCTGTTTCCGTTTGCGCGCGTCGGTTTATCTACGGCTTACCGTTGGTATGCGCATTGAGACAGAAAAAGAACGGCTTTGGTTGAGTTTGTTTTTGGGGGTTTGGGAGAAGGCGAGGGCTTTGCAAACGTTTTACCACCCTAAAAAGACTTTCGAAGAATCCTATTTGTGTTGGTTGTAATAATTTTACGGATTTGCCCTTATGAGTTGTATTAATTTACATTGTTTTCTTTTTCTCTTTTTCTTTTTCTTTTATTCATTTTTTTTATTTTTTATATAATTTTGTATTATTTCAAAAAAAAATTGACTAATTAATTATATTTTATTATTTAAATATAAAATTTTAATAATTTATTAAATAATTTAAATGTCAAAGCTCCATTAAAAGCTTTTCTTTTTCACCTTTATGGAAACTAATTTGAGAAAGACAATGTCAAATACCTAAACCTATCTTAAATTTACTTTTAAAAAGTAATTTAATTTGTCATATGAGTGCTTTGAAAAGTGAACTAAAGATAATCAACTCTACTTTTTTCTTTTCTTGACAAAAGAACAACAAGAGGGATTGGTTCAATTTTTCTTTTATATTATTGTTCTAAGCATCCATAGATAGAATTTAACTAATATAATAATTTTATTTTTATATTATTTAATTCAAAATTTAAAGTACCCGAAATATAAAATATAAAATAATACATATAAAAATTATTTTATATTTAAATATTATTCGTCACATATTTTAAATTTTTTTAATATATTTTAAATTGAAATCTAATTTCTATTTATCACAATTCCAAAAAACTAACATTACCATAATTACATGGTTATGATATATCAAATTACTAATTTTTAAGGATTTAATTTAATACGACATGAATAAAAACACTAACAAAAATAAAAAATATATAAAAAAAAAAATTGTAACACAATGGTATCACTAAAATTTAATGATCACCATTGAAATCAACATTTTCCCATCATTTTCACTTACCAAACCCATTAACCAAACTCTAAAATACCCAACAAATTGCACATTATCCACCCCAAATAAGAAAATTCAGAAAAAGAAGAAGAAATAAGCACAGCCCTCAAAAGATAGATTAAAGCAAAGGATAGTTAATATCTGTTAGCTACGTTATGATGTTTTTCCCAGAACTTTAGAGAACTGTTAAACATCATTTTTTTTTAAATGAGCAGACACAATTTCCAGTCATCACAAGTACTGTTCTTGTATCCGGGTGCGGTTTTCTTCCCACCATAACCTTGCTTGCATTTCTCCAAACTTTTCTCGGCTGCATCAAATGTATGAAATGAAAATGTATGCTTAGGTTGCACTGACCCGCAATGATTTTGATCAAGAAATGGGTTTAAACTAAATTTTTGTTGCGAAGCTGACGCACTGAAATGTAATGAAATGCTTAAATATCAGGAAGGAAAGATAAAATTCTCATTTACCTGAACCGTACGCGTCTAAGCTCCCTTGTACCACCTGGCAGTGCTCGGATAGTGATATACACTCCCGGTTCATCCTGTTCAACCCATTCAGTTTCAATATCACTGGCATTGCTGATGGAAAGTTCTCCAGATCGATCAGCCTCTCTAGATGAACTAGTCCTAGCAGAACCATCAACAGATGATGTCTCTGTCTTGGCCCCACTAATGCTTGAAAGTTTTGGTGTCGAAGCAAGACCAGCTGAGTCAAAACATTGATGGGATCGCATTGGTTGATGTTCAAGGGAATCAGATGAAGAATAGCCTACTCCTCTCATTGGGCGGCGTAAGTTGCGCGGGCGCTCTTTGCCCAGTGGAGGAGTCGTAGGGCTGTCCTTGGCAGATTCAATCCTCGAGCTCTAAAAGATGGAAAGTATTTGTAAACACAAAAAACCCCATAAAAGATGGTATAAATTCAAATGACAATATTGCACAAAACCGTATCAATACCTCATCTTCAGATCTCGGTGAAGTTGGAAGTGGAACGGCTTGGCGATTGAACCGTTGAACATTGTATAGCTCCATGACCTTATCATAGTTATCAGCCCACCACCTTTGAGCTTGCCATTTGTTAAACATTTCACGACTGATGAAATAAATAAAACAATGTTAGCATTCCTATGCTAAAGAATGAAATGATCAGATTTCCACATATTAGTTGAATGGATAGAAAAACCAGCACTGAAGGATGAAATTCGGCTGCGGGTAGGAGGCCTAGAGTTATTTTCATACAACGGAAGAGAGAGAAATGATTAGATAAATAGACAATTGCTATAGATTCTCATTGGAGAAATAGTTAGTATAATACAGTAACATCTAAAACGAAGCTGCCATTGAGCAATTTTTACCAGATTTTTTCATACAGTGGTAATAAGCATAAGAAATTTCACAAGCCAGCAGTTCGGTCAGCAGCCAAAGAGGATCTAATCACATGAGGCATGAAACCAGGAAATAAGATGTTCAAACTTGAAAAGTATATTACAGTAACTTCCATCCAATTAATGAGGCCATCGTTTACCTTTTTGATCAACTTTAAAACACGAAGGCAAAATCCGTAACTGCTTGTGCCCTTAGCTGCTTCTAATTCGCAAGCCTATTAACCATTTTTTATAATGGTGATCATCAAAGAATCCAACAGAACTCTTGACTAGAAAGCTTTGGAAATGGAAGATGCAGGATAATTCGCACAAACTTTAGAGGCATAAAAGAACAAATACTAGTTGACAAGAAATGCCAGAGTGCATGTACAGTGGAACAAATTCTTTTTCAGATTTGTACCAAAGCACTGTAGAGGGTCACTTTCTTCAGGTAAAGTAACTTTTGCTTTTGCTAATGACTTCCAAGAAGTACAAACACAAACATGTGCACCAGAAATACCCTTAGTCCTCATGCCTCGATTATTTTGTTAATCAATCTCCTTCATTTTACAACAATCACAAATTGTCATTCAACTTGGCATAAAAAAAAGAGGATAAAACAGAAGGGCATTTGAAATTTTAAGTCATTTCACAGCATACCTGTATAAAAGTTGGAGCTAATATCTAATCAAAGCAAGTGCAGCCAAATATATCTTGTGCTTGTTTTGAACAAATTCTCTTCAGGTGAAGAGAATTACCATCTAATTAAATTTTGTTGTTTAATAAAGGAGAACCTAGGTCAATTCAATGGAATCACAACGTGATACAGTAACTTCGTGAATGCAGGATTACTGTTTTATTTTTTTTGTAGTTTGATGCATAAATAGATTGGGTACTTACTGGAGCGACTACAAGAGCTCCAATGCGTGTACAAGAGACACTAAAAACGGGCCCATCTTTAGGGTCCAGTTCAATTATGCAAAATGAATGCAAATTCAGAGCAATAGTAGACTGGTGCATAAACGGAAATCAACAACTACAGCACTAATTGCCGTTTTATTTTATTTAGTTTGATGCATATATGGATTATTTACTTACTGGAGCGACAACAGGAGCTCCAATGCATGTACAGGAGACGCTAAAAAGGGGCCCATCTTTGGGGTCCAGTTCAATTATGCAAAGTGAATGCAAATTCAGAGCAATAGTAGACTGATACATAAACGGAAATCAACAACTACAGCACCAATTGCTACTTGCATGCTAAAAACATGTTAGATTTTGAACATAATCAAACAAATAAAAATCTTTGGTGTTAGCCAAGGGCCAATCTGTGCCAACTCCAATTGCAATTTCCACAGGAGAAATTTTTGATTGACATGGAAATAAACAAAATATTTGAGCTCACACCACTATCAAACAACCGAGAGAATACCTGAATCGAATCCGCTTGAGATCATTCCCCCCTTCAGGCAAAGAAACAAAAGTGATAAGAACACCTGGCTCCACTTGTGCAACCCATTCCTTGGGTTCATCTTCCTCCATAAACACAACAGATTCCGTTCTACCGCTCACCGATGCAGGTGTCCCTTCCCCACTTGATAAGCCTTTCAATCTTGCTCCCATTTCTTTTCCCCACGTCCTTGGTGTTGAGTTGGAACTGCCTGTTCTACGATAAGAACAATGAAACCTCGCTGGGTCTGACGCAGCTTCGGAATCAACAGAGTTTCCGTTCTGGTTACGATTTGATGATCCTGAACATGGCTTGCAGTTTCTATATGTTCCTGATGCTTTCAGTGCCATGTCCTTAATCTTTAAAAAAAAAGAAAAAATTAAGTTACTAAACCTTTAAACTAAAAGAAAATAACGATATGTAGTACTCTTTAAATTAGTTCTGCTTCCAAAATTATAAAAAACTTAACCGACTAAACTAAGCAAACTAACCTTCATTTGTTTCTACCTTTATTTTCCAAAAGAGAAAGAATTAAAATTACATGGCTGCTGAGAAAATGGTGCGAATAAAAAGTTCTCAGCTACTAAACTACAATTTAGTACCAGAAAAGAAAACCAAAATTCTGGCAACCGTTTTCACTTCCAAACTAAGTAAATCTGGATCCAATTTGCTCTCCTTCCAGCTCCAATCAGATTCAACATATGCTTTTTCTTCTTTCTTCAACCTTCACTATTAGCTTTTTTGCATCCAGAATTGTCAGATCCAAAACCCTCGTGCCCTCTCAAATTTGCAAATTTTCATGTAAACCAAAACTGTAGAATAAAGCAAAGTCTTGTAAAACCTTTTTTTTGTCCAACTAGTTCTTCAAAAATATAAAAGAAAAACCCAAAACGCAGATTCCTCTCATTTTGATTACTTTCTCGGCAACCAAACAGTTCTAATAAAACAAAAAAACAGTGAAACCTTTTTCTTTTGTCCCATTATCCCCAAAAAAAAACAAAAGAAAAAACTCCCAAAACTCAAGATCTCTCCTCTTTTTCCCCACCATTTTCCAGCTTCTTTCACTGTTCCCACTCGCTTCGCTTCAAAAGAAAAAAAAAATACAGGACAGAAACCCTGTCCTCTTTTTGGCTGCAGAGAAACCGAAGGGAAATAAAAGAACAGAAAAGCAAAAAATCTTTGGTCCCAAAACTTGGATTCAGTTTAATTTTTTTCTCACCACTTTCTCATCACCCAAACAGAGATAAACCCCTTTTCTTAACCCTCTTCTTTTAGCTCCTAACATTAAAAAAAAATGGACCCCAAAACCCGATTCCTCAAATTTTTCCCGCATTTTCTAAGCAAATTCCAATGGAAACTAAAACTAACCCCTCTTTTCCTCATAATTTTCTTCATTTTCTCGGCAAACAAACACGTTACCTGAGATGTGAGAGCTTTAATAGCCTGCTTAGTACTGGGTGTCCCAACATCATCTTCCTCCTCAAGCTGCTGCCGTAGAGATCCACTGTTCAACTGCTGTGGTTGATGCTGATGCTTCGAACAAGCTATACACGTCAACATCACACCCAATTTTTACCTCTATCTCCTCCACAAAAAGCTAAAAAGTTAACTGCAACCAGAAACCAAAAATCAGATTCAATCAAATGCATAATAACAATACATATTACCAATCAAACTCTCATATGTACAAACAAGCTACACGTATATAAATCTATCAAAACTTTTCCAAAATTGTTAGAGATCAAAAACACACAGATAAGCCTTCTGCAGAAAAACTTGTTCGACTAACTGAGAACAGAGAACCTCAAAGTTTCGTACATACATACGTGAATATAATCTTAAATACATTCATACGCGTCTTAGAGCTCACATTGAGAAAAGAAAACTTGAATTCTCAGCTTTCGAGCAAGCACAACACAACAGCATGAATCGTGTTAAGCGCGAAAACTGAAGAGCTCTGATCAGATCACACGCAAGTAAACAGAGAAGAAACAGAAATAACAACAGCAACCAAGCAAGCAAGCAAAAGAGATGACCGTTAATGGCGAGATTAGCTCAAGCCATGAATCATGGCGACGCACAAGGCAAGGCAACAGCTTTTACTGCCTTAAGAGATTAAATAAAATTAATTAATTAATTAATTAATCATTTTCAAATCTCTTTCTGCTAACACACTCAGATGCAATGAGTGACGAATACACAGTCTCTTCCTTTCCCTTCTCTCTCCCTGATAAATGAAATAAATAAATAAACAGAGCTATCCGAGAGTGAAACAGAGGAGCTGGCTATGGAGATTTGGGCACCAACTCGTGAATATTTATAAATAAATTTAAAAATAATGGCTTAGGGATAATAACCTCCGGGTCCTTAATGTTTTTTATTATTTTAATAAAAGACGCAATTTTTTTACTTGTATAACTTAAGTCCCCGGCTTTTGCTGAAATGACTAAATTGTCCTGTGAGGAACCCTGTCATCTGAATCCCTAAGCGTTTTATATTTTCATAATTAAAAATATAATTTATTTATTTACACCAAATAAATCACTAATTTCTAATTAAAATATTATAATGCCCTTATATATTCAATTATATAATATTAAGTTAATAAAAAAAGAAATTCACTTATTAGTATAAATTTTAAAAAATTAGAAAAAAAATTTCTTCATTTAATTAATTTTTATTTAACTTATTTATTTAATTAATTCACTTATTATTTATTTAACTATTAATAAATAATTTTTTTCTTTTTATTAATTGAGTTTATATAAATTTTTCAATTACAAATTAAAAAAATACGACGACTACAAAAACTTACGAGTAAAATTTGTTGCTTAAAATATAACAAGTAAGAATTGTATAAAAGGATAATAATGTCCCATTACTTAAACTTTTGGGTTTTCATAAATTTCAATATAATTTATATATTTATGATAAATAACTCCTTAATTTATATAAAAATAATTGAAATATATTTTCTTATTTGTTCGTCTATTATAAACTGTGACGATTAATGTTAAATATAATCTTATTGAAATTTTTATATTTTAAAAGTACAATCATTAAAGTATTTTAATCAATATCTACTTTTGGTGGAGATTAAATTTTTTTTTTTTACTAATTTTCACATTTAATAATTTTAATATCAAATATAGGGTTAGTGTATGTTTAAAATTGAGATATTATACCTTTCAATGTAATTTTTAAATAAACAACAAATGTAAATTGGTAATGCAGATACAAATATAGAAATAAGTAATTTTTATTATAAGTTGATAATTATCAAACACAACAATGCAGGAAATACACTTAACCATCTTAATAAAAATTAGAGATGTGTTTATCATAAATGAATGAATTATATTCATATATATTAAATTTCAAAACTATAGGGTCCTAAATGACATTATGCCATTTTTTTCACTATTTTAAATAGGCAATGAGAAGGTTGACCTAAGCGTCGCATGAATGGCAAATGCATGATTTGCTCCATCGACAATTACATTTGCCACCCTCTCCTTTCTATATTATTACAAATTGAGCCATGAAAAATTGGCAATTAAAACTATTGCTCGTACATACATACATACATACATACATACATTCATTAATAATACTAAATGTAAAAATAATTCAAGCACCATTGTAGCCAAAATGATGATGCTACAAATATGATTGAGAGTGATACTGTTAGATTTAATTAATAACGTTTATTAAAAAAATATCATCAATAATTGAATTGTTATTTTAAATTTTTTTTTTTTAGTAACTACGAAGAAGTTTGAATTCAAATTTTTATATATTAAAATAAAAAAAATTTTAATTATGCAAATTTGATATTGTCTATGAATTATAAAATTTTTAATAAAATAATAATAAAAAACGTGCTACGAAAACATCAAATCTCCGATCAATAATAATACATGTTAATATAAATTGTATTTATAAATAAAAAATCGTTGCTACAATTATTTTGTTCGATTACACTCATTATAAATAAAAAAATAATATTTTAATAATTAAAATTTTAAATTCTACCTTCTTTTTTTTTTTTGAACAAATACCAATAAAATTTAATAATAAACTTGTAATTTAATTAAAAAAATGATATAAAATAGATAATGGCTATGATTTATTAGATTGATATAGAATTTAAAGCAATGAGAGGTAATGAAAGAAGTAGGTCATGGGCAGTGGGTCATTTGCACAATGAATAATTGAAAGCAATTAGAGATTTCAATAATTAATAATTTGGATGGTTGAATCATCCTCAACCAAGAATTTTAAACAACCTCCACGGCATGTTTGGTTCATTAATATATTTTAATATATAATATAACAATAAAATATAAAATTAATATAATTTTAAAAATATAAATATTAATACAATTTAATATATTATTACATATTAATTTATAATAAAATATTATACGTATTGTACTAAATAAATATGTATTTTTATTTAATTTATTATAATTTAATTTATTTAAAATAATATAGTATAATAGGTGAAGACAAATAATTCGGATTTGAATTTTGATTAACCCAAGCCCGCACGGGGGAAGGAGTGGGTTCACTCAAATATTAAGAAATTATAGAATGGTAGCACGTCCATTGCAATTTTCATGTTCCCTTGCTTCCCCCATTTGTTTTTTTTATCGATCTTGATTTTGGTAACCCACGTGAATTAACCAATGAGAGTAGAGGTGGCCCCACAAAAGCCTCTGCCTTGAAAGACGAAATCTCCCTAAAAAGGAACTCCTTCGACTCTACAAATTGTGTCTTTTTCTGCAATTATTTTTGTCATTTCCGAGGGGAGGGAGGTGTTTGGCAACGAGTTTTCATTTATTCTAGTTAAAAATCCAAGTCTAATCAAGTTTAATTAATTTATTTATTTGATTAATTTTCTTAAATAAGATGTTTAAATTTAATTATTTAAATGAAAATATCAGATTTTATATTATGTTCGGCCAATAACACGAAAAGGCTCATTTGTACACCATAATTATAAATATATTAATGATATTTCGAAACATAATTGATATGTAAATAAGAAATTTACAGTATTAAGATTAATATTTAATCTATAATTATTGCATAATAAAATTATTAATTATCAAATATAAGTAAACAATAATCGACAAACAATACCATCTAGTAAGTATTATATTTGTTATCGTATTTTTTTAAAATTAAGAAAAAATAAGACTGTTAAAAATATGGATCGTGGTTTTTTTTTTCTCTAATTTTTTTATATTCAACTTTTAAATAGATATTGGGATATACTATACATAATAATGAACGGTTAAAATTATATTTTAAATATATTTTAAAATTAATTTTATATTTTATAATATAAATTAAAAATAAAATATAAATTATACATTATTAAATATGCCACGTGTTTATAGCTATTTAAATTAAAGATTAAAAAATAAATTAAATTTATTTTACCATATTATCATATTAATGTGATGGAATTATTCAATTGATTAAAAAAAAAAGAATCATTCTCATTGATGAAAATTTAAAAAGATTAAGTTAAGTCCCATTTAGTACTACTATTTAATTATTTTATTTTCTTACTTAAGAGAGATCTACCATAATTCTCTTAAATTTTTATCAATGAAAATAATTTTTTTAATTGATTGGATAATTTCACAATATCATCATAACCGAGATGTTATAAGACAATTTCAACTAACACTCTTTCTTGAAAAAAAAAAAATAAAGAGGGGATCTTGATTTTAAAAGTATACTCTAAAAATTAACTTAAAATTAATGGTAGCTAAGTAGCAATGATATATGTACATTTACCAGACTAGTATACAATTATATGTATAGGTTAAGCCTTATGGTGCATGTGCTTTTCTTTATGGTGACAAATTGCTTAAATTATGTAAAAGTTAGAAGTTGTTAATCGTGTTCCAACTAAGTCTACAATCCCTATTGCTTCCTCTCAATCTCCTTGCAAACTAAGTATGAATCCAATAATTGACATTAATTTAATGAAAACTTTGCAAGGAGATTTGCTTTTCTTGCATTGTGTGTAACACAATGCGTGTACCCAAAAGCTCTTTCATTGCAAGTAATAAACTAGTTAAATTAAGTGCTTTTTTAGTGCTTTTGGCTTTTAGCTCCTATGCAAACAAGTGCTTTATCCCATTAGGAAACATAAACAAGAGAAACCCTAAAACAACTTTAGCAACTCGTAATTAACAAAGAAATCAAATATCCACAGACTACGACTTGTTAAAATTAACAGTCGAATATCTCCTTGTCAAAACTTCTCAGCTTCAACCAGTTTTCATGGTGATGCTTAAACAAAACCTAGCTATAAACCCTGGAAAAACCCTAGATGAAACCTGAAAGCAGGTAATATTTTGATGGAAACGATCAAGCAGTGTTGGGATGTTCAAATAATTGGATGCAATGATTCACAAGATCGTATAGGAGCTTGTTCCCTTAGTTATCACACAACTCATCACAGTAATTGTTCTCCTTTCTGTTTTCTTCGTTTCTTGTTGATTTACGTTGCCTGCGCCCCATTTCAGGTCATTCGCCAAGGTCTGGCTTGAAACCCACAGCGGGATTTCTCCGGTGGCAGCTCCATCTTCAATCATGTTCCTGATTGTTTTGTATTGTTCGATGACTTTCTCTTCTATCTCCAATACCTCCTTGTCAGAACTCCTCAACTCCATCATAGCTGCTGTAAGACCCTTAACGACGGAATGGGCAACACGTTGTTCGGCTCGCTGGCTACCCATGCCTCGTCTCAATCCTTTGCTCTCAAGACATGGAATTAAAGCCACACTTATTGTTTGTACTTCAATCTGACATTAATTTAAATAAATTTTTTTTAAATATATTTTTATTAACAAATTAAAAAAAATAAATTGTTTAATATATATTAGATATAAAGTTATATTTTATTTTTTAAATTTTACATTAATTATTTTAATTTTTTATTTATATTTTAAGTAATTTTTATTATATAATTTAATTTTTTGATAAGTATTTTAAATTTTATATTTTAAATTATTTTTATAATTTATTTTAATTTTAATTTTAACTATTTTAAATTTTGTGTTATGATTTTAAATTATTTGTTATATGATTCGACAATTAATAAAAAAAAATTGAAGTAAAACGATTTTATTACGTTAACATATTTAATGCAGTGGAATTTTTTAATCAAGAAAAATAAAAATATTTATTTATTAATAATAAATAAAAAAATTTATAAAATTATTTAATTAATGTATTAAAAATGTATATAAAATTTTACTTTAATTTTTTATTAATTATTAATTTATAAAATTTTTATTAATTAAATAATTTTATTATATTAATCGTATTAAAATAATAATACGATATATTATTCGTGATATAATTATATGTCTTTTTTGCCTTCTTAAAGGATACTTTTTAGTTAAATTATTAAAATAAAAAAATATTTTTAATTATAACATCGATAACTAAATCATCAAATGGGAAAATAAATTATTTAAAACGACCTTAATTAGCTGTCGAAAATTCCTTAATTATTTTTAACAAAAGTCAATGCCACGTGTGAAACGAATCGTTTTTTTCGTATAGTTCCAGAGTAATCTCATCTGACAGACTGACAATACGGCGTGTTAAACCAACCACGCGTCGTAACTTCATTAGCTTTTATTCCTTCGGGACCCACTCTTACTTTCAAAAGAAATCACCAACCAATCAACGCTGTCCGCATCTAATCTCACCATACCGTTGTTTCTGCCCTTCCGCGGCTCTTCCCCGCCAATATCAATTACCCCTCTGTTTGTTTTCCTGGAAAATAGTTAATTTTTCTCGAAAAAATCTGTCGCAGGAAAATTATAAAAGGCAACCACCTCTCTCATAGTTGAGCTAATTTGCGTTTTCTTAATTAAACGAAAGAAACGTCTTTCAGTTTAATTAAAGTGTCTTCAGTTGACTATATTTCCTGGGAATATTCTCGGATGATTTATCGTTTTTTAGCGATGTAAAATATCCCTTATTTTCTCGGGAAAATAAAATTACTGAGTGGTTTTCCTGCTAAATTTTTCTTAACCATTAAAGTTGTTACTGCAGTTTCTTGTTTTCTTTGAGAGTAGCTACGGCAATTTAATAATTTCCCTGGAAACAAACAGAATCTAAACAAATTCCTACTTTTTTTTGTTCAAATAAGCTAATATTTTTCTTGTGAGCATTTTATTTCCACGATAAATCAATAATTTCTCGGGAAAATCGACTAATTTTCCCGGGAAACAAACAATACCTATTTAAAATGTCTTTACTTCGGCGAAGAAAACAGAACGAAGCCCCAAACTCCTCAGATTCGGGGCCAAACATACACCAAGAAGATGATGAGATCAAGAAAATTGCAACGAAAGACAAGAAAAGGAAGGAAAATAAGGATAAGAAACAGAAGAAATGGTCGTGTGTTGATTCGTGTTGTTGGCTGATTGGTTGCATATGCGTGGCCTGGTGGCTTTTACTGTTCTCCTATAACGCATTGCCGGCGTCGTTTAATCAATACGTCACCGAGGCAATAACTGGGCCGGTGCCAGATCCACCCGGCGTGAAATTGAAGAAGGAAGGGTTGACAGCGAAGCATCCGGTAGTTTTCGTGCCGGGTATTGTGACTGGTGGACTTGAGCTGTGGGAAGGGCACCAGTGCGCTGATGGCTTGTTTAGGAAGCGCTTGTGGGGTGGAACTTTTGGTGAAGTTTATAAAAGGTATTGATAATTTTTCTTTCTTTTTTGGTTTATTAACGTTTTGTTGATCAATTATTTGGTTTAGTTCATGAATTTAGGAACTGTTTTGATTGTTTTGCTTATTAGTTTTTTCTAGAGGATGAAATTTTGTTAATTTGGCGGTAAAATATGTGAACGAACTTGAATTTGAGGTGATTTTATTTGTCGGATTTGCTATGGGTTGTTATGGAAGGTTAATGTGTTGTGCGTTGTTTGGTTGGAAAGTGAGAAAAATGATGAGTTCTTGAATAGAAAGAAGCCGTTTCCATTTGTGGTAGTGCTATTGTTTATAGATGATTTGTCTTTGTCAATAAATGCGTAGAAGAAATTTTCTACAAACTTGCCTTTTTGATATGTGGTGAACATTACAAAGCATTTGTTCAGAAGATTTGTCTTTCAATTGGCTTTTTCAGGACTGTTCCTTTTTCACTGTTAACTGAGAATAAACTATGGGCAGGAAAGGAATTCGTGTTATTTCTTCTGTTTATAAGTTATCCATAGAAGTTCATTTTTCATGGTCAAACCCAACAATTATTTTTCTGGAAGTGCCAATTAATATGATGAGGGTATGGAAACATTCTACAATCCTGAAATAGTATGCAAATGATATGGAGATCGAAAACCTGTGCCATGGATGTGGGTATGAGAATTGTTGTATGTTAGTTTCTTGTCAGTTTTATCTGGGTGTGCTGGGCTTATGAATTTCCAAGGGTGTTTCGGATAATTAATATCTGCCTTTCTATCATCTGGATGGATATTTTGCAGACCTCTATGCTGGGTGGAACACATGTCACTAGACAATGAAACCGGACTAGATCCTTCTGGTATAAGGGTCAGACCTGTCTCTGGACTTGTGGCTGCAGATTACTTTGCTCCTGGATATTTTGTTTGGGCGGTTCTGATTGCTAACTTGGCACGTATTGGGTATGAGGAGAAAAACATGTATATGGCTGCTTATGATTGGAGAATTTCATTTCAAAACACTGAGGTTTTCGTCCAACTTGAAGTTCTTATTGTATTATACCATGCCTGTAGAATTCATTGAGTTTGCCCTTGCTATTTTTATGTACATTTTGATGAATTGTTTGTGTTTCATTGATATTTCTTTTGAACTCAAAAAAATCAGGTGAGGGACCAAACACTCAGTCGGATTAAAAGTAATATAGAATTGATGGTAGCTACAAGTGGGAATAAGGCAGTTATTATTCCCCACTCTATGGGTGCTTTATACTTTCTACATTTTATGAAGTGGGTTGAGGCACCGGCTCCGATGGGTGGCGGTGGTGGACCTGATTGGTGTGCTAAGCATATAAAGGCAGTGATGAACATTGGTGGACCTTTTTTAGGTGTTCCAAAGGCTGTTGCTGGGCTTTTCTCTGCTGAAGCGAAAGATATTGCAGTTGCCAGGTAAATATTTGGACTCTATCAGATACGACTTACCATTGATCATGATTCATGACAATATTCTGGACTCATTCAAAGTGGTCCAGTAGTCTTTTTGATGATCCTGTCTGCAATACAAATTTGAATTTCATTAGAAGAGATTCTCTGAGTATTTGTATATTTTCCCATAACAGTGTAAAAGCAACCATATGCATGCCAATTTGTAGTGTATTTTAGTCTATTTTACTTACCCCACTATTATTTTTAGGGTTTTTCTTGACAAGCCATATTGTCATGTGCGCTTTGAAAAAATTCTTGCTATTTGTGATGCTAACTTGTTGATTTCTTGTTCCAGTTACAAAAGTGCAAGCTACATCTGAAGTTCAGATAGGCAGCTATGCTTTATCTTCTAAAAGCATTTGTGCTTTATTTGACTAATTTGTGCATATAAGATTGAAGTTGTGAAGTGTAGTTTTTGTATTCATCACTGGTTTATATCAATTGTCTTTCTGTTATGTTGCAGGAAGGATTATGTTGCAAATTATCTGAAATTAATATTTGCATGTGATGTTGTGTTATGAAATATAAACTTTTTGACCCCTGTTCCTGCTTGCGTTCTTTTAATTATCTTTGTTGCTTTTTCTAGTATCCCTTATTTACAACTACGTACTTGCAGTTTTTCTTGAGTGCAAAACTGGTCTCTCTTATAACTAATGAAATGCAAAGACGTTGCTTGTTGGTACTAGCTCCTCTGGAGGCATGGAGTTTGGTATTGAGTCAGAACAATCTGTTCTTGATTTAATTCTACATATGATATATGCATGCAATTTTTTCTTTCTCATAATGAAGAACTAAAGATATGCCCCTAAAAATGCAGGGCCATTGCGCCTGGTTTTCTGGATAATGATTTATTTAGCCTTCAAACATTGCAACATGTTATGAGGATGACCCGCACTTGGGATTCAACCATGTCAATGATACCAAAAGGCGGGGACACTATATGGGGTGGTCTTGACTGGTCACCGGAGGAAGGCTATACCATCAAAAGGAAGGATAGAAACAATGATACCCAGATCGCAAACAAAGATGGGAGTGAAGTTGTGGCTTCTCAAAGCAAGCATGTTAATTATGGAAGAATTATATCTATTGGGAAGGATGTAGCGGAGGCACCTTCATCTGAGATTCATAGGATTGACTTTAGGGTAAGTCTATCTGTCATTTATGCCCTAGGAATTCTCTTCTTATCACTTTATACTTCAATCTGCAATTGCAGATGAAACCCATTTATGATTAAACTTTTTGGATGACAATTAAATGGATTGAAACTGAACTATTTTTTCTAGTCTTCTCTCTATTTTTTTCCCCTCCTTTTTGAGAAAACATGTTAGATGATTTGGACTGGTGTAAATCTGCAGATGTACCCTTTCTATTATACTTTACAACTCTCAACAATGTACCCTTTGCACTATACTTCACATCACATGTTGAGAGTTGAATTTCTCCATCTTAGTAAATTTTTCATGACAATTTTTCCATTGAAATCAAATACTTGTTACGAGAAACTATGAGATATTTTTCCTGTGTCATTGTAAGATGCTTTGCCACAAGCTATCAACCATTTGGCTAAATAATGGTGAAGAAATCTTATATTTTCAAAAGTCAGGCTGTATGTGCCAGTTCCTATGGTAGACTGCTCAACTAAATTACACAGTGTGGATTATGCAGATGCATTTGTGTGTCATTGAAAGTCAATTGTGTCTTAGTCTTGTGTTTGCATTTTCCTACAAAATCATAGTAGTCTTTAACTCTTACCTGGTCGGCCTGTTGCTAGAGACTGAACTTCTCAATTTTCAGTCACTGCATTTGCGTTCTTGACTCTGTTATTGTGCAGGATGCAGTCAAGGGGAATAGTGTTGCAAATACTACCTGTTGTGATGTGTGGACAGAGTATCATGAAATGGGAATTGGAGGTATTAAAGCTGTAGCAGAATATAAAGTGTACACTGCTGAATCCATTTTAGACCTGCTTCAGTTTGTTGCCCCAAAAATGATGGCACGCGGCAGCACGCATTTCTCTTATGGAATTGCTGACAATTTGGATGATCTGAAATACCAACATTACAAATACTGGTCAAACCCCTTGGAGACAACGTAATAGTTTTTATACTTTATTGGTTCGGTTACTATTACTGCTATGCTTTGATGATTCTTCTTGCCATAGCTTCTAGCTATTGATTTATTCTGACCACTCTGCTTCATTCACTTGGGTTCCATAGGTTACCAAATGCACCGGATATGGAAATCTTTTCTATGTATGGAGTTGGCTTACCAACTGAAAGAGCTTATGTCTATAGGTCAACTCCTTCAGCCGAGTGCTACATTCCATTTCAGATTGATACATCAGCTGACGATGAGGATAGATGTTTGAAGGACGGTGTTTATTTGGTTGACGGGGATGAAACTGTACCCGTTTTAAGTGCTGGCTACATGTGTGCAAAAGGTTGGCGTGGGAAAACCAGATTCAATCCTTCAGGAATTCAGACTTATGTTAGGGAGTATGATCATTCTCCTCCGGCCAATCTGTTGGAGGGTCGGGGCACTCAAAGTGGTGCCCATGTCGATATTATGGGAAATTTTGCATTGATTGAAGATATTATAAGGGTTGCAGCTGGGGCTACAGGAGAAGACTTGGGAGGTGATGAAGTTCATTCTGACATCTTCAAATGGTCTGAGAAGATCAATTTGCAGCTGTAATTTGAAGAGGTATGCACCTTTTCCCAATCTTTTAAAGATCAAACACAGATTAGTATTTGTAGAAGGCAAAAATCCAAGTTAGCACTTCGGCTGCTGATGTTATAAACTTACATCCCCATCTTCCCCGCTGAAGAAAATAAGCTAAAACTCCATAGATGATTGTCTGTGCAGGTTGGAACTTAAGGATATGACTGTTTTGGTGGAAATTGGCATGAAAGGCCAGAATGCCGGGTTTCGTGGTGTAAAATATTTACTCTCTTCCCCAACATCTTTACTCTTGGATTCTTATATGGTCTTTAATTAAGGGGAAGACAGTAGACAAAATTGTTGTAGCTTGATGTGTTATATAATTTTTTTTCCCTAATTGTAATATTATTATTGCTGTCATATTTTATCAACATAATTACAGAAATCGGTGAGCTGAGACCTCTAAAATCGTTAAAACCCACATTTATTCTTTGCTATATCTAAGTATAATTTCCCGCACGATTGTCCGTCAAAGGGATAATATCATTAAGCCCCCTGAGTTTTTGGTGATATCTCAAATAAGTACATTTTGCATAGGATACCATGATCATCTCTTCCCTATGGAAACATTAGTAATTAACCAATAATGGTACTACAATCATGGCTACTTCATCTCAAAATAACCTATTTATCTATTTTAGGCTCAATTCTTTTTAATTTGTTAAAATAAAAAATAAAATAAAATAAAATTAAATCGACACTAAATATAAAATTAAATCAAAATCAAATTAATTGATGCAATTTAATTTTTTTTATGTCTTAATTTAAACTCATAAAAACTTATCTTGACCTAAAGTTTTGTTAGTTAAAAAAAAAATATATTGGTCAATTCAAGGGAATTTCCTCCAATTAATATAAAATAAAATAAAAATGAAAATATTTTTACCATACATCCGCCCGCAGAGAATCATTTCTTTCGCTGCTTACATAGTTTCTTCTGTCTCTCTCGTCCTTTCTCTTCTCCCCCTGGATCGTACCGTGTCCTCTGCGTCTCTCGCTCGTTGCCTCGTGATTCGCACGTGATCGCCACTTCCGTCTTTCGTCGGACAAATAACCCTAACTCCCTGAGCCAACATGACCGTTTCAGACCTCGAACTTGACTGCAACTCACCATAAATTCAACAAACTCCACATTTTAAGGTAAGGATCAATAATTTCATGTATTATTATTAACTTCTTATTTGGAAATGCTGTGTATTTAATTTAATTTTCCTTTTTTTCTATTTTCCTACCTATGTTGTATTTCGAATTGTGAAATAGGGTTTTTTAGGGCTCCTTATTGTAAGAATACGTATTTTTAGGATTATTTTATTGGCGAGGAAAGGGTCAGCTGAATGGTTTATTTTAGGCTTTGATTTCCGACTTTATGTTGGGGTTAACTTAAGCTGAGGCCTTTTGGTCAGCTTTCCGTGGGATTTACTGTGTAAAGTTTCATTTTCTTGGCAAACAAACAGGTAAAAGTGTTTGTGGGTGTTTTTGGAAAGCATTGATATTGTTTTTACAAACTAGATTCTGTGTAGGTTTGTGATCTATGGATATCTGTCGGGTTGAGGTGGTGTAATCTATGTGATATAGTGTTCAGTAGCTGTTTATTGAAAGCAAAAAGATTTTGTGATGATAGAAATTGGTATTGCTATGCATATGTGCATAGAAATACTGTAGGTAGTATGCTTGAGGAGGATCCATCAAGGTGTCCCTCCTGGGTTTGGATTGTGTGCTATGGCACTGAGGATCCGTTGCTTCTGAGATTTTTGCGTATAGTTTGGGTAGCTTTTGCTTGGATGATCTATTATATTGCTGTTACAGGTCCAAGAAGTTCATATTGTTGTCCAACAATAATGGGTACATTCGTGTTTTCCTGCGTTTTGAAGTTGGCGATTATAGGTGGTGTAGAGGGTAAAATTTCCAGAGCCAGGCTTGGGAAGCAGCATTCTTGGCCCAGGAAGTGAGCATTGTTTGTAATTTTGCTCTGATTTGACTTTTTGGGTGGAGTGGCTCTCCAATTGAGTTAATTCAGTTGTATGTAACTTTTAGGTGGGATTTCTTCTTCCTTATTTTGGATTCCTAGATTTACTAATGGATAAACTTTTCATGTGGTGGTGCATTAAACCTTAGAGTAATTTAATAGCCACCCATGCTGTAGTAAAATCAATGCCTTTTCTCTTTTGGGTTTTCGTTTTCTAAAAAGACTTCCTTGTTTTATTTATTGGTTGTAATGGCTCTTTGTTTATATTGGAAGGAATGTAAGAAATCTTACTATTAGAGAACTAAACTGTTTCGTTATCTCTATGTATTTTGCTAAATGTATAGTTCATTATTATATCTTTGATTGTTGTCTTGTAACCTCTGTCATGTCATGCTTTCTGAAGGATTCACCTTATGATGTATCTATTGTAGGAGAATGATCTATGAGTGATTAAAGCTTCTTTTTCATAGTTAGAGGCTTCTGCTGCTGCTGATGAATTTGCAACAAGTTATGGCCCCCAAATCCACTGCTAATGGATTTGGCAGTCGAAGAGGTGAAAGAGATGGGGGAATGAGGGGGGATAGTAAATTGCTACATGGAAAATCAAACGCTGCCAGAGCAACTAGTACAGGTAGCCTTCTTTGATTTGAATTGATGTAAATGTTTATTTTATTATTCTTTCTAATTCTGTTTTATATAGGTGCACTGATTGGTGGCAAATCTGGAAGCTTTGATAGTCCTTCCCATGATCGGTTCTTGTATGTAACAGCATGTCTCATTGGACATGCTGTAGAAGTCCAAGTTAAGAATGGATCAATATACACTGGAATATTTCACGCGACCAGTGATGAAAAAGAGTTTGGTATGCTCTTTGATTTCCTTTTAGTCAAAGCACAAACTCCTGCCCTTTTGTTGATTGTTATTTGATTCCTACAAGGGTTTTATGTAACATTATTCTCTTATTCAATTGCTTTCTGAATTTTCACTTGTATGTCAATTTCAGGAGTCATCTTGAAAATGGCTCGCTTGATAAAAGAACAGGGGCAGAGAGCTTTTGAGTTTGTTAGCAAGGCACCTTCAAGGACTTTGATTATACCTGCCAATGAACTTGTACAAGTTACAGCCAAGGTTGTACAACAGATTTTATGGTTTCTGCTGAATGAAGTTGGCATAGTTGGTGGATAAGTGAACTTTTTAAAAATAACAGTTTGCTAGTAGCATTTTTTCAATTCATATAAAGAAGTAATATTTTTTCAATTACAGCAATTATATAGTTATAATTTATACACAAAATGGAAAAAAATTATCACGAGTCTTCTATCTGATATAGTAGCTAAATTTCTCTTTTGTTTCATCGACCATTAGTGATCTGATCAGGTTGGTTCTTATGGTTCCAGGAAGTTGCTGTGACTAGGGATGGGATGGCAGATGAGCTTCAACGTGACAAGCAGCAGGAACTTATGATAGATTCCATCATATCACAATCACGTCATGTTGATGCGGAGAGAGAGCTCGAACCGTGGATCCCTGATGAAGATGATCCGCAATTGCCTGAATTGGAAAATATTTTTGATGTCCCTTGGAATAGGTTATTATAACAATTATTTCACTTTCATTTCTTTGATCATTAGTGGTTTGAATTGTTTGCCATCGTATGTTATTGCGAGCAGGAATTACTTTAAGCTACTTAATAGAATGTTTTGATTCTAAGGCCTCCAGCCGTAATTGTTGGAACTATCTTGGTTAATTAATGATACACACAAATATATGCAGATGTATTAGGGATATCTTGATTTAGCTGAAATTTCTTTAACATTCATTATTGTTGTGTGCTGCATTACTGACACGGGGTTTTGATTGTGTATTAGGCACTGGGATCAGTTTGAAACAAATGAAACATTATTTGGAGTGAGGACCACATTCGATGAGGAACTTTATACAACAAAACTTTTGAGAGGTCCTCAGACAAAAGAGTTGGAAAGAGAAGCTATGAGAATAGCCAGAGAAATTGAGGGTGAGGACACTCAAGATCTTCATTTAGCAGAGGTGAGTTTTCTCCTAATGTCATGGTCCAGCTCTTTAAACCTTTACTTGGTTAAATATCTTCCGAAATTTCTTACATTTTCATGTTTACATGTTTAACAGGAAAGAGGCGTCAACCTTCATGAAAGTTTTGATATTGATGAGGAGACCCGATTTTCTTCGGTTTACAGGGGTACAGGGTTTGATGATAGTGGATATGAAGAAGATGAGGATATTTTGTTGGATTTACGAAATAGCCAAACCTTTGGAGATTCTTCTGGTTCAATCAATAAGAAATCTGCTAATTTGACCAGTGGGAAAGGCAATGATGGAGCTCAATTCTTATCAAGCTCACCCTTAGTGGTAGTTCTTCAATCAGTAATCTTCTTATGTGGAATTTAGGTCTAAGTATTTTAGTTTTGAAATACTGCTATTTATTGAAATTGTACTTTTCTAGTTTTAGAAAACATTGCAAAATACTTGACTCATTTCAAATTTTGTGATTGTGTCACTATGCTGTGTAAACACTCACTTGTCTGCATGAGCCTGTATTTTGGGGGTTGGATTTTGATTAGGAGACAAGATTCAGTATAGCACTTGCCATCTATTATGGCAATCTGTCGTTTGTCTTCAAAGCTATTTTATATTATTGTTATTAGAATCTCTTTATCTAAATAATTCATTACCTAATTTGGGTGTGGCCAGGATGAGGCACGGTCATCTCAGTCTGGTACTGATGCAGATTTATACCGCTCTTTATCATATGATCATGCGAGACAGATGTTGTCTGATATTCCTAGCAAAAGTTTTTCTACACTTGACAGTGAAAGCAGGTTTTCATTTTTATGATTATATTTAGTTATTTGTTTCCTTGAGAGCAAGATAAATTCCATGTCACCCTGTGAGAATGCCTTTCAACATGTGAAAAATTATAGGGTCCAGGAGAATTTGCTTGGTGACCATGGAGGAAGTAGTGATGTTAAGAGTTTCATAGAAAAGCAGCCGGTGAGTTGTACTTTTAGTTACTATTTTGCATATCTCCTGGTGGGAACTCAAAGTTTTTCTCCTAATGTACATGTTCCTTTTTTCTGCTGATCTTCATTTTATTGCAGCTACCAGAGGATGCTCAATTGCCAAAATCTGGGGGTGAGTGAATAATTTTTGGTTCAAGAAGGCATTATATTCTATTCTCTGTTTATTTATTTATTTTTTATATAGCAACTTTACAGTGCTAACTACATGCAACATTTAATATAGATTCACAGTTATTAGCAGGCACTGAGATGGATGGCACTGACAAAGGGGGACAACCTGCAAATGCAATTGTGCATGTCCCTTCTCACCTTTCATCAAAGGCTAATGAAAAGACTAGTTCACCTGGTGAACAATTGGAGGCTGCAGTATCTAGTAAAGCACCTGGAGAATCACAGTCTGTTATTTCTAGCACAAGACCTGGTACTTCTGCATCATCTAATTCAGATAGTGCAGCTGCTGCCCCAGTTTCTAGTGCTTCTGCTTTGTCGCCAAGCTCATCAATGGGTTCTTTATCTTCTGAAAAATCAGCCTTGAATCCACATGCCAAGGTGCGATTGATAGTGTCAGTGTTATACGATGATTTGATTTTACGATAGCACAAGCACATGTTATGAAGACTAGACGACTTAATTTTTTCTTTCTTTTGCTTCATAATGCATTGTTAATGTATATCTTCAATTGTGGATATCAGGAATTTAAACTTAATCCTAATGCAAAGAGTTTCGTCCCCTCCCAAGCTTCTGCTAGGCCCGTATCCCCCATTGCTGATAGTGCCTTCTATCATGCACCTAATGTGTCTGGCGTACCACATATTCCTGGAATGCCTGTGGGTTTTGGAGTAAGTAATTGAAATAAACTTAATTTCTTATTGCTAACTTGTTATTCCATAGTTCCATGCAACGAGTGTCAATGGTTTTGGATTACATTTTATTTTTAAGTTAAAAGCAATCCAAAGTCTCATTCTATCCATGTTTGCCGTTATGTATGGTCACTAATATGTTTTCTGATTGAAATTGCATGCATTTCATGAAAAATCTCGTCATATGTGGCTCAACTTGTTTAATATTTTGACCAATTTAATTTTTGCAGATTGGAACCTCCTTTGGTGGGCATCAGACTGTCTTATATAATGCACAGGTTGCACAAATGCATTCACCACAAGCATATTATCATCCACATGGACCTCAGGTATGAAATGACTTCAAATTTTAATGCGAGACTAATGGTCCGTTTGGTATTGAGGTGTGGTGGCTTTTAAGCCACAGCTGCTGTTGGAAGGAAACAAATTTTAGTAAAAAAGTGGGTAGGTCTCATTAGAAGTTGGTGTTGCCAAACATCTTTTTAGTTTTGCTGAATCGCCTCAACACCAAAAGGACCTTGAGTAGAAGTATTTCTGCTCCTCGTCATTTGAATAGATGATTAATTACGTCTATCCATCTGACTGCAGTATGGACAGCAGATGCTTGTCAGCCAGCAGAGGCCGGTCTTTTACATGCCAAGTTACCAGCCTGTAAGCAATTCTCATTGTGTTCTAAAGTTCTGTAATCTGCACTTCTATATTGAATGATCGTTACTTTCATTAGCACACTTGTGAGTCTCTCCTATCCTTGTATTCTTCTTGGGAACAGAAGTTTAGTGGGTTCCTTAAGCTTAACTAAACTGCTTTTTCCCTGTTTAACAAATAGTGGATCACGCTTGCTGAGTTTCTCTAGTTTTGACGGAGCGATGTTAAGCTTTTTGCCCCAAACCAAATAATATGATGATCTTTATCTATTAAAGAAGTCTTACTCGGGAATTTAACAATTCCTCTTTACAGGAAATGCAGTATAAAGGACGAGATTATTAGCCCAACTGGTCATCTAGAACGTCCGCAGCAGCAGCATGGAGCTCTGCCCCACTTGCAGAGGATAAGTCTTTACTGTTGAGAGACTGCCTGCGAAACAATTTTCTGGAAATTTAAGCAAAGCAATCCATGAAAACCCTAAAAACCAGAAAATCCCTTATTGTTGAGGGAATTTTTCTCCCTTGTGGGATATGATTTGATAACCCTGTTTGACTTGTTTGACCTGGAAGTTTCTGTTTCTCTTTTGTCAAACGAACCTGTACTCTTTTCTTTCTTTTCTTTTTATTTTATTTTTTAAACTAGTTTGGATCAAATTGATATGAAAAGCAACTCCTTCATATTCAGTGTTTCTACTTTTTTCATTATTTCATGTTTGTTTTTGTATTCTTGGTCTACCACTATTTAATAAAACTTAACAGTGCATATATTTATTTAAAAAAAAAATGATAATTAGGAGTAGAATTGATTTTAAGATCTCAATTTTAACAAAAGATTGAATGCTTACTTGAAATTTTAAGTTCTGAATCTTAATTTGTTTAGCAAATGATTGGCATACCGGAGAAAAATTAGAGATATTCAAGCACGATGGGACTGAGAAATTAACCAAATCAGTCCCCAAATCAAAAGATTCACAGCAGAGAAGCAAAGAAAATAAAGGGAAATAGAGGGAGGAAAAGTGAAGATGAGAGCTCATGGAATTCAAGAAAGCATTTAAAACAACGCCAAGCAAGCTTGGAAGGAAGATTGATGCAAAAACCTGAGCTTGCCAAGGAGTTAGACTCCATCAGACACTCCCCTCTTCGCTTGGTTTGCGCCGTGGGCCACCACCAGATCGTCAGAGAGCTGCTGAATGTGTTCAAAGATGCCTGCTTGGTTACAGATCAAGATGGCAGGCTTGCTCTCCATTTGGATGCAATGAGTGGGAGAGTTGATGTTGTAAGATTGGAAACAGCTTTTACATTCCATGACAGCAGCAGGTCAGAGGACCAAATTGATCAAAACAATTCACAAGCAGCTTCTGCTGGAAGCACTTATATCGCAAATACTGTTCAAACAACACTACCAGAACCACATGCTGTTACTCTTCATGCTCACAATTATGAAGCACAAGCAACAAGAAGACCAATTTGCAATGAGCTGAAAGATGTTCTCGATTCAACAGCGATCGTTTCGAAAAAAAAGAAAAAGAAAGAACCTGAGGAAATGTCACAGCGGTTGCCACCTTAATTGCCACCATTGGTTCCCAGGTGGATTCTTGCAAGCTGAGAAGTCAGTATGCAGAGCTGGAACTGCAGTACCAGCATACAAATACAAAAACATAACAGAAAATAAATATCATTAATTCATAACTTGCAGCACTGTCTGTCTCTTTTTCTGGTGCCCTCATCATCAGAATCCTTTGCTTATCAGTGGAATTCCTCTCAGGAATAAGATTTCTGTTGGGATTTTGAACTTGGGAATGCCCATTTCAGTTCTATCCACAGCTGCTACTTCTATGCTAGCGGTGGGATTCATTCAAGCACCAGATGATCCGGATTTTCTTCCGAATACTGAATTAGACTGTGAACAGTTTTGGATTTACTCCCCTTTGGTCATAGTATACCAAAATTCACCGCAAATTTAAAAAATTATCTTAAATTCTCTTAAATTGTTAAGAATTTTAAACAAGTTTTAAAAATATAATTTTTATCAAATTTAATATCAAATTAATTTTAAATTAAAATTTAAGAATTATAATTATTATATATACCGTATGTATCACATGATCTTGTTAGCGTAAACTTAAAAGAGCCCATCAATTATTTTTATTTAAATACTCAAGAAAGAAAGGGGCACATTCAATGACTTTTCGGCACAACTATAAACAAATTATAAGTTTTTATGTAGTGGCTGATAACTATTATTAAATTACAATAACGTGTGCACATTAAGAAAGACTTTGGATAATGAAAATCTTTTAAATTAAAAAGAAAATCTATCTAATTCATTTGGTGTATTCAAACTTAATTTTAAAATACATGCTAATTATTAATTAGTTGTTAATTACTGTGCAAGGCACCCACTAACTATAATTTATTACACCAACCACAACAACAACAACAACAAAGATATTTTAAATTGTTTTTGATAAGATCAAAGTTAGGGTGTCAAAAAGTAAAGAACATGTGTCAACGTAGCAATTCATTTACTATTTGTTATTGCTTTTTCTTTCGGAGCAAGCATTGAGTTATATATTATAATATAATATAATTATATGATCAATAATAGAGTGAATTAAATTTATTTATTAATAATAAATAAAAAATAAAAAATTTATAAATTAATTAGTACGATAAAAAATTAATAAAATTTTTATTTAATCTTTTATTTATTAATAATAAATAAATAAATAATTTTTTTCGCCCTTTATGCGAGACTTTCTTTATATTAACTATATAATGTTTGTTCTTGTAGTGATTAGAGGATATAATAACATATGGTTACCCCCTTTTTTTTTTTTAATTCATTTAATTAATTAATCAAAAGCAATTAATTATTCCACTATGAAAAAGGCAAAAAGTTAAGAGATAAGCTTAAGCGTGGGGCTTAATTAAAGTTTGTCCTATATTGACATGATTCTTTTTTATTTTATTTAATTTAATTTTTTCCCTAACCTTTGACAATGAAATGTCTTATTAAATATAAATAAATAAATAAAAATCTCTAAAATTTTAGTACAATTTAAAAAATATTAAATTAATCCTACAACATAGGGTTGACTTAATAGTTCAATTACAAATCTAATTTTTTTACATAAAATAATTAAAAATAAAAAATTAATTAATTTTTTTGATATTATAACATTTTACAAGTTTATAATTTAATATTATTGAACGACTTAATAATTAAAAATAAATATAAAATTAACTATTATCTTTTATGTTAACGTTTTATTTTTAAATATAACATAAAAAATTTTAACTCAAAAACTTTATATAATTTACGAGATAATGTGCGTGCACATGCGCCAATATATACATATTAAATTTTAATTTTAAATCTAATTTTTGCATACAAAGTAAAGTTATTTTTTGATTTAAGAATTCAAAAGCTTCTTCTTAAAGCAAATAAAGATCAATAATTATTGTTTTGTTAATTTATATAAAAAAAAATAATAATTGGAGAGTGTGGAAAGTAGGAGTTGGAGGTTGAAACTAATGAAGACAGACAAAGTGGGCCATAATTATTTTTGATTATAAGGCCCATCTGTCAATCCCCATCTTCTTCTACAAATTTGCCACGTGGAGGTCTCACATTTTTCTGATTATTTCCCATTTCTCAAGCTATTTATTATTATTATTATTTTAATATTTTGGTCTTAGATGATGGAGAAACAATGGCTTCACCTCCCTCCCCAAGTAATGGAAGTGCATGTCACGCGTTGGTAAAGCGCGTGGGAAAGGTGTACGTGTAAGCACTATGGGGACGGCTGCGAGAAGAGTAGATATGGATGTTATGTAAAGTCTCTGCACTTCGGTGCGGGAATTTATTACGAAAATTTATTATGCCATTGCCAGATCACGACAAAACTAGAATACAACCAACCCAACTCAGTATAAAAATTATATTAAATTCTTTAAAAAATAAACTAGAGAAACATTTATGTATAAAATGCAGCACAGAAGATCCTGTAGCTGTGCTGGAAGGTGGTGGTGATGGTAATGGACGTGAAAATGGTGCTGAGGTTGAAAGATTTTGAGATAGAGATGTAGAAAAGGTGAAGTCTGAGATTAATTTTGAGAAAGAAAGTTGAGTTCTTGATAGGTTACGAGACTGCCCAGTTGTCAAAATAAGTTCTCTTTGCCTTTCCAATCTGTAAAAGGTTTGTCTTTTTTGTTTTGTATGCCTTCCCTTTGCTTTTTACTCTTCTGGGTTTGTTTGGTTTTATCTGAGTTCTGATTCTTCCTTGCTGATCTTGTTATGGTCGAGTTGATCTTGGTGGTGGGAAAAGTGACCGAACTTTGTGTCTTGGGTTAGAGTTTGCGACTTCTTCTTGTTTTTAGTAAGAATTTTTGTGGGCATGAGGTCACGTGTTGCTGTTGTTTTGGGATGTTATCGTTTTTCATTTTTTTGGAGATTCTTCTGGGTTTTGCATGTATGAGTTGCTTTCAAATTTGAGCTTGGGATTTAATGATTATAACATCTGGTTCCTGAGAGCAAGAGTCTATTCATCTTCACCCCACCCCACCCCCCCTCCCCCTTCTATTATTGTTTTTGGATTTTTATTTTACTGTTAAATTGTGATTATTTTCTGAATGATCCACATGCACAAGGAAAAATTCAAAGATGGTTAATTTTTCTGTTATTGAGCATGAAATGCGCTAGCTTTTATTTCAGTTTTAGTGTCCTGTAGTGGTCTTTGCATTACCGGACTCCCTGGCTGTAGTGGTAAGATTGGTGTTAATCTGTTTGATTAAGCCAAATGGAATTCTAAGTCTTAGTTAATGTATGTTAAGCTTATTCACTTCAGTTATCTCGAGAATTTGCTTTCTGCGCATGTTCCTTCCTCGCCAATTTGCGAGTCCTTAGCTCGAGCTTGTAAGTCTTTTTGTGCTTGGAAAATGTTGCCAATGTTTGATGCTTTGCTTGTTTATTGATAGACGTTAGTATTTCTGGTATTTAACAATTAGTGGGATTGCCGATTAGCAGGTTGGCTGAAAGTTTTTCTTGTTTGCATGTTTGAAGATTTAATTGAAGTTCTCATTGTAGTCTAAGAAGCTTGAACAGTACTTTTGAGAATGCTAAACTTGGTTAAGAAAGATTCTAGTATAACCTCTGAGCACTCAACTTCGATGTATGATGTTAGCGGTCCATCATGGGGGATTTCAACTGAATCATGTGTCCAACAATCTTCCATGTCCAGAAACATAAGCTTTAAGACAGGAGTTCCTCCACAGCATTTTCTTAGCACAAAGCATATGAGCTTTCAACTTCAAGACCAGGAATCATCATCAACTCAATCAACTGGTCAGTCTTGGTCCAAAGAGGCTAGTATGAATGAAAGCAATTCCAATGGGCGAAGCATAATATCAGCGTCAGGTGATTACAAGAATTCTGAGTTTTCCTTATTTTGCTTTTGTCTTTTAATTGAACATAAATTATTTTTGTTCGATTGGAATTCATTTACTAACTATTTCTATTTCAAGACTTTCCATAACTGAACATATAGGTGCAGATCATAGAATCAATTGGTTTGTTGTGCTCTTATTGTCACTGGGATTGATAAATGTCTAATGTAAAGGTTCTTATTCTTGCTCAGGATTTAATAAAACTCATGTAAAGCCTGCGGGAGGTCACACTAAATTAGCCTCATCAATGGGGCCTCAGGATTTTGTCTTCACTCACTCACATGTTGATTACAACCAGTCAATTGTAAGTTGATATCCATTTGTGATCTGATGGTGCTGCGTGGAAAGGGAAATATCATGTTCTGTGATTCTTTTTTGCAGGTTCCCATCCAACTCCATTATGCTGAACCATGCTTCAGTGGCTTACTAGCACCTTTTTATGGGCCAGAGGCTATGGTAAGTACCTTGATGTTTATGATGTCTTTTCTCTTTTTCTTTTTTGGTTTGGCTGCCTGCACTAAAATATAGAATTTAAATGGAAGTTTACAATCAGAAAAAAATAAAAAAAAATCAATGAGTATATGTATTCTACATGAAGCTAGAAAGTAAGAGGCCTTTTTTTTCCAAAAAAAAAATTAAATTGAAAATAAGCCTAGCCTTTTCTGAGAAGACATGTAATAAATGAATAATAACGTATAGTTTCCTCTCTATGCCCTCAATATAAGGATCTATGAATATATTAAAACGTACTTTGAGGTCGCATTTGATGTGTGGTGTGCATCAAAGTTCATGTGTAGCTTACGAGAGCATGGTCTTTGATAGGACAGAATGGAGGAAAATGACTCATTCAGCCAACTAGCTTTTATTGAGGTTTGGTCGAGCTGACTTGTGAATTCTCATGCTCCTTTCATGAATTTTGTTCTCTCTGTATCCTTCCCTTCAGTTGTTTACTTTATTGCCGTCTTTTGTGCGTGGAAAGGGAATCTGTTGTAGAACTTCACCAGCTCTTGATTCTTCAAAGGGTAGACTCTAGATCATCCTTTTTCACCTTTTAGCACCTTTTTAGGCATCATGCTTGCTTAATTCTTCTGCATCAGATACTTTGCCGACCTTTAGATTCTTCAATGTCCATAAAGTAGGTCTACAAAGTACCCTTCTGTTTATGGTTTATTAATCATTACACCTTGCTTTGCATCTCTCTTTGCCCTTATTATTCTCTGCTTTCCCTATCTTAATAATTCTTTATCTTTGAAAAATTTCTGCTTTCAGTTTTGTAATTGTTAAGCTTCTTGCTTTATTGAAGTGCTATTGCTTTATGAAATCTTAACTTTCTAGTCATAGATGCAAAATGCTTCTAACTACGCAAGATTGTTCTTATCAACCAAGTAGGGAATCAAGCTGTTCTATATATCTTATTAAATGTCTAATGTGCTTTCAACCCATTTTGTTGTTAATTCTGATTCTCACGGCAAATTTGTTTAAGCCGGATCATTTTTAGACTACAACTACACTCCATGGAATGTGTTTTCTCTGTTACCCATTCATGAGATATTTGTCACTGAAATATCAACAGATTCATCATCCCCAAATGATGGGTATGGCTACTGCTCGAGTGCCATTGCCACTTGATTTTACCGAAGATGAGCCCATTTATGTCAATGCTAAACAATATCGAGCAATTCTCAGGCGGAGACAATATCGTGCCAGGCTCGAAGCTCAAAACAAACTCATCAAAGGCCGCAAGGTTTGTGTCTTCAGGGTTTCCTATTCTGTTTCACTTCGATTTCCATATGTCACACAGCCGTTACAGTTCACTTTATAAACCTGTGCAGCCATATCTTCACGAGTCCCGTCACGTTCATGCAATGAATAGGGCAAGAGGATCCGGTGGTCGTTTTCTCAACACGAAGAAGCTCCAAGATTCCAAGCCTAGTTCAACTAGCAATGGAGATGTTTCGGGCTCTGCTGATGAGTTAAATTTGCCTCGAAACATGTTAGAATCTGAAGCTCAGCGAGGACACTGCAAAGATGCTACATCCACCACTTCTTGTTCCGATGTCACAAGTGCCTCCAACAGCGAAGACGTCTTCCAGCGGCCGGCGTTTGGATTCTCTTGCTACACTTCTCACATTGGCAGAAACATGCAAGGTTGCTCAGTCGATATCAACGGCGATGGCAACCTGCACCATCTTCTGTCCTCCGTTGAGAGGTGAGTTCAAGTGTCACGATGCTGGACCCATCTCGGCTGTCTGAATTCAGCATTGAAATGAAGAATCGGGCTGCTAAACTTTTCCAACGGGAAGTCATCCTTGGCTCTGTTAGTTACCTTTACCTTTAGTGTTCTTGTTTGCTTGGTAGTTTCAAACTTCTTGTCAAAAAACTAACTATGCAGTTTGATTTTCAACTTCTGTAATTTTTAAGGTTCTTACATGCATTTTCTGAAATACAAACATATTATGTTGTTGTTGTACTTCCTTAAATGCTGGTTTCAATTTCCATGTTCTACATCATGTCTGCCATTTTCTTTCTATTCTTGTCTTCCATTTACCCCAGACCAAAAAAAAAAAAATAATAATAATAATAATTTTCCTAAATTAACCAAATATAATAATCATATTTACCACCCTTCGAATTACTTCTAAAACAGGCGATACAGATACAGACAATTGGCGAACATGGCCGCGAAAATTTCAAAAATTTAACCTAAATATGGTCTTACATGAATCTAATATTGAGGATTCGATTAGTACCCGGATCTTCTCAGTTGCCCTTCTCTTCTCGTTGACACAAAGAATGTCTTGCAGGGAAAAATATAATTGTAAAATATCGAGGGTATGTTGAAAATTAATTATTCAGGGCTCTATAGGGAATTATTAAAAACTTCAAGGGGTTTTGTGAATTTTTATTTTGTTTTAATCCTACAATCAAACTGACCGCAGAGTAGCCTGGCCTAGCTTAGGCTAGGTTTCGGTTTGGATTATCGGACTCAAACTGTTTTCTCAAATACAGTTAAGCCCAACTGATAACTCCAGATTCAAATCCGCTAAACTTCCAATCTACCCAAAATACGCCTCTAATATTTGCGAATTCCCTACTTTACCCTCCCCGACTCCACTCTCCACTCTCCCCCTCCTTATACATAGCCTCTCTTTTGCAAGCCTCAAAATTCTTGTGAAAAATAATAAAAATTAGTTTTAATTTAATTTAATTTGGAGAAATGGAAGGAGGAGGAGGAGGAGGAGGAGGAGCACAGTACAATCCGCGCACAGTAGAGGAGGTGTTTAGAGATTTCAAGGGACGGAGAGCTGGCATGATCAAGGCTCTCACTACAGGTTTTCTGTTGTTTGTTTGTTTGTTTCTCGAGAAAATACGGAAGAAAATTTTTGTAACGTACAGATTTCATTGTGGTTGTTTTCTGTCGTTTTCGGTTCAGTTGTGTTTGTTTGTTTCCTGAGAAAAACTGTCCGAGAAAAATAAGCGGAAGTTTTTTATGATGAGAATTTTTCAGTGTGTTTGCTTTTCTTGGGTTCGGTTTTGTTTAATTCCGTTTGTTTGTTTTTCTGATGCTCGGGATTGTTTGTTTCTTGACAAAATATCCGACAAAATCGAAGTAAGTTGAGAATTCCAGTTTTTTTTTTGTGTTCACCGGTTTCTACATCTCATGCTACTTCGTACCGGAAAGCGTTACTAGTATTTGAATGGAAGTTTATTATTTTAAGTTTTTTTTTTTGGCGCTGTCTTTAGTTATTTAGTTAAATGAGGCTTAATTTTTACATTTTTACCGCTCATGCTTGTTTCGTACCCCGATGAAATACAGGAGAGAATCAATGAAATTTCTGTAATTTTGAATTTTAGTCTATTGGTGCTGCTTTCGTTCAGTTAATGCTGCTTAGCTCTAAATTTGTTCATTTCCATGGTTCACTCTTGTTTGTTTCCTGAAAATGAGAAAAGAATTACTTACTTTCAATATTTTAGCTTTCCCCTGCTGCTTTGGTATTGTTGAATGGGTCTTTTTTTTTTTAAATATTTTTATTTTTTACAGCTCATGGTTATTTGTTTCCAGTGCAAACTTTTGAATTATGGGATTTTAGTGATTTGGTTATAAGATTCAGCTTGGTATTCAATTTTGCTAGGTATAGATTTTGTTTACTAGTTGTATTTTGATGAGATAACACCGAGAGTCTAAGTGAAAATACTTAAAATTTTGAGTCTTTGTTGCTCCTCTGGTTTTGGTGAAATGAATGCAGCTTTTCGTTTACTTGATTTTACAGGCTGGTCTGTTTGTTTTCTGATAAAATAGACAAGATATTTTATTATTATTATTATTATTATTAGTTTTTTTCCCTTGAACTATGAGTTAAGCATTTCTGTGTTTGTTTAGGTTTTAGTAATTGTATTTGGTTACATTTTTTGTTTACATGTTTGGTTCTAGATAACTTGAGACATAGCTAAAGAAATTTTGATTTTTTGAACTACAAGTGTTTCTATGTTGGTACCATTGTACGGAATAGTCATTTAGTTTTCATTTGAATATGAGTTCTGTGTTTACTTTTGATTCTGGGTTCTTCGAATTGTGTTGTTTCAAGAGTTCAATTGTGTCTTTCGGTTGTGTCTTGCAGATGTTGAGGAGTTTTATCAGCAGTGTGATCCTGGTATGGGCTTAACTCTTTTTTCTCCATATGAGATTTTTTTTTTGTGTATTATTTTATTGTTAAATGCTTTAATAAATGCCTTATATGGTGTTTAATTCTGTCTTGTGTTTTTGTGCAATTAAAATAACAATATTTCATTGTTGCATTGGTTTCTTGTCATGCTTTTTATGCTTTTCATATTTATAGTTTTATGTCTATTTGAAGTTATTGCTTGTATCACACTCTTCCATGAGATATGTGTTGTTTGTCATGATGTACACTTCTTCTCTTAACAGTAAAGTTTATCACGGTAAGAAAATGCTTGTGCCAGACCATTTTCCAAGAATTCATACTAATTTCTTCTTGTTTTTCTTTACATTTCAGTTTGAAGTCCTATTATAATGCAATACAGAATTGCTGAATGATTTGGGTGATTGATTGTCTTCTGCTTAGTGAATGCAATCTGTTTTAGCTTTTCCTGTATTTAGTGTTATTGTAATAAAAATTAGATTCTGTTTCACAATTATGGTTGTTTGTTGTTTTTATTGCCATCCTTGTTCGGTGAAGCTTTTGCTTTACTGGAAAAGAGTATTACTATTGTTCTTTTTGAAAATTCTCAGTTAATCTGTTTACCTTTTTATTAGTTGACCGGGATAAGGTAGATGTTTCTTAGAGCTCATTTATAACAGTCCACATTTTTGGTTTAAATTAACACTTCAATTGTTTTCTTGTGAAAATTTTGTTCAAACTGATCTGGATGAAGCTGTTTGTAGTCTGTTTGTTATCTGGAGGCTGAAACTGTTCAAATGCTGCAGTCTTCAACTCAAAATCCAGGACATTATTCTTTTACTAAAGGAAATGTCTACTCCCTGAGTTTACCATTCAGGAATCACAGAGGGGCCATTGTTTGGGCTAATGGTAAAATTCTTGGTCGGTAAGTGCACAGGTTTAAGTCTTGAGAGCTGGCGCTTCGTAAAATTGTTGAAGGGTAGATGACATATAAAACACCCCTCCCAGGGCCCTGCTTTGGCAGGATCAGCATTTAGTACTGACTGTTCTATATAGGAATCACAAAATTTTAGTGACAATGTTGCAAGGCATACTGAGTGTAATGAAGCTTGCCTTTAGCCTTTTCATTTTAATAATATGGCGTGCTTTTCACGTGGTTTTCAGATTTCATGGAAAGGTATGCAGTAGTTCAGGTTTTCTATTTGTGGTATTCATAATCATGCATTTAATGTAACATAAAATCTTATATGTATCATAATCAGGTTTATTATCTTGTTTGATTAGTATTTACAGCAATGGTTGGTGTATTGTTTACATTTCTATTCGGTGTGATCTAATGCTTGTACAAACTATTCAAGTTTTCCTTTTTCAATTAAAGTGGTGTTTGCAGGGTGAATCCGGCAATTCAGGTGATTCTTGTATGCGTCATGACTATATTATAAAATGAAGGTTTTCGGAGATGAGGGCATTGAACACAGGACTATATCTTGTGTATATACAGGATATATTTTCTGAATAGCTATCAAACTATTAGATTACACTTGATTCAATTTCTTATTGAGTATCCATTGGCATGCTATGCAATTTATTAATAAGGATGTGCACCATCTTATTGCTGGAAATTGTTCTTTTTGTGCATTGAATTCGTGGATTAGGAGTCATTTTAATTTTGTCTCCTATATGCTTTTTGTGTAGTAGGACATATTTCCCCTTTTGGTACTTTTTATTTTTTTATTTATGGTGTACTGCTGTCTTCGAGGTTTAATCATTAGTATCCATGATTTACATTACTATAATATACCATTCATGATTATTTCTGCTGTTTAGTTTCAACTTATGATAATGATATTTATGTTCTACTTATAGAGAAGGAGAACCTTTGCTTGTATGGCTTCCCTAGTGAGCAATGGGAAGTCAATTTACCAGCTGAAGAAGTGCCTCCAGAACTCCCAGAACCTGCATTGGGTATCAACTTCGCAAGAGATGGCATGCAAGAAAAGGATTGGTTGTCTTTAGTTGCTGTCCACAGTGATGCATGGCTACTCGCTGTTGCATTTTATTTTGGTTCCAGATTCGGCTTTGATAAAGCTGACAGGTAAATCAATTCATTGAAATTTTATTGTTTTGTTAAATTTTCCTCTCCTTTGTGACAGTGAAGTTTTGGTGGTTCTTGTTGAGTCTTTCTATGAAGCTCATTAAAATTTGGCTGATGCAGTGCAATTTGTTTGTGGTGTTTGTGGACAATTTTATCATGTTGCTGTCAAAATCTTCCTATTGTTCTCTTGTTCATTTTCATATATGTGTGCGTGCATGTGTTCTAGGTGAATAACTTGTTATATGTTGCTGACTTCAAGTGATGCTGTTTTACTTTATTCTTTGTGGCGCAGAAAAAAGCTTTTTAATATGATAAATGATCTTCCAACGATATTTGAAGTTGTAACTGGTGCAGCAAAGAAACAAGTTAAGGAGAAATCAGCAGTTTCAAACCACAGTAGCAACAAATCCAAGTCATCAAACTCCAAAGTGGTAAAAAAGCGGGCTTCTGTACATAGTCTCTAGATTGTACGATAACTTAAATAAATATAGGAGTGCCTGTCATGTTGGTGTGATTTAGTTTGCAAAGTGCTTTTTCTGCTAGGAAGGCAGTGAACATAAATTGTGGCAACAATCTCCTTTTATTTGTTCAGTCCAGTAGAGTAAGAACTGAATATCTTGTTAAAGCATGATTGCTTTATCCATTGTCTTGGAAGTTATAGTAGGTTGAGACTTCAACATTTATCACTCTTCCCTCTTATTAATTTGTATATATTTGCTTTCATGTTTGGATGACAAAAGCCGCAAGGATCTGAATCTCAGACCAAGTATTTGAAACCATCAGAGTCAAAGGAGGAAGATGAGGGCTTGGATGAGGAAGAGGAAGATGAGCATGGTGACACTTTGTGCGGCGCTTGTGGTGAGAATTATGCATCGGATGAATTCTGGATTTGCTGTGATATCTGCGAGAAGTGGTTCCATGGCAAGTGTGTGAAGATCACTCCAGCCAGGGCCGAACACATCAAGCAATACAAGTGCCCTTCTTGCAGCAACAAGAGAGGTCGCCCTTAATGCAATGACCCCAAGTGATGTGTAGTCTCTTTCCTTGAACTTTTTCTCTTTGTAGACTCAGGTGGTGTCGATCAGTTTCTTTTGTCAGTTCTTTCTGTAGTCCAGATCTCTGAATGGATACTTCCGGTTTAGGAGATCCCAGTTTTCATTGTAATACTGTTTATTTGTAGTTTGTCACCTGTGAAATTGTCGCTTTCTTTTAGTTCGGTAGCACAATCTCAGTACGTTTCTTTAGAAAGAGGAGAAAATAGCCCTCAATAGAACTTGCATTAAGAATGCCATAGATGAGCTGAAATTGTAGTTTAAAGATTGATGTCAACATTTCTCCCAGCATTGGCACAAAATCAGGCCATTTTGAACCATTTTAAAGAAAAAATTTTAGGTTAAATAATTTTATTATAATATTTAAAATGATATTTATTTATTAATAAAAATTTTATCACAATAAATGAGGTAATATAATTATTTAATTAATAAAAATTAAAAATTAAAAATTTTATTATTTAATTATTATAATAAAAAATTTTATAAATTTTTTAATTTTTTATTTATTATTAATTAATAAAAATTTTATTTTATTAATTAAAATATTTTGTTATATTAATTATATTATCATATAATTATTATATTTAAAAATTTCTATTATTTATTAGGTCAGAGTTTTAGAATTGTGAAATGATTAAGACATACGAGCATATACCCACCATTTATTGAAGTTATCCACAACAAAAAACACCCACCGGCATACCTAAACTTTGTTCCACTAAAGAATAATGTGTGTAATCTTTATGACAATTAGGAAAGTGACAAAGATAATGCTTCCATAGAAGACTAAAACAACCAATGGAAACAGATAACGCTTGATTGCTTGCGGAAGACCAAAATGAAGTCCATTTCTTTACTTAGGATCATTGAACTTAGGTGGTGCTCCACTTTCATTGAATCTCAAATGCATACATGAACCCAAACTCGATATATAAAGAAAGGGTAAGGAGTTTTGGACAATAAATTGAAACTCATAAAATGGACAACAAGTTTAATGGAAGATGAAAAGATTTACATTCATGTGGAAAAAGACCTGCCATGATCAGTTACATACATTAACCCAGAAGACAGGCTAGACAGGCAAAGAGAAATTTAACAGGATTCAGATAAAAATTACACTGAGAAAAACCCTCAATTGTTGTTCATAATTTCTCTATCATTCATCATGTGAAACCATCTTTGATTGTTCTTCCACAGCCCTTTTCAGAAATTCACAGGCTTTGATCGTTGCCATTGCAGGCATTTGACATTGAAGCTGTAAAGCTTCAATACAAGTCAGGATCGAGGCAAAACCATCCTCCGTTTGTCTTTTCCTCTATCATTTCTCTACTATTTCTTCTTCTTCTTCTTCTTCTTCTTCTTCTTCATGTCAAAGTCTCTTGATTCTTGGTTGAGAGTCGTTTCAGAAACTCGTAAGTAGTAATCATAGTTGTTGCAGATACAGACATTGATGCCCACCTTGGCCCCAAACCCCTGTAACAAGCCATCCAACCGCCCTCCTTAACCAAATTCTTCACTGTCTGTCCAACTGTTGGCACACGTCTCCCATTCTCGTCCCCGTCCAAAACCTGCAACCTGGTCTTGATAGTATCGAGTGGCATCGTGATCAAAGCCGATACACCACCTGCCATGGCTGCACTGACTCCCTGAACTGCCATTACTGTTTTTGTATCAGGCCTAATTACATCATCACCATCCTTTTTGTACAAAAAACACCCAATTCCACCCCAAACAAGCCTTTGAGCAACAGAATAAGATGCCCACCAAACTGCATTTGATGGTGCATATGTCAAGATAGATAACCCAAATCCTCTATACAATCCTCTAACTCCATCATTTCTAACAATTTTCCTAAATGCATCAATCCCATTTGCATATCTACAATCTGATGCATTCGCAATCATTAGCCTCTGGCTCACAACATCAACCGGTGTCCAAATAAGTTGTGCAGCCGTGGCAGCGCTCAACCCAGCCACTGCATTGGCTGTAGCCGCTGCAGCACCATCTGTGAACCCTAATTTACTTACTGTAAAGCTTCCAACTTTACTTTTTGTCACCTCAAGTGCCGCCATGTACAGCGCTCTAGCCGGGATGGTACCAATTAAAGAAGTACCAAATCCTCTGTACAAAGCCCTGAAACCTTCGTGTCTCACCACCCACACAGCAGTTTTAACACATGAAACCTTACATTGACTCACTTGTTGTCTTGTTTTTAACACAACTACTGGATAAAGAGCTGCAGACACACCCGAAAATAGCGCCGCCCCATATAAGAAAAACTTCCATTTATCTAACATTTGCCACTCTATATCGCTCGGAATATCGAGTTCCTGACCTGATACCGATTCTTCTTCTTCCGCCGCTCTTACGTTCATCTTTCAAGATCAAAACTTTCCGAGAAGACGAAAACACTAGCAGTATTTACAGTAATTATAATACAAACTTCCTCTGTTTTTTTCTTTCTTTTTCTCTTTCTGTTTTCTTTTATTATGCGCTTCGGATCAAGAAACCCAGATCGCATATCTTAACGTTCATAATATTCTCCGGCGACCGGAAAACTCGCCGGGAATTTGGGATCTCACCGGATGAAAGAGGCACGTATTAATTAACATTTACAGGAAAGTTACATAAATGTAGAGACGAGAGGAGGGGAAGAGAAAGATGGATGTGGATGACCGGAGTAGGAGGTAGATTCTAGGGTACAGAGTGTGGGAGGAACCGACACGTTGCAGTTAGGGGTGAGAAGTACCGGGGCATTTAATCCCCGTGGGATTAGAGAAGACTGGCGGATGTAAGATGACGTGTAAAGCCTATCCATGAACGGGCCGAGCAATTTTCTGGCGTGTAAGGGCGCACACAATTGGTAATAGACAGTACATGAGCAACTTGAACAGGAAAAGCATAACTTTCCATTGATGAGGAGTCTTAGTACATGACTACATATCATCTGACTGTACATCTGTATCTATACATAGATACAATGCCGTGCCTAATCTTTCTCAGTTATGATACAACTCATGCAAGGACACAAACTCCTGGTTCCACTGGCGGAAGATTACAGTCTCTCCCTGACCGCAACTTTTGCAGGATTTTCATAGCAGAAATGGACTTCCTTCTATATCTTCAATTGAAAATACTATTCCTTTGTGTACTGCATAAGCTCAAACCACTGCAAATGCCAATGAGAGTAAAATTTCTAGTGTGATGACAACCAACAGTAGCAACAACCAAGTTCTTAGAGATGAACTTGAGGATAAAATTACCTGTCTCAGTAAATCAGCAAGAGTCCTAGGAAGGGCTTCAATGTTCCTCAGAACGATATAATATGGGAAGGGAAAAGAATCTAGATACTTTGAAACCTTGATCTCTTTACCCTGAAATGATAATTCCTGGAGACCAGATAGACGTTTCAATATTCAGAACTATAAGATTTCCATTTTTTCTAACACAAATAGTAGTATAAAGAAGTACCTTGAGGTCGACAATTGATTCTTGTGGGCTATCTACGAGCAGAAATGCTACCATTCGCTTCTTACTTAAGAGATCCCTGACCCAGCGCTTCAAGTTCTCCTGCATAGATGTAATCAAATATATAAACAGCGAATATAATTTATCTAAGACATTGAATAACTGTTTCTTTTAATCAAAAGGGACAGTACCTTCTCATGGAACCGACCATCCCCAATAATTAAAACAAGTTGTTGTAGCGGGTTTTGTCCAGAAGGCAGCCGTGCTTTTGCAACTGCAATATCCAGCATGTTGCTCAAGAACTTCAACAAATCCACAACTGGTTCGTCAGCAATGGTATTCTCTTGCTTGAATGTCAGACCAGACATAATCTGCACCAAACGATTTTTTGAGAAATCAATAAGATATCTACTATAAGTTGTCAAATAGAGAAACAAAAAGATTAAGAAAGTGATTCTATAATACATGTCCCCTTAATGGCAAAGCTTATGGTGCGGAAAAAACAAATTAATCATTGTGTACTCCAGCCAAGAACATGTGAAATTTCAGAAGACTAACCTTGATTCCAGCCAATCCAGTGAAGGGCTCATCAAAATCATGTAGTGACCTGATTTTGCCCTTCTTCCCAAAGCTCACAACAGATAAGTTTCCCATCTCCAATTGAGACATGGCTCGACACACTGTCACCAAAGCTTCGATTGCAACATCCCCACAACCACTCTCAGACATACTACGGGAATCATCCACCGCGATAACTACTTGGTAATCACGTTTGTTAGGTTTGGTTCGTCTTAGCCATATTTTATCCTTCCGGTAATGACTTGCTATGTAGGGAATTACCTAATAAGACAGGCATAAAAAAGAATAAAAAGAATGTCCAACAAATTGATGTAATGTCCAACACATTGATGTACACCCTATTATACGGAAAAATGCAATATTTTACCTTTTTCATGTTAATCCTTTTCCCTGTCTTATAGTCCCCCTGGAGCTTGCTAGCTAGAGTGGGTTCCATTACAAGACGCAACTGTTCAGCCAACTCCTGAGACAACCTTGTCGTTTGCAGTTCATATCTTCTCCAAAGGGCGCTAGCATTATTTTTCAGATTGTCAGAAACCTCACCAAGATCTAGAGCTTTCCCTGGCTCATTATCACTCACAGAAAGGTTACTGAGCTGATATAACTCTTTGCTCAAGTAAGACTTCTTGATGGAGACTAGACTCTCAGACAGACTTCCAGGATCACCATCATTCTCTCTATGAATTTCTGGGGATCGCTCCATGGGTGAATCCTCTAAATCTGATATTTGTGTCTGCTCATCCATCTTATTTCTGAAGACTAAGGCATAATGCTCAATAGTGCGTGCTTCCGAATTCTGTTTCTCAATCTCCATCTCAGTGACATCATCTCTATGTGCTGCGAGATTATCTGCATTGGGTTTATTGGCATCTACGTCCGGGTCAATCTGCTCAGATGTAGCAGGACCTAATGCCTGAGCTGTTCCCTTTTCAAATTCAGAAACATATCCATACTCATCGGCATGCTCATCCTCAACCTCACCTTGTGTTTCTGTATTGTCTGCCTGAAGATCAACGGACACATTGACTCTTTCTTTCCACTCTTGAAGTGCATTCCCAATATTCCTGTAAGGATTCACAAGGGTTTTCTGTACAGACGGAGACTTCTGCTGAGGCATTTGAGTTTTTGGTTGATCATCAGTGAGTTTCCCACTTGTGGACGAGCCGGCAACCATTATATCCATCTGAGAAGTATTGTTGGAAGGTAAGTTCATCAGAGGAGTAATTTCATTATGAATGTCATTTCCACTAGACCAGTTGGTTTCCGTTGCCACATTTTTTGATGCCTGGGAGACTTCATTTGGTTGTGTTGCAGATTTAGCATTACGCACATGATCATCAGCAAAGTCATACATTCCTGCTTCAATTACATCTTTCCTTGGAACCAATGAATTTGTTTCTGCATTCTCTTCAGACTCAACATTTGAATCATCCTTTTCAGAAGTCCCACCCGCTTGCTCATTATCTGCATCTTCTGCAATTTCACCAACAAAATTTTTATTTATTTCTTCCTGGTTTTCATTCCCATTTTCAGCAGATTCATCTGGCTCCTCTGTACCAACTTCTTCGTTGGTATCTGTGCCATCTGCTTCATCCATGTCAGCATCTTCCTCCACATTCTGATTTGATTCGTCAAGTTGCAGTCCAGTTGGATCAGCAAATGCTTCTTCTTTGTCCATGCTCAAATCTTCTCTATTTTCTGTATCACCAAGATCTTCCTGGTTCCCCATCTCATCTTTTTCTCCATCATTTACATCAGTATCAAGCTCTCCAGATTCATCACCCATTGAGCCACAATCTTCCTTGGCTCTGAGCTCCCTAGAACTTTCATCTTTGTCCCTCACAGCTGGTCCAAATTCATATTTCTCCTTTTCTGTGCCAGGATTTTCTTCTTCTTCCTTATCCCAAAGCTTTTCATTAACAACTTCACTATCCGCTCCAGTTTCACCCATCGCAGACTCCAGTTGTTCATCTTCACCATCTTCATCATTATCCTCGCCATGAGAGTCTTCACTAACACTACAAGTATCAGCTGCAAAATCCTGCTCCATTTCAATCCCTTTTTCATCTCTACTCGGTACTTTATCTGAGGCATCTTGCTCTTCGCCTCCCTGCCATAGCATTGAGAAAATAAGTTCATAAACCCAATTTTAAGGATCATGGTGGAGTGCAAAAGTTACAATACAATTAAACGTACGTAGAGACCAAACCTTTTCAGAAGCCCCAAGAAGCTGATCTTCATCTTCTATTTGATCACTGACATCCTTCACTCCTGCACCCTCTCCCATACCCGTTCCACTTGCATCTTGAGATTTATCATGACTAGGATCATCATCTTCTTGATCTTTAGCAGAAATGCCAAACCCTTTTGAAAATAATGAGGCTAAAATACTTGCAAGTGCATGAGTCATTACAGTTATCTGCAAGCAAACATACAGAAATGTTCAAATTAGAAAGTCAATTCATGATTTGAAGAAACAAGAGAATCACATATTATTGTTTCAAAAGCATCTGCAACAAGCATTCATGTATATTATGAGCCGAAAATATTTGCAATTCAGTCTCTTCCTGATGTTGTCGACCTTATTAAGATCCCAACTGGTAATGTGTACTCAGTGATTTACACTTCAATCGCAGGGTGCTATAAAAGGAGGGGGCTGGGGGTGGGGGGCGTAAGTTGTTTGTAGGGAATCAAAGAAGAATCTAGAGGGAATTGTCATACAGTTTTGTGCATAGCCAGGAAATCCCGAAGGAAGTCATCACCGAAATTCAGTACTAGGTCCAATAGCTTATGAAGATGCTTGAAATGAGTTCCAATATGGATAGACAGGTTGGGAGTTCCTTTGCCGGAATGGTTTGCCAATTTTTCCTGAACAACAAACCACATCCACAAGAAAATCATAAATGATATGTTTCATAAGAAACTCTTGTCAAAGGAGAAATACGATAATACCATATCCTACCGCAAAAGAAATTGTTTCCAGAATCTGATCATTTAATTGGTCCAAACTCAAATTTGCAACAGATGATTTATATATGTACTCCCATGAGGTAACACTCCCCAATGATTCTTCAGAAAGAGCACTGTCATTGCTTGACGACCCTAGCTTTTGCAACATATCCATGATATTTGCATAAATCCTTGTTACGGCTCCACCAAACTGAGCTTCAAATTCAGAATAATTCCCATTGCCGTAACTGGCATCTTCACATGAATTCATCAAGCAATTTCTGGCTTGGGCAGAATCGAACTGTTCAGCCACCAGTTTACCCTGCAAATATTTTAGATGTTAACTCCAAAAATTTGCCGCCAGACACTAGCCTGAATTATACCACAAAATTTTATTCAACAGGATAAAAACATTATGCTAAATTGGAGTAATAAAAGTAAAATCAAAGCACTAGCAAATGAGAAATGGAAATATTTAGAATCTCAAAGATACCTTCTTTAACAAATCATCAAAGTGACTGAGAAGAGTCTCTACAACTGAGCTTCTAACCAAATCTTCCTTACGGAAAGTTGAGAGGTGCTCCTCAAACTCCTTAATAACTTGGAAGTTATGAAATACCAACAACTCTATTTGTTTTGGAATAACATGACGGAAGGAATCAGTCAAAACAGTTATAGCTCCACTAGGGCCAAGAAGAAAGTCATCTAGATATTCCTGTAACAGAGTTTCCGTGGAAATAAGCGCGAGCTAACATGAGAATGTAAGGACAACACGTTTGAGAATGTATATATGCACCTTAGATTTCTGGATAACAGGAATAAACTTCTCGCTAAAAGAAAGAATCCTATGTGCTGGAACTCTGACACTTTGACAATCACTTAAATGAGTCGTTTCAACAGTTCTCACCAACAGTGACTCCTCAACCAACATGGCATACAAACTATCAAACAGTTGCTGCAAAATTGATAAAAATATGAACATATTTTATTCTCGGGCATTCGAAAAGTAAAATATGCACAAAACAGAAATTAGAAGAAAGAGCTAACCTTCTGCTGCCAAATGCACTTAAGGGTGTCATGTTGATTTTGAGCAAAAGAACACTCATTACCAATTCTCTCGTCCAAATTTGTGGAAGTTGGATCCAAACTCTCTAATGAGGATACACATTTATGTAACTGCTTCAAATGCTTGGCAAAACCATAGGCAGTATCCCGCTGCATCTGTTGTATGAGTATGAGATGGTTGAGGAAAGAGACTGACCTACTTGTCTGCATTAAACCATAATTAAGAAACAAGATTTTCAAGTTAACTCGGAAAAGAGATCCAACACAGTTAGATGCTAGCACAGCATCAGGGCAGTAGACACTGAATTGCAGAGATCATAAAACATGATAAAAAGATACGCTCTTGACTCAACCATCCAACTGAAATTGCTGTACAACAAAGGTGAGCTACCTGCTCAGATGAAAAATCGGGATGGTGTTTCAGGCAAATTTGTTGCAGCAACTGCACTGATGCCAAGCTTTTGAAGTAGAATTCATTTGCTGCTTTCCACTCAGTATCTAATGTTCCATCAAGCAAACACTGAATTTCACTGGCAGCAGGAGCATTAGCAGCTGCACGACACACTCTACTGGGCACCAAGAGCAGATGCTGTGCATCATAAGATGGCTGAAGGAACAACCAATTCGACTGACTGGATATCTGTAATAAGCCAATCAGCAAGAGAAAAAAATGTTTTGTCTATATACACTCCATGATTGCAAATCTAAGCAACTTAGAGGAACGCAAGGAATATCTATTACCTTCATGATTTCAAACTTATGTTTATGCAAGCCGCTGCTTTCTAACAGCTTCAAAAGCTCAGAAAATGCCCTCTTCTTCCCCACATTTTTGTTTACTTCCTTCCAAAGATAACTACAATCCATTGCAGATCTACATATATATTCTAGTGTGTGCCATAAGGCCTTCCACTCTTCAGCGTATGATTGGTTCTCAGCGTAGGAAGCTAATCGTTGCATAGTGTTAATTACAAAACCTAAAAAATTTGTAATTTCTTAAAACATTTGAAACTGATACACTAAGACACAGAATAAATAGAAGAAAACAATAAAGTAAATCCAATAAAATAAAATAAAAAAATACACAGTAGAAGGGGAAAAACCTTTAGCATTAAGAGAGCTTAATTCTGGTGCACTTTCAAGTTGCATGTTTTCCAGAGTATCGCCAACTTTTTTCCTCCAGTTGCAGTACCAAATAGACCTATACCATAAACATCAAACTGAAGTTCAAAAAATAGGTCATGTGGTATTCTTCAATAGAAAAGGGTATTAGGACAAGCTATTGGACCTCTCTTCATCTCTAAACTGAGGTAGATCTAAAACAGCACTCAACAAACCCTCAATCCCATCCAAGATATTGGTGGGGGCCTTTGGATCTTGTACTGAGAGAATTTTCAATCCTTTTTGGGCTGTTTCTTGGTTAAGGATAAGCATTGCCGGTTGTTGCAGCACTTCCTGCTCAACAAATAAATGAAATGGCATACGGTTATTACCAATTGCATGCAAAGTAGATGACTCGTTCTCATGTCATACTAAAATGATAATATCTGATTAGACTACCAGACAAGAAAATATATTGAAACCCACATGCCATGAGGCCAATCAATTCCGAAAGCCCAACATAAGGTAACACTTAGATTTTCAAAGACTCAGTAAACATTAATTCATTAATATGAATTTAAAGCAATCATCTCAGAAACTTTGAAGTAGGAAGGGAAGATATAGAAGATTTTTTTGTTGGCTTCCTGGTTTTGTGACTTGTCAAAATATCATCTAAATGTGATATAAAACATTCCACTTACTGTGTACTTCTGCACCAGCTTCTTGATTTTCTGCCGGGTCCTTTTCAAATTATCAATAGACATACAATGCTCCCACCGACACAGCTTCAACAGCTCTTTCACTTCTTTTTCAATATTTTTTCTGGTAGTTCCTATATACTCCAGTACTCTGAATAAATTAAATGGTCAGTATCTTCAAAATATAAAGATATTTGAGTATGTAATTTTTCACAGCAAACTCACAATGGCAAGAATTGCACATAGAATCCAAAAACATTGTATAAGATCTTCAGATTTTCATCCTGCCACAGACTGCATAATTTATGATGAATCAGAACAGTATGAAATATAACAGTATCTAACAAGGAGCAGTAAGTGAGAATGATGTACTACTTCCCTCAGGAAGACGTACTAAACAAGTTAGTTAAATAGAATGCCATTTTAGGAAAAAGAAGAGAATACAAAAGCTGATTTCAGCAGCTATCATATCTTACCTTGAATAAGTTCCTAGGGATCTACCGATCACAAATTGACAAAGAAAAGCGAAAAGAAGCAGCAGCCTTTTTCTAAATTCACCAATGCTGGATGTTTGAATGAACTCCTCCAAACTGCAATATCCATCTCCATTTGTGTCAGACGGAATGATACTGAACTTGACAGATTAACAATACTCTCCAGTAATCACTTCAAGCTCAAATTCAACCACAAGATAGTTTATCACTTGCCTTTGGATCGTAGAATGATCATATCCAGCAATATCGGCAGAATCTGTATTTCGAAGAACTGAAAATAGTGGAAACCACAGCTGCAACAAAAATGACATAAATTGAAAGATCTAAAAACTATTAGATATTTAAATGGCTACAAAGAAAGATAAAGTCACCACCAAATTACAGTTCAATATCACATTCAATTAATGCCATACTTTAATCAGCCAAAAAGGGCAACATTGCTTCTATTAATCCTGTACTTTTGAGATTTGGCTTTTAGTTTTTAAGCTTTTATTAATTAATAGAAAGAGTTCCATCTGTACAGGTCTAGACCCAAGTGGAAGTTAGTATATATTATTTTGCTTCAATGATATAGGCCAAAGCTACATTAACTTCTGATCGTCTTATTTCTGTATAGATAGTCCATGGTTTTCCTCATTCAGCATTACCAAGGAAAGAAATATTATTCATAAAGCCAATTTGTTGTTACCTTGCCAGCATTTTTCTCATATTGAACCTGCACTTCATCGAGCAGGGCAGGCCAAGATTCAAATTCCATCTTTTGCCATGAAGTCACCAAGGCAGTAATGGGCTCCAGCAGATCTGACGCCAGAATAGAGTCAACAGACATGAAAATGCAACAGCTAAAAATCAGAAAGATTAACAAAATTCACATACCAGAAAGAGGAAATTTCATGCCGTTTTCCAGTAGCATTTGAGCCCGTTTAAGTAGAATTTGCAACCCTGACAGAGGCTTCACATAGGAAAAACAAAAAATTCAGCTTCGTCAAAAAAGTGATAGTGATATATTATCATAAATATTAAATCTCTACCATCTTTTTTTGCATCAACTTGTGGTCCAGTCAAATAATTTTACCATATGACTAGTTTTAATAGCCAAAGTTTTCTTTTGGAAAACAATCTCTACATAATGTACCGAGTAAACAGGAATAAACCATATATTCACTACCTTTGCAAGAGGAGTCATCAGAGGAATTGCCAACAGCATTTTAATCACATCCAAGATCTGCTGCAGACCAGGGTTTTCTTCCCACTCATTTAAAAGTGCAAGAACCCGCTGCCGAAGAGCTGTAAGTAACTTCACCATTTTTGCCATCACAGGAGCATTTGAATCCTATGCAAAGTAGTTATGGAGAAACAAAGAAAATTAAAATACAAGAAAATGAATACTCCAACGCCGATATAAAAGCTATTCTGGTAACAAGAAGATGATTAAGCTTGCAAAACCTTGTAAAAATTGTATTTGCAGGCTGAGTTCTGAGATGAAACAAACTTGTTCTTGTACTCCAGGCAAATCCGTAGTAAATGCTCTGGTGCAAGTTTGGCATCCAATGTGGAAGAAAATTGATCTTCCAAACCTGCAACCATAAATGCAGGGCAAATATTATCTTTCTCCATCATCTACCAACATGAGATATATTTAACTCACGGAAACATGATGATCACCTCTAATCATTTCTACTCCAAGCGAATAAGAATCAATGAACGAAAGCAATCTGTCTGTATCCGAGATTCTGAAGATCCCAAACTGGAGAGAGGGAGAGAATGAATAAATGAATGATACAACAAATCTCTAATCTATATGTACTAAACATGTTAATTGAACTCTGTCATTTTTCATTTATTAGATCTGACAACTGCTTTACAATGCATGTAACACAGACAGGGGAATGATATAATTTAAGTTTGCTAATTTATGAAACTGGAGCATCTCACAGCCAATTCAATATTTTCACCAAAATCAAAGTATCTGAAACCTCTAATTAGGACACTATCAAAGAAAGTATGTGACACATGTAGCTTATTGACCAGCAAAAAAGGGGGGAAAAAAAGAGCAGAACATTGACGAAGTAATCAGCTTCCATTGTTGGTATGAAAAAACATCTATCACAGAATTTTCAAAGATGACTTACGCTCAAGACAAGATCTGTAGACCCAAATAATTGATTGTGTACGTTGACCATGCTATCAAGAATAGATTCCTGCATGATATTCCATTCTTCTTCCAAACTTTCATGTTCATCACCAGCTTCCACCTGAATGTATTACATTTATGTTAAAACAAGAAGCAGAACTGCAACAATACTAGGAAACATATACAGGATATCTGACACAGAGATCACCTTTTCAGTAATTTCTTCTCCTGAAAGCAGCTCCTCCCATTCTGCGAAAGTATCATCAGAAAAGAACTTGCGTAGAGTCGACTTGTCAACTTCAAAAACTCTATCAATCTTAAATGCACGAGGCCTGAACTTGTACTGTTGAGCATCATGATTTTCTTTGGTTTTTACTTCAACTTTCATGTTCATCCAAATGCTTGTGAACTCAGAGAATGTTTTATCCATTAACTGATCCAAAACAGATGTTATCACATCAGAAAACAATCTTGTGCAAGTACACATGAAATTCAAGTGGACCACAGGAGAGATTCTAACCATGAAAGAGGCCTTATCCATCAGTCTCGCATTAGCTACAGAATGTGCAACACGAATAAGAATATTATGATGAACAGCAGCTCTAAGTTGCAAGACAGAGCTCTGCCACAGTAAACAAAAATTTTAGGTCCAAAAAGAAAAGTTAAATTCCAAATACATTAAGGAAATATTAGAGAATCAAAGAATAGTAAAGAAAATGAAAAGGTGACCATTTTTAAGTGATGTAATCAAAAGAGAGAAATATCATCTAAAAGAACTTAGTTAAGACAGCAAATTACTTCTTTAGCATTGATGTCACTTGCAAAAGTGACTAGCTTTTCCAGAAAACTTATATCCATTGCCCAGATGTTTGGAAGCAAATCAAAATCGGGGGAGTAATATTCTCGCAGCCCGTTCTTGATGTTAACTGAATTTGAACCAGATCCATAGGCTCTGGGGAATCTCATAAATGAATAAATTAAGTCCTGACAGACAGTCCAACAGCCATTTAGATTAAATAAACAAAATGTGAAAGCAAAAAAATTGAATTCTAAATGGAGAGACAAGTTGTATAATAGAAAACATCTAGATTACCATGACTCTGTCAGCATCATCCCCGATTCTTTCCTGGAATACTTTCTGTAAGGTATTTGACAACACTATGGATAAACCCAATTTCATTTCGTATACAGCTACTTGAACGGGTTGAGCTAGATCAATAAACTCATGGTATTCTTCTGACAATCGATTAATAAAACTGGATGCCGTTTCCTGACAAATCCAGACAGTTGATGACATGAAGTAGACAAAATTCTAAACTAACCTAAACATATTCCGCAAAAGATTATATTTAATTGTGTGTCACTAAGTATACCTGCCAGTTGAACACTTGCTGAATGACCTTTTGTAAGTCCATGACTGCAATGTTAGCAGACAAATTCATTGAGGAATTAACAAGTTCCAGGAACTCATCACATTCCTTTTTTAATGACCTAAATTTCAGTGGATCAGGTCGGAATACAATCTGGATGCAAAAAGAAATATTTATTCAGAAATATCAGTAAGAAAATAAAAAGCAGTTATTAATATGTTAGTCCACCAAAAACATGGAAGAGAATGATGTTAATCAACAAAGTTACATCCAATGAGAAATAAGAGATGCTTCACCCCCCCCCCCCCCCCCCAACCAAAGGAAGATGGATATAGAATGAAACTTGACAATCAAAAGCATAATGTGAAACTGTTCACCAAATGAAGAAAGGAAGATGCACAGTACAACTAGGCCATAGGAAAGCACAAGCAAATACAGTCACATTAAAGAACTGAAGAACCAAGAAAAACCTACACAGAGACCAGTCCCTTAAAAAATGTTATCAAGATGCATGATCAATACAAAGATACTTTAACAACACGCAGCTGCATACTATAAACTGAAGTTTCCAAACCTTTCTTTGTAGTATCTTGCGCTCAGCTTCAAGCATCTCTAGCAGAGCTGCTCTTTTTTTGTCAGCTTCTCTAGAGTGAGACCAACCAGCCAAATAGTCACATTCTTGCCGCACCTAAAAAAAGCCAAGTCGTAGACATTGGATTGAAAGTCTTAGAAAAGGGGAAACTAATGGCTGCAGAAAAAGCACTGGTGCTCGACTAAGCTCAACTATTCAAGCTATGCTTCTATGTATCTAGAATGAACACTAAATATTGATCACTGTATCAAATATTATGCAGAACACTAAAAAAATCATCAAATAGAAAAATATACACCAAGAAGGAAACCTTTATTTCAAGTTCAAGCAACGATATCTTTTCTTCTAATTGTGAGCACTTCCAAAAGTATTTCATAGCAGGATCCAAATCATCACAGCTGAGCAAAAGATGAAAGCGTAATGCTCCAATCTGTAGCCATGCAAAACCAAGATTGGAATGGAAACCTAAAACCAAAAACAGAAAATAGAATACATTCCATATTAGTTTTCCTTTTTAAGGGCTAAGATACTGTCATATACTGATGAACTCATAATAACAAAGTGAGCATTAAACACATCACCAGTTGGAGGGCAGTGAAGATAAAGTTCTCTAAGCAGGGGCTCAATAAGCTCGTGCACCAAAGACTTCAGTCTTCGATGGCTTGAAGATGCTATCAGTGAGCTCAAATGATGAAAGTTATTTTGCTGCCAAAGAGGAAAATATAATTAAATGCTCAACAATGGCAATTATAATGCACTTAGGATCAGCAAGGAGCTCCAAACATGAAGCATTTCATGCAACACATACTCTTCCAGTTTTACAAACATATAATAATATGGTTCTCTAATGTAGAATATTCTAACTGACAGCATAAAATAAAAAACATAAACAAAAAGGTAAAAACTGCCAAGCTCTGGGAACAGTTGCAGTTTTTCCTTCTACCCAGAAGAAGAACTGTAATTTAAAGCAAACAGGGAACACATACCGAAACCACGCTCTTCTCAAAGGCACAAAGCATGGACTCGATTTCAGCAAATCTCCCAGCATCAAATGATTTTTTGTGTGCATATATAATCTGGGATCATCCTCGTGTTAAAACTTCGATTGCAGAGACAATAAATACTCCTTAATTCACAAAAAAGCACAATACCTGATGGAAAAGCGAACGTGCCACAGATAAGAGAGAACTAGGTAAACTCTTTGGTGGAGGAGGACCTTCCCAAAGATTACGTGAAGCAACTTTAAGCTTCAAGCAGTACACGGAATAATCTTTGATGGCAAAAATACTTTGTCTGAATTTGAGCAGCAAAGGAAGGGGAAGTTTAGAATGCATTTATGTCGTAAATTTGAAACATTCCATCACAATATTTAGCTTCAGTTTCTTAACCCATCATATTTCTTTTACACTTTTTGGAAATGTAAAGTCAACAAAATGCCAATTCTTCATGTCAAATATCATCTGATAAAATGCCATGAAAAATAAATAAATAAAGAGCACACTGGCTCTAACTTAAATAAATAAATAAGTAACTACATAGCAGATAGCCATTTAGTCCAATGACTAAGTGGTAAAGAAATCACTCTCAGATGAGGCAGTGGGTTCAAACCGCATCCCACTCTAATGCCAGTTAGTTCCCCCTAAAAAAAAAATAAGTGGGTGTAGAAATTGTCCAATTTGGACACACAAATCTAGTTGTGCCACATTTATTAAAAGGTTGGTCCCAGTATCCCTCACATAAATTGTTATAAGTATATCGCTTGTTTAATCCATTCATTTTCCAATTTAAAACAAACAAATATCAGAAAAAAAGCAGGTCATAAACAATAACATAGCATATCCATTTTTCCAATGAAAAACAAACAAATATCAGAAAATAAAGCAGGTCATAAAAAATAACACAGCATATCCATTTTTCCAATGTAAAACAAACAAATACCAGAAAATAAAGCAGGTCATAAACAATAACATAGGATTTGTCTTACAGAATCTGGAACACAACTGCTGTTTTCACAGGCTGAACAAGCAACTGAGGAAGAGAATTGTTACGGTTGCCTGATTTTGAGAAGCTCTACATGCCAAAAAGTGAATAATGAAACATGGAATCTCATAAACATAAACAAGCAACATATTCTTCATATAATGTAATGTCCTAGTTTACTGTACATACCATTAATGAAGCAGGTTGATAGCTCCACAAAAATGAATGCCACCAGAACCACATCTCAAGAACAAAGCTGGCAACTTTCACATTCACTGTTACTCAACGAAGCACGTATCATTAGTATCTTAATAAAAATGCATGGCCATAAATGACATGGGATTATACTGACCTGCATCCATTGACATGCACGCATCTAGTGTCCACAATAGTTTTTGATGTGGTACAAAATCCTGAGGTGATCTTGTTGAGGAGTTCAATGAATATTTCATTGCATACTCCAGAAGGTGAGATAGACTACCTAATGCCTGTTATTGGAGATTGGTAAACAAAGCAAAAAATGAGTGAAGTAACTCGTAAAATATCAATCATGTACCCCTCTTTTCAGAAAAAGAATCTTATACTTATATACACACCGAAACTAACAGATCAAATTCTAAAATTAACCTTCAACCACCAAGATAGAATTCGTTCAAATTACCAAAGAATGAAGAGACAATTATGATATAAGCTTAAATAACCATATACTGATCCATTCTAAACCGAGCAGTTTGTAGGCTTTCTTCCAAAAGCACTAAAATCTTAAACAAGAGATTGGAATAGCCAGGTGTAATCAAACAAGTCCCTCTATAAATAGAAATTCTGTAACAAAGAGCAAAAGAATGTGACTGATCTTACCAGCTGCAATTCTTTGTGATCAATAGTGGTGATTGGAGTAAGCTCTTGAAGTAATTCCGTGTCCAGGAACCAACTCGCACTGTCATTTATAGGAAGCGTGTCCAACCAACTGTCATACCCAGGCTTTTTGCACAATATTTCTGTGCGGAAAACACAACAAGAAGATAAATCTGAATCACATAGCTGATCATGCTCCAACTTAGCTTCCAGTTTGCGCTTTTCATAACCAAACCTCTTCATAAGCATCTGAGAAGAATTAACTAGTTCCTTAGTACAATAATATCAGCCATGAAGATAACAGGAAAATTCAGCAACAGCAAGGGCACTAACCTGAAACATCTGCTCCAACTGTTGAGCAATATGGTGATCATCATCAACAGATTTGCATGCAATATATGATGACATACAAAGACCTGGAAAATTCAGCATGGTAATAGGAGTTAAAAACAAACTATCAAAATTTCACATAATGAGCGAAACATCAAATAAACTGTCTGTCAGCATTCCTAATAATCTTCTTGAATTTTGAAAACTTCTTCAGTTCCTCAACAAAACCATGTGACAATACAAAAAGAGAAAAAGTGTGCATAAGTTAAATCGTAATACACTATAAATCCAAAAAAGAAAAGAAAAGGGACACTCAAAACAAACTGTTTTTTGTCCCTCAGCCAATCACTTCTTCTGAGTCAGTAAGCAACATAATCACCATAGGATGGACTTACTATATTACACCAACATTATATAGTGACTACAAACCACCATAGAACGATGTAAAGAAGAAAACTCTACCTTGCAATGCCAGGAAGCGAAATTCAGGATCAGAAGATGCAACAACATCGACAAGAGAATCACTCACTGTCACAAAATATTTTCAAAAATTATAGACGCTACATGATTGAAAGAAAAAAGAACTACAATTTTTAATTACCATGCCAATTTGAGAATCAACTTATCAAGATCATACCATGCTTTTGCCAAACAGATTCAATCAACTTTAAAAGTTGACTCTGAAGATGATATAAATTAGCAGATCGAGGTAAAAATGGATGACCACCGTGAACCCATAGTAAAGACTTCTCTGAGCGAAAATGCCAAGAAGACACTTTATCAAGATTCTTGCCCTCCATCTACACATTTAGCAAAGCAAAAATAAATTCCAATACAAGGAAAAAAAATAAAATAGTACAACTGAGTCATTTCATGGAGAGATTACCAGGAAATTCTCAACTTCTTTTGAACAAAATTCATGCAATTTTTTGGCATTCTTCATCAAAGATCGCCAGGAAATCAGCAAGAAGTCAAACTGGGATGAGGTAACGCTGTTCCAAAATAGTATGTGATCTTCAAGAAGATCAGTGCATAATTGCAGCAGCTTATCAAAGTAAGGAGATTTGACAAACATATTCAGGACCTGCCTCTCCAAAACTTTCAAGGAGTGCAAAAATGGTTGGAAATACTGAGCTTCATCTGTGTAGTCATGCTCATTCTCAGCATTCCACTGTTGATAAATACGCCTCAGAAGGTCCACACAGTTAATAGCATTACAGAGTAGTTTACTCTGCACCTTTGACTTATCATCCGATGCAGTTAAATCAACTAACTCCATTGAAAGCACTGATATTGGATGCAAGTCAAAATCAACTTGATGAAGAGAAGTAAGCTCCTGGCGGAGGCAAAATATATCTTTCCAAATTTGATCCTCCAACTCCGTTTTCAGTGAAGTCAGAAAAGAGTTGAAAAACTGACAATATGGCAGCAATTTAGAATTAAACCAGCTAAACCAGAGAAGATGCAATTGAAAATCACTTTCTGTTGCTTGTTCAATTGTCCAGTTTGCAGCAAACAATAGCATTTTATTAGCCAAATATGAGTTATATTCTATCTTTCTGCTCATGATCGTCCTGTTCAAAACCTTTGGAAACATGATGCCCTGTAACATCTTCACATTCATCAAATATGCCGTCACACCATTACTGACAGTCAAAGCATGATCCACAGGCCTACCATTCCAGCAATTTTGAAATTCACATGAAGCATACTGAGCCCCGAGCAACTCCAGATACAGAAAATTCTGTCTGACAGATGCCTCTTTTGAATACCACACAAAATCCCTTAACTCCAAAGGCATTGGCCACCCTTCAGGCATACACAAAGAGCACCCAAGCAATGAGCCAGATTCAGAATGTTCAATCATTGACAAATAAACATTACTGGCATGGTTAATTATATTTTCTCCTTCACCCTCACCTAAAGAAGAAAGATATGTATGCTCCCAACTTATTTGAAGGCTCCACATAGGCTGATTTCCATTCACTAGAAGCTGCTGAAATAATTGAACCCAACGAGCAAGCTCAAGATATGTAATTAATTTATTAAAACGCAGACCTTCCACTCTAGCATAGACATGTGCTTTAGACATTGATTCAACCAGTCTACTAGCAGGAATACCGGATAGAACAAGAAACCTCTCTGAATCTTTTAGTTCACTATCCTCAAAGGTGAATCCACTTCCTTTGTCAAAAAGCCAATATGGAGGCATCATGTATATTTCAACCCCTCTATTTCGCATTGCGCGGGATACTTCACCATAGCTGGGATTAATTGTGAGAAACATTCGAAAATTCGGGTGCGGCTGGAGAACCACTGGTTTCCCATCAACAGTCCCACACTCATTGAGTGTAATCTTACCACAAGGCTCCACCAAGGAATTGATTCTATCAAGAACCTGATACGAAAAATAAAGTTAAATCAATTGCACGGATGACTATGCAAAAAATATTATAACAGGATTGTGGAAGACAAGAAGCTGACAGTTTTAATAACACTGCACGTACCGTGGGATTACAAAGATTTGCATTCTCTAGCACTATCCATTCTCCATTTTCTATGGCCTTTATCAGTGACCCTGTAACCCATTCAAACTTGGCCGAATGCAAGAGTTTCAGGTTATCTTGCAACTTTAATATTGTCTTTTTTGTTCTATCCAGTTCTTTACTTGACCAAGAAAGAGGTAAATAATCATTCTCCAGATCCAATCTCAGCTTGTCGACAATCTCAACCAGCAAACAAAGAGAGTTTCCAATATTCTTTCCATTCTCTGTGTATGCAGAAGGCGAACTTGACATGAGAGTGAAATCCACACCAGATGAGAAACAAAGCCACTTGGAAATTATATCCTTTTTTCCACTGATTAATGCCTCCATTGAGGACTCCAATTGCAAACTGCAGTACTCATTAACGTAGCTCTCAACTTGAGCAACAATCAAATGAAAATTGCGAAAGGCATTATATTGCTCAAAGCATCCAAGTAACTCAGATATGTCAGTTGCAGATGAGAGATTTAGTTCATTTAGGACATTGCCTGTTAGCTGAGCCAGTAATCTTATCAATGAAGTCTTTCCAGAAGACGGGGGTCCAACCAAAATACATAACCATTGTTGATTTACACAGTGTGCCGCAGCTTCCAAGCTATGACGAATACCAGGCAGAATTTTCAGCTGACTACTTGGAACTTTAGATGACTGAATATAATTCCTTTTAATAGCTGTGCTCCCCACAATTAAGTACCGAGGATTGAGCTGCACTCTTGGGAAAGGATTTATAAATGGCTTAATTCCGAAAACTTGTTCATAGAGCCATATTACTTCTCTGCGGTCAGCAGCAGTACGCATCCGTTGAAGATAGAGGATATTGAGAAAGGAATTGATTTTTATCTTCTCAGGTGAACCTAATTTAACATGATAATTTGGTGTTAAACCAGGATAATTTGCTAAATAATAAAATAAAGAAGAGAAACTATCAAATTGCAAGCGAGAAAAATGTATCAAACCTTCTATGATCTGGCATGACCTAATTACATCACGAAGATTAAACTCCCATGGCGAGCCATCCTGAGCAAATTTGTGATATACCATGGTCTCTTCATGTAACCGTTTATTAAATAAAACAAGTTTTGAGAGCAAAGGTCTTGGGATTGATGGATAAAGCGAGCTACAAATAAAAAGATAATCTTCCTCTATTAACTCGTCCACATATACCTATTACCAACAAAAGGAAAAATGGCAGTGGATCATTTGTGTTAACATAAGGTTAATCATCCAGTTTCATACAAGTCATATATCCACAGCTTTAAAAACAAGAAGACAAACAAACCTTGGTGAAACGATTCAAAAAGGACCTTGGGAGGCCTTTCCTACCACCACCCTGATAAGAAGGGTTTTGACAAGCAAAAACTCTGAAAGATGATGGACACCTAAAAGTAAGACCCAGCTCAGGAATGAAGACCTCCCCACGATGATCCAAAATAGCATTCAAACCCTATTAAAAAATGAAATTGATCACTAACATCATTGTGCATAAAAAGATAAACACAAGCAGTAGCTTTAGGGGAAAAAAGGAAACTAAAAGCATCAAAATCAGAAAGCGGTTACTATTATTTTAAAAAAAAGGGGGAAGGTTTAGAGAGCACCTCTAAGACTGATTGTGGCGCAAGATTAAGCTCATCTAGCAACACCCAACAACCCTCCTTTATAGCCTGCCACAAAGAACACAAGTATTTCAGTAACTGTTGTAAGTGAACCAGAGACAAAAGCTTTTGGATAAGATGACTGAACCTGCAGTAGGATACCATCAGACCACGCAAACTTCATTCCTTCGTCACTCTCAACAGGTAAGTCTGATCCCAACAAATCCATTATGTCAGTCTGCACCAAAAACACAATTAACCATTACCATGCTAAGTTTAAAATGTTATGGAAAATGAAAAAGATAATACAGGAGAACTACACATGACGACAAAGGAAAAAGACAGAGGGACACAATCAGAAACACCAACCTGCTCAGATAAGTTTATGCGTATGACTTTATGCCCGGAATATTTTCCTAATGCAACAATTAGACTTGTTTTCCCAACACCTGGACTGCCTTCAAGTAACACTGTAATACATGCAATGACCCAACATCATAAACATTATAACACAAAGGGGAAATGGAGAAAAGGCTCATCAGCGCTAAAGGAGACAAACCCGGCTTGGGAAGCTGCATAGCTCGCATCACCCGCAAGGCATTTCTACGTGTGGTTGGGGCCAAAAATTCAAAACCTCCAACTTCAGTCTTTTGATAACCTATAGATACAGGAAATATGTTACCACAAAATGTTTAAAAGAGTGGAAGCTCTAGTGTTTCCATCTCCATAACAAACTAACACTAAAAAAATGATTTGTAAGATGACCTTTTTTGATGTAAAATGGATTGATGCCAAAAGTATTGTCACATTCCATATCATCACTGCATGGAATATCACCATTTGTTTCGACATCACCCCATCCATAGTTTCCCATTGTTGAAAGTTTCACATAAAGCACATTTTTATCTTCCACCTGTAGCATCAAAAACAAAATCAGACAAAATATACAGTAGAAATTCAAATAAAGCAACAAAAATTTGCTCAAAATAGTCAACAAAATGTGCACCCAGAAAAGATACATCGTTAAAGCTAAAAGACAACTCACATAACAGTTTTTTGATGTTAATAAATATATAAATAAAAGCTTTCTATATCTTATCCAATAAAAGGCTTGGCAATATTACATGAAAATATAATATAAAATCAGCAATGGCAAATCATGTAAAGTTCCAGGAAGCAATTTATACGAAACCAAATTTGTAACCAAATATACAACAGGATGCTGAAAAAGAATAGACGTCTAAAATCAGTGTTTATTAAGGAAACAGATGTTATGGGAACAAGTAAGAAAAATATAAGTAGTGGACAACAGAAAGGAACTTTTGCAAAGACGTCAAATCATTTATGATTAATGTTACTGATTTCGTAGTTTTGAGTATTAAACATCAATTCTATGAGCTTCTCTCAGTTGTGACCAGAATCAGTTCTTAGCTGACATTTGAAAATCCAATATCCCTAAATGCAAGTACGAATATCATGCTCATCAAAGCTACGAACTGATGACTTCTCATGAAAATTGGTAAGATATTTTAAAAAAAAAACAAATAATAAGAAGAAACAAGAGAAAATTTTAAATGGTGATGAAGATAGTCACAGTAATACTAAACCAGCAGCCCACCTCAAAACACCAAAAACTTTACAGTTGAAATAAGTCACATAAGAACAACAAACTTAAGCCAAAACAGCATTACTTCCTTTTATGAATAAAGAAAAAAAATGTATAAAATTGTGTAGAAACTAAAGCCCAAAAGATTTTAAGATGCAAACTTTATCCCACATGAAAATTTGTAAGATTCAAAACAATAGAATAAATCTAATACCAAAACACGGAATAGATATTGGTTAACTTTTTTAAATGGAAGCTAAAGATATCATATATTTTGAAGCAATAGTATCTACCATTTTTAACGACAAACTGATGGTTGATTCATTCATTTTGCAGCAACAAACACAAATGCACATACAGAAACATACCTTTAGTTGATCCAAAAGAAAAGTCAAGCATCTCTTCCTCAATTCCTCAGCATCCCTTTTAGAAATACCAGTCCCTAAGAAACATGTGAAAGAAAACATACACGAGGAATAAGAATTAAAAAGTTTCACAATGGTTAACGGCAATAACAAGGACTCACTGCTTACATGAATAAAAATTTACCATCAATCAAAATCATAAGTGGAAACATGACATAAAACAGTATTCAACTTTGCAGATTCAAACTCAATGCATTATTAAAAGTAAATGTGTAACATAAAAGGACAAATTTTCAGATGCACCTTGAAGGTAATATCAGTATGAAGAAAAAATTACTAACTGTAAAACCATTCAAGGAACAGAAAGGGAACACAAATCTTTAAAATCAAATCGATGGGAATCATGGATCAAGATAACAACTCCATATAATACTTTAGTACATCTCAAAGTATGAAACCAAAGATGTAAACAGACGCAGGAGTTAATACGCATAAGACCAATGCAAAGGCAATCTATCTTCTCAATGCAAAAAGTCACAAAAACAAGTAGAGAAATATAGCAAAGTGGGTACCTACCTAAACTGACTCCATCAAGCAAAATAAGAAAAACCCCATGAAGGAATGCATAAGTAGGCCCTAAACTTCTCTCTGTCACATTAATGAAGGCAACCCAAGACAAGAGATCTCTCACAGTAAGTGTTCTTCCTGTTTGTAAATGGCTGAACCACTGTATAGCAGAAAAAATAACAATAGCCAGTGAATCAAGCTGATCCAATGAAATTATAAAAATCATACAACATCACAGAAAAGAAGAAAATGTCTTCACTAATCCTCCTCCATAAGTGCTTGAACGCTAAAAAGAATAAAAAACACCTTACAGATAAATGCATGTTGAGACCCGATAGCAGGAAGACACAATATCATTTAATAGTATGCAATAAGATGATATCAAATACTTATGCGATGGCTTTTTTTGTAAAATCCTTGTGGACATTGGCAGCATCAGATTTTGCTGACACTTTATTTTGTCATTCAACATGGTTAGTAGTCATCAGACAAACAGATAGAAATAAACTGTTCATCTTTTTTAAAAAACTGTTCTGTTTCCTGCTAAAAAGATATCAGAACTGCATTCAAAAAATAAACAAATAAACTATAAAGGAAAAAAAATAGAACTCGCCTCCCAGAAATTTAGCATAGGGTCCACCAGAAATGAAAGTCCCGGATTGGCAATTCTGCAAGAATGTAAACGATAAATTAAGATCATGCAACAGATAACGTGTATGAACTGCCTCAATGAACATATTTCCTGAATACACAAACCTTTGCAAACAAATGTTTCTAAGCTCCTCTAGGTCAGTAACAGGAGGAACCCATATCTCAGTGAACCGGTTACGCAGAGCTGGAGATAATTCCTTCTTACCATAATCACCACCAGGATTCATTGTCGCCAGAACAAGAAAGTTTTCATGGGCAGTAACATTTTCCAAAATAGACCCTCCTTTCTCAGCCAGAGACTGCAAAAGGGAAACAGTGACAACCAAGAATACAACATATAATCATATTGCAGGTGACCATGCATATTCTAAGGAGGTAATAAAATGATAAAAAAGAGTATGTAAACAATATACAATAAAACATACTGCTACTTATACAATTGATTAAACACTTAGCAAGCATATGTAGCAGAATAGTGGTAATTGTTCAGATTGGCATTCAGTAGAGCTGCCTCTAACGTGAAAAAATTATGTTCATTAGGCTAAAATCACTCAAATTTTTTTGTAAAATTTTGGTGATTTGATTTGTTTCCTTATGATCTTTCAAACATCTCTTGATAGATTAGAAAACTTTAATCTCCATCCATCACCATGTTACAAGGAGAAACAAACTCTAGTAACCCAAAGCTAAGTATAAATCAAATTTTGCTTCCTGTTTTCTTTTTAATGAAAAAATTGATGAAGACAACATTAGAAACATTTGTGCAGAAAAAATGATTATAATATTGACAAGCAATTAATACAAAAAGCTTGCTTACAGAAAAGGAAAGAGAAAGAGAGTAAATTAGGTCCATTTGGCCCTGCTGAAATTTAGTCAATAGAGTGGCAGATTTTTCATGATTGAAACACAAGATGTCTTAGCCAGATAGTCTGAGACCACATTCATTGACCAGTATCTCAGAATACCAATAATGGTACTCAAATTCTAACAAAAGAAGATGTAAGATTAGACATTTTCCCAGTATTAGCAGGGAATAGGATGACAAAAATGAGCAACATTGGTGATAATAAAGCCAAGTCTGATAACCCATGCAACAAAATGACCTTAGATGCATTTAAGGAAACCGGCTTGCAAATGAGAGGCAACCTACCAATTTTCTTTCTGGCTCTAAGATACTGTTCAATCTTTCCAGTACACTATCATCAGCTAAGGATATTTCATCCACAAGAAATAGACTGCCCTCCTTCATTGCTTCAACAAGAGGACCATCATGCCACATGAAGATAGTCTGCCACCGCTGGTGCAGCTGGGTGACACCCAGCATCAACTGCTCAAGAGTATCAAGGTCTTGTGGAGTCACGGCATCACGCAAAAACTGACCTTCTCTATAACATTTAATTATTGCAGCCAACTTATCAAGAGTCAAAGAAGCCTGGCCAATATCCGAAGAAATTGTCTACAACCAAGAAATGCATGAGAAGACCTGAGTGTCCAATAAGTAGTAGAATAACATCAACTTACCCTATTTATGAGCAAATAAGTGCTTACCGAGTCCCCAATATAGTGGATTAAAACCTTTGACAACCTCAACTGTTCAATTAGATGTTTGAATTCAGACATCAGTCTTGATCTATCCCGAACAGGATAGAACCCCTGTTAAACAGTTCATCAGTAAACATTTGAAGGTCACTAGATTTCCAAAATAGTCAAAACACAGGAAAAATGAGCAATAAGACTAAGATGAGGGAAACGAATATCAGTAATAACCAACCCCAATAAAATCAGATGTTTCTGTGTACTGATGACAATTCAAAATACGCAATTTTGACCCCAATACCAAGCTCAACAACTGACAGACAGTTGTCTTTCCACCACCAGTTTCACCAACAAGCAGTATTGGTTCAAGTGACTCATAGCAACGTTTGACAAGAAAGTACAACCTCCACATACTTCTAGTCCAGATGATACTGCAAGCAACAAATTAGCAGTGAGAGAATGACCTTTGATAGAATAAAGCCTATACCAAGAAAGTAACCATTCCATGATTCATACTTTCCAAGAGACCCCGAATCTGAATCACTTCCAGCTTGTTCCTGAGTTATCACAAAAACCAAAAAGCACTTTAGTATATTATCACTCAACCAATCATACAATTGATAGAGTCTGTCAGAGAAGATAAACCGATGAAATGAAAATATTAGGATCTCAGATTTGAAAAAGAATTAAAATAAATCAATAAGCACACATATTTCTATTTCGACAATTTTGCAAGCATCACAAGCAGAAACTGTCATATTACTTAATAATCCACATTTAAATCACGCATAAAATATGAGATGCAAAAGCACAAACCTGCGGGTAAAAGTCTTCCTTGACAAGTCTGACGCGAAGATGTCTCTCCAAAACTTCTTGAACCACACATTTCTCACCCTCATCACGCAGCCTTTCTGCTAAAAGATAATAACCATCTCTGGCCAAATCTTCATAAGACTTTCCAAAGGCCTTGAAACGATTAGCCCAACGGAACAAGTCTCGTGGAGTTATGAATCCATGCTTTCCAGCAAATACCTTGCTACTTTGCCTGTGCAATTGCAACTCCTTCATGACTTCAACCATCTTCTTAGCATAAGTTTCAGGGATTTCACACCTTTTTTCTAATATTGTGCTTAATTCATTTTCTGGAATTTCATCAACATGGATCTCAACAAAACGGTTGCGAAAGGCTCGAGAAAGCATTTTACGACCACCATAGAAAGTAGGTGGATTTTGCGTGGCAAAAAGCATAAAATCCGGATGCGCCTTTATAGTTTCACACAGTTCAGGCACAAAAAGCTCTCTGTTGTCATCCAGCAAACGATTCAATGCTTCTAGCACATCAGAAGGGGCTAGGTTAAGCTCATCCAGAACAATCCAGTGACCATTCCTGACAGCCTTAACTAATACACCTTCATGAAATACAAGTCTCCCACAGGCATCAGTTATGTAAGAACCTAAATATTCCTGCAGATCAGTATGCTCATGATTATTTATCCGCACAAACTCATGACCAGTTATAGAAGCAAGATACTTAACAAGACTAGTTTTCCCACTGGATGTTGGACCCTGTAAAAGAATTGGATATCTCTTAACAAAGATTGCACGAGCCAAGTTGCTAAGATGCTCTTTAACACTTTTCGTTAGAACATATTGCTTCAAGAAATCATCAGACATTGAAATTCCTGTATTAACTATCAAGTAAGCATCAAAAGGCACAGGTGGAGGTATACTTTTTCCTAACAAATATTCAATCATCTGCTTCATTATCTTTGCACTTGGTCCATCCAACAAAGTGAGGAAAAACATGCAGAATCCATCATAAAGTGCCTTCCGAAATCCAAATTTTCTTTCTGCCTTCCTCATAAATTCAAGTGCCCGATAAAGAGACCTTAAGCTGTATTGTGGCTTCTGATTAGCTCCATCCTGCAGCTTTTCTTCAGATTCTTTTTTCGCTGCTTTATAGAAACACCTTATTTTTTCTACTAATTCTCTATTTGATCTGTTTTCTCCCAAAAATCTTTCAATAAATAGTTCCAAATCTTTGTCATCTAGTACATCATCAACAAAAAACTCTGTAAATCTACCACGTAAAGAGTAAGGCAGGTCTCGCTTCCCAGCATCAGTTGCAGGGTTCATACAAGCAAATATGCGGAAGTTAGGATGCCTACTTATATGACTGGCATCCCCTCGTTCAGCTAAACAAAGTGAACCATCATCTCCTTCAAGAACACCAATAATTCTCTGCAGTGTCTCTGGAGGAGCCAAATTCATCTCATCAAGTAAAATCCACTCACCTTTTCTCAGTGCAGTTACAAATGCACCTTCTACAAATGAAAATATCATTCCTAAAGAGGCAATTTGTCTGGAGGCGGCTTCGAGTTTCTGAGAAAATTTCTCCCACTCTTCATCCAGGGGCTTCTTCCGTTTCTTCACCTTCTTTTGATATTCATCAACATACTTCCAAAGTCCTTTCAATAACTTTTTCCACTCCTTATCACTCAAAAGTTTTTGTAGACGTGAAAAGATCTTGCTATTTTCCTGTATATCAAAACACAACAGCAAATTTTTTTTATCAACATTATCTACCATCATATAGGCAAAGAGGAAAATACCAAATTAATTTATACCATCACGGAGAATGTCTTAGAAAACAAGCAAACAAACTCCTTATACAAGGGACTGCATATGAACCGTGCATTCATAGGCTTAAATCCTCCTAATAGATCAGCAACATCGCTTTGCTGACTTAAGTTCTGGACATGAAAGCAATTCAATAAGATTTCATCAACCAGCTGAAAGAAAGAGGGGAGAAAGAGAGATTCACGCCAACATACCAAGACAGTAAGTCTCTGGCCAAGCATCATGGCCAGATTCTGTACAAGTGTAGTCTTTCCAGTACCAGTTTCCCCAACCAAGAGAACAGGCTCATTGAACCTGACTGAGCAGGCTATTTTCTCAAGTATATGCAGAGAACTATGGATGTTCACAAACTGTCTAGTCTGGTCGCGTGACTGCAAAAATCAACGATGGCATTAAAAATGAAATTCACAAGAAGCAAACTGTCAATCAAGAATCTCATAGCAAACAAAATATAAAAATAAAGAGAAATTCAAGTGCATACGCTAACTGTTTCAGAGCATTGAAAACTAGCACGTCCGACTCTCAATTCCGAGGACAATTTCTGCATTTCAGAGACCAACATAAGAAACTGATAAAATCCAGTAAGTAGAATCACCACTACAACTTGAAACAATAAATACCTGGATAACAGGTTCATGAGAAGGATATAAGGTCTCAGCCATTGAAACTGGAACTGCCCACATCTTTGCAAGTTCCTTCATCATAGTCAACCGGTTTTCAGCAGATGTTGAGAAAGATGCAAATATATCTACAGCCTGAGAGCACACCATTTCATTAGCAAAAATATATAGGATGAAACTTGAAAGAAACAGACGGCTAAGAACAAAGACTAAATCAGACCTCTTGATAGATGTAAAGGCATTCATCAGCTGATAAACCATTCAGCCTTGAGCTAAAGTCAAAGCAGGCAATTCGTTTGCACCATTTCAGTAGATCCCTGCCCGAAGGACAAAAGAAAATGCAGTGAGGCAAATCCAATTGATCTGATGTGTAACATGGAAAGTGAAATGCCATTAATACCTCAATGAAAACCTGCCGATAGAACCATTGGAAGCAGAATTACCCAGCTGAAATCCTGCAACCTCGTGCAGAGGGTAGGAATTAACTCTTTCAAAAGTTTCTGCCATACACATCAAGATATATAGTTAATACTTATTTAGCCTCACTTTAGCACCTATTTTGGCTTTTGCTTGTTCTTCAGATAACATACGATCAAACCTACCTATGAGTCTTTCAGCAAGGGACTCCAAATTTGGATACCATGATTTCACTATATTTTGCAAGTCATCATTACTTGGTGGCATAATCATCACTCTCCTCCACAAATTGCCAATTGAATTTGCACCTACCACCAAATGAAAAAGTGATTTGAGATCAATAGTCCAGTTTGCATGCTTGAATTAGGAATTTGTGAATAAGAAGTTAGCAAATATATAACAACACATAAAGCCAACAACAAAAATAAAATTGCAAATCACATGCAACCAACTTGAGGCAAATGGAAGGGAAGTTGTGAATCTAGAATTTCATACAAACCTTCTGCATGGTGTGATGCATCAAGCTTAGATGTTGAAATGGTGGCAAATAGACGAAAGCTTTCTGGTACCCTTATTTCCTGCAGATTTCCCATATGCTTCAATTCAAGTAGACAAAAAAGGACCAGAAGGGAAAAGAAAATTCCAAGAAGGTCAAGTTAACCAAAAGAAGGGGGGTGTGGTGGAGGGGAAGGGGGAGGGGGAGGAGACGAGGTGGGGATGAAACCCTGTAAAAGTTCGGTGTTACATAAACTTCAATAAGCATTCTATTTGAATTGGTTGCCAGAAAAGAACCCTATAAAATGAAGCAGATTGCTACAGTAATGCCATACAAGTTACAAAAGCAATAACGGAGATGCAAAGCAAGTTATCAAATGAAGTGCCTTTCAGTAGAAATATAATCATGCATTTCATTATGGTATATATTCAAGCCTACAAAATAAAACTATTCAGAATGCCATAGAACAAAAACACAATTCACAGAGATTCAGCATACAACCACGAGGAAAATACGGGAGCCCATTAAGTAATGCACTCAATCACAAGACATAATCCTATCAGATATAAAACATGTACTATAAACATTAAGCCCAATTACAAGCAATTGTAGCATCATTTGATCAAAGTTCATGCATAATTATATCAAGAAAATTACACTCTAGCACTTCAATAAAATAAGCTCAACAATAATATTTAAGCTTTGACACACCCTTTCCCATACAAGCCTCACAGATGAAAAAAGCAACCACAACCACAAACGGCAAATAAAAGCATAACTAATATAATTTATTTGATACAATAACTGGATACAAACAAAACTAGTTCAGCTGCAAAATTAAGTTACCAGTTAATTTACAATATTGAACTATATGTAAGGGACAGAGAATAGTATTCACGTTCTAATAGTGTCCAGGGTAATACCTCCCCGTAGCCAGTTGCAAACGAGCTTGAACCTTCCAACAAGGGTAATAAAATGGAATTGACATCTGATGGTGCTTTATCAATATCCTCGAATACAACCCAATATCCACTTAAAATAGCCTGTGAAAAATAAAAATCTAAGGCGTAACAATGCGGTAAAAATTTGGAAGAAAACCTACACAATTTATCTAAAATAGAATCAGACCTGTGTAAGAGTGCCAGGTTGCCATCTAAATTCACCAGGCTGCTCCGTACAGACATAACTTCCAATTAATGTCTTGCCATCAATTTGATCATCCATGTGAATTGACAGAACTATAACGGAGAAGAAAAGAAGGAGAGATGATAATTATAGAAACAGATCCAGAGCGACAGAATGCAGACCATAAGGAAACATTCATAAATCAAAGAACATGTGGAGATATCACAATTGATGAGAATATCTCATTAAAAAAAGGAAAAAGGGAAACTACTTCATTGATAGCAAACAATTCAACAAGCAAATCATCAAAAGTGGCTCCTCAGAACACAGAGCCATGTTAGTGACTACGTCACAAAATCAAAGCAACAATCTTAACAATATGGTACTTCAAAGCAGTTTCACAAATAAATATAAAACTACTAATCGCCCTAAATTTCTAATTAGTACAAATTAGATATAGATACAACATAAAATGTATGGAATTTCAAAATGGAATAATTGGTGTCAATGTACATGCTGGCTCAACATCAAATGGACATTGCAGAGTGTTTCAAAAATTTCAATGGTTTTTTGTGAAAGAATTATAATAGAAATAAAAGCAGCAACAAAAATATCAAGATACCGATCTAACGAACTGAAAATTACCTTGGTTACCACTTTCCCAGGCCAACTTACTAACAAGTGCGGATTTGCCAGAGCCAGTAGGGCCATAGAGAAGAACAGGCCACTTTTGACTCACTGCCAACAAGGCCACCTCAAAGCTTCTCTTCACCGTGGATGTCAAAACAAATGGCTTGCCATCTGATTTATTATCCCTGAATTCCAAAATGGTCCTAGATGTCAATTAGCTTTTCAAAAAAAAAAAAAAGATAAATATGGGCCTCAATTGTATATAAAAAGAGATGTTCCAATCAGACCTATGTGGACTACATAGAGGAAAAAAAAAGCACATAAACAATTAATAACATAATAAAAGATCAACAGTGGTTTGGCTAACCCCTACCATGTTTCCAATCTTCGGCGCCTGGATGATGGTTCAATTTCATGAACTTGTGAGGAGGCCGGTGAATTAAAGCCAAAACACTGAAAACAGTTTTCTTGATTGAAACTGAAGCAACCAATCCTTGAACCCAACTTCAGATCATCAGATGACTCAGTATACAAGCCAGCCTTCTCCAATGATGTATCACAACAAAACTCCTTCCAGCTGAAAAACGAAAAGGAAAGAGAAAATTCTAGAAGGTCATAAAACAAATTATTGACAAAATTATTTTCTAAGAACCATTTGTTCTATAGAAATAAGCAAAACGAACCGCAATAAACATGAAAAAGATTCTTCAGCTTGAACACCAAAGTTCTCAACTGCTCTATCACCCATTCTCAAAATGATAGACAGTATCTGTACCCCACACCATCTTATATCTGCAATATCATTCTTCAGTTCAGCATCATTGCACAAGTCGAGACTACCCAACTTCTTAACAAGAACCAAGAAGCAGGACCAATCCCAAAGTTTTGAGAGAATCTCAGTTTCAATTATGAGGAGGCGGTAGGATATCCTAGCGGCATTTAAGTAATGACTTATAACCTGAAAGGATGATATAAAATCCAACAAGTGACCCAACTGAAGATTGGTAAAATTCTAGCAAGAAGAAAATCTACTAAAATTATGAAACAATTGCTGCACACAGCGAAATTGTTCTTAAAAACATCTCAATATCAAATTCTGTATGCATACTACTACAACTTGCACAAGTTAAAGATCGATTCGAACATCGTCATGCTCCAAAAAACCAAAGTATGGATATAAAAGAATTGATTCTCAAGAGCTTGCAAATCCACACAAGGCAATGCCAGTTCCAAGACTAAAATCAGATCTACTTTTCTTCGTTACAAACTCAATACATCTATATTAACAGAAGAAAAAAGAAATAACAGAAGTGGAAAAGACGTCCATACTACATTAAGAGAAAAGAACACTATACAAAAAAGCAACAAAAAATCTTAAACAATGTGATCTGTAAATGAAAACAGCCCCATACCACTCCACAGAAAACTCCATAAAGATGTGAAAACAACAATACCTTCACAACTGTCAAGAATACAGTGGGAAAAAAAAAAGATTTATCTTTAAAATCCTTAGGAACAGAAGAACACAAAGATCAAAAAAAGGGACAAAAAAAGTACAAATTCCTATCTACTTAAATAATACTCTTTATATATATATATATATGTATAGAGAGAGAGAGAGAGAGAGAGAGAGAGAGGAGATCTACTAAACTGATACTTCAAGGAAAATATATAAAAATTTACATGTCCAACCTTACTTTTTTTTTAAGTCTCTAACATGACAAATCATCAAATCAATGTCCCATACTAACTCAGCCAGAATCCTCAAGAGATTCTAAAAGAGTCCACTAGAATAGTACTGACCAATCAACTTTACAATGAAATGTGAGAATCATTAAGAAGTAAAAAGTCGGGAGAAAAGGTAGTATGTCCTACCAACAATGCCCTTGATTCCTAAATAACATACTTCGAAGCGTAATGCCCCCATCAAGGAAGGGAGGTAAAACTCGCCAGATAAACATCCACATTAGACTTATCTACCTACATAATCTATGTTAAGTTTAAATCATACAGATACCAAAAATAAATAAATCAAAAGAATATTGTACATACCCCTGAAGATAACTCAGGGACTGTTCTTTTCATCAAACGTTCAAAACAAGGTGGAGCGAATTTGAAATAAGTTAATACAGACCTGCATCAAATAACCAAGCATGAAGCACAAGCATAATGAAGAAAAATGTTTAATTTAAATTTATATCTTTTAACCATTGGTAAAACCAACAATACCTGGCATTAGAAAGGGAGTAGGTTTCTACCAAGAAGTTTATCTTAATTTTAAGTTTAGGTTCTTTTCATTAGTTTAAGAAAATGATATGCCTACAAATCTATGATTGGTCTGCTTCAGCTATTGAGTTACGGAAGTTTCTCAGCCTGTTCTCTATCAATTACCACAGAGAGAAGCCCACCAATGCTTCTCCAATATAAGATAGAAGGTTTTTGTTTTCATTTTTGATACCAAACTCAAAAAATTAAAAAATTAAATTAAATGCAATTGATACATGAATTCACTATTTTCTGAGTTATTTTCAATCTCTGCAATCACTATGGACATGCAGTTCGTTAGAGGGCGACAAAGAAAATTATATAGAATTTTTACCCCAATAAAAAAGGAGCCAAATCAAGCACACGACAGAAGGCCAGGCAAGCAAGCTCGTGAAGATTCAATCCCCTCCCACGTTGAGCATGAAACTGGATGACATCAACAACTTCGGCATCACCAAGACCGCCAAATTCTTCCACTTGCTCATCTGAATTTGAACTTAGATCGGGAACAAGACGAAGCAAAGCCACAACTCTATCCACAATCTTCTGTGCTATTGGTCGGAAACACCCTATCAATGGAATCGTATAATGAGGGTGCAAAGATAGCTCTGCCACTGAAATCACCACCTCCTCTTCTGTCACCTTGTAACCCTTACAAACCAAATCCAAAAAAGAATATTTCAACAGAGAACGACATGGAAAATCTACTGTATGTGGAATTCACACAAACAGTATACTTGCTACAAACCAAGCAATAAAACCTAAAAGATACAAACATGAAACCCCATGATTCTAATTCTTCTAAATTCCCTGGGGTAAGATGAATTTGGAATTTTTCTTGGGCTGAAAGTCAGATTTTATGCAGATTTTGAATTTATTTTCATCTTTTCTTTTCCTCTTTTCCTCACTTCTTTACATCAAATTTCTGATGAACCAAACTAAAACATGATCCAGAATACCTTTTTAGAAAGCAAATCAAAACGCTGTAGATGTCCAAGCTTGGGGCAGCGGGCAAGAAACCTCTTGAGTGCAGATTCAAGACTGAAACTTCCATCAATTGCCATTGATAACTCAAAATTATATGTACATACAGACCTATAAGTAAAAAAATGCGTGTTGAGTTTATGACGCTACAACACCAATACACAACCCAACGGAAGACTCTTTTATCAGGTTAAACCTGCACAAAACAAAATAACAGGTAATCAATTCCAGAGAAAATGTCCATAATATTCAACTGAAATTCAATTCTCCTAGATATCCGATAAAACGTAACAAGCTAACTTCTATCTTAGAACCTCGTCAAGGAAAAAAATTAAATTTTGGGAAATTTGAAGTTTCCCTTCAAACAAACATACCCTATTTGAGTTTTAAAAAATCCCATAAAACTTTGTTATGCAGCTGTTCAATATGCAAGTATATGCAAAAAGGTCTGCAAAAGAAAAAATTAGCCTGGAGACAAGTTCCTGAAATCAGAAAAGGACAAAACAAATTCTTTAACCAAATTTTATATTCCCTTGAATGAAACACGCTCTTTTACACAACAAAAATTCCCAGAAAACAATAAAGCTTAGGATGAGGAATTGAGTCAAAAGGAGTGAACTTTCCTGATAAAATAATTATTCCGGGAAACAAACAGAGTTGAAGTGAACTGAAAACGGACCAACTTTTGATTTTAAGAGGGATTGACTGTCAGTTTCTGAGGAGTTTGTCTTTCCACTGTCTGTTCCCTTCAACTTCAGCAACTCCGCAATGGTTTAGGGTTTTGCAGAGGTTCATGAAATCATATTTATACAATATTTTCGGACTGCGCAGTTTAAAGGTGGCGCGAGTCGGCCGGTCGACTTTATGTCGGGATATTTTCTTTAAGGTCCTCTGTTTTGACTTTATTCTACTAAAGATATGTTGCATAGAAAAATAGGTATAACAGTCCTAGTATTTTGAATATCAATCCTAAAAGTCCCCCCAATAATGAGTTATAATTTGAGTGATTATTAAATTTATTTCTATACATTGTTTCCATAGTTTGTAAAATAATAAATAAATTCAAAAATACATCACTTATCTTAAATTCATCCTTATCATTTTGACTCTGTTTCTTAAAAATATATTTCAAAAAATAATTAAAGCACATTGAATTCTCCAATTCTTTTAACTTTTCTGCATTTTAGATCCAATACCCAATGGCAAAAGCTTATAAATTTATGAATATTGAGAAAGCAACGCAAGCGTTGTGGATGAAATTGAGGTAAGTAATAAATTTATGAATTTTTTATAATTTTAACAAACTATATAGACCAATTTGACAATTTCCTTTACAGATTCCCACGGTTTCTCGCCAGCTCGTGTCGTGAATTCTCGACGAAAATCGCCAACAAAGTACTCAATTACACAGCATCATCCACAAAAGAATTAAGCAGAAAATTTATTAAAAAATAAATAAAATCATTTGCTATGTAAGACAACAAAAACTAAGAGTCACAAAGGATAAATGACATCAAAATCTCATAAATATTTGAGCAACTGAAAGAATATAAAGGAAATAGAACTACAAAGAAACCAAAATACAATCTTGTATACGTCGTATTATACAGACTTTGATACAATGCATGCCAGGCCGATAAAATGTGGCCACAAATCACAATGGAATACCCCAAAACACATGGAATCACAAAAACTGGCAAAGAAAACAGCAAGGAAAGGTATTCCAAGAGAAAACAAATATGCAAAGAAATGTGAAAAGAATCGACCCAATAGATATTTTTTGACTCATGGGAAACTATTGTAATTACAAATTTAACTTGTGAAAGCTGTATGTATGCAGATGTTTTGCAGCACTTCAACTGGGAGATGTGAAAAATCAGCAACAGTAAGTTGACAAGAGTGCTGGCGAGGACTTAGTTACCCGCTATCCTTCGGCTCGCTGCAGTAAGAATGTAAAGCCCGAGTTTTCACGAATCAAGGGTGGAGGATCGATATCAGCAGTCTCTATTTGTTGTATTGACTTGGAAATATCGTCCACTGTGAACGGGATGCTGCATTTTGGGGGGTGAAAAGGCACATTTTGGCTTAGAGCTACAGGAATGTATGAAATTAACACTAATGTTAAATGCATGTAGTTGTCAGAAACTATTACCTTGAGTCGTCATCCAATAAAAATGAACTGCTGACAGCATTGTTCGAGTCCTCGGTCATCATTACTCTCATCCTTGATATTACCTGCAATTAGAGAAAATCTTTTTAAAGAAATTATGACAGATAAATCTGCTACTCACAAGGAAAAGGAAACCAAAAATTGCAAGTTGAAGGAAAAACAGTCGTTTACAAATTTATTTTTTCTGAAGGTTATCAAACAAACTTGAAAAGGAAATGAAATTGTACAATTCATAATCAAGAATATACAACTTACATCTGAAGATACGCTGTGTGTACCATATTTGTCATCCCAATACATTGTACTGATCCTGTACAATTGTTGGATGCTAAGCACCTGAGACAACAATAATTGAGAGACAGTGAGGACAGACAAATACACAACAGAGAGGGAAAAGGATTCAAGGTGGGAGTTTGGAGTAAGGGGGATTGCAATTGTGGAGGTGGAGTTGCTCACAGGGCAAAGATCATTCGTTATTTCTTTCAAAGTCTTCTTCGGCTTTTGATGAATGACCTGATTTGCCACAAAAGTTGGAGTGAGTAATAACGGTCCATATGTAGTATCAGGCAAAATAACAGACAGCATGTAAGTGAGAAGTAAGATGGATAAAACTAACCAGAAAGCCAACTGCTTGCCTAATATGCTTCAATTCCTCCCAGGCTGTGCCTGCAAACTGAATGCATGACAGCTATTAGTTTCAGATGAACAGAAACAAAGATCAATTGCAAAAAGTAAACTGACATTACCTCCTCGGATGCATCATGGTACCACTGTTCTAGTTCTGCCAACCCAGCTTTAACAAACTCCCCGTTGCTAAATGAGCAACATTCACGTCGCAAAAGAAGACTGCAGATCATATTGTTCGGTAATTTTTTTATTTATCATAGCAAATACAAGTAAGAAATAGGGTTTTCCATGAATTTCACCTATTAAACAATTGAACGTTGATAAATGAGAATATCTGTGTGAAAACCTTGCGAACTAAGAATGGAGGAACCTGTACAATCACATGTAGAAATAGTGATGCTAAGTGAAGAGAAAAAAGGAAAAGAAAAAACTGTCACCATTTTGAACGCTTATACTCACATAGTTTGCTCTCATTGTCTTCAAGTAATTATTTAAGCTTTTCACAATGCTTTGCCAATGAGCAATCAAAACTTGCTGACCGACAGCACTGGCGTGAGAACGCCCCTTCACTAAACTAGCCCGTGAAGTCCTAGGTGCCTGCATTGTAGTGCATGAACCATAAATACAGAGTGAGAATACATGGGATTTCAAAGCGAGAGGAAAGACCCATGTACACAGCTGAAACAATGGGGAAACTTTCTCTTCCAGTAACACGGAATTAAATTCTAATTAATAATATAGGACAAAGACATATCATCTACCTGGATACACAATCCAAGCAATGGGGAAATTTCTTTTTTCAAATTGTCTCTAATCATTCCATATATCTTCTCAAGGAAGGCCGTGAGTTGCTGTTTAAAAAGCAGAGCCGGATACTTGGCTTCAACTTGCCGTAAGTCATCCAGTCCACCAAGCACACGACTATTAAGAAATGAGAACCCAGCACTTTGTGGAGAAGATCGAAGACCCTAAAATTTTGAACAGAAATAAATAATAAAACGAGAGAAATACAATAAAGTGCCAAGACAAAGTACATGCATCAGTCTAGAAATCTAAACAGAGAAAAAAGAAATTCTTACTTGTGACATTCTTCCAAGCAGAGAAGTTGATGTCGATCTCCGCCGTTGTGGGGTTAAACTTGCTGCTCCACTTGCTTTCAGTGTACGTTGAAGTAGCAAGAGTAATGTTGATGAGTTTGATAACCAATAGGACAATTTGTCATTGTTGTCCTGGACCTTAGGTAGGCAATAACTTTAAACATCAATGGATGGCTTATAAAATCATAACTAATTATCCATTCAATTTACTACATTCGAAGAAAAGATTTACTATCATGAAACAGAGTTCATTTTGTCAGGCTTAATATGGTTTGTTCATCTATATACATGCCACATTATCACCAAAAATGTTTAAGAGTTACCTCTATTGATGAGCTTATTGTTTGAATGATACGGTCAAAAATGCTGGTTCTTTCAACCTCAAACGACCTCCAATGAAGGAGGCATTTGTATATTAGACAAGCAGCAACAGGCTTGCCTGCTGAGAATCCAAGATCTTGTGAAATACATTTAATTAGCAGGTCTTGGTTCTCCTGCACCAGAAAACAGGATTCAGATTTAGAACAGAAAAAAAAATATACATTAGTTGGAGGCATAGACTGGAAAAATAGATGCACATTAACAAATAAATGATACCTGCTGCTTCTCATTAAGAGTTTTCTGGGGCTTGTTCTCAGTTTCTACTTCCCGTAGACTGGGCATAGTGAGTACAGAATCCTAGTACATCCAGAAAATGTTGGTAGGAAGTTTTCAGTATTTCAACATGGTGGAATATAGCATACACTAGCAGCAATATTTATCTCTTACCTGCGCTTTCTTCATATCTCCATTTAGAATATTTCCATTCTCTGCAGTCCTCTGCAATTCAAAGAGAAACTTTAACATTTATTTTCATGAACATTCGTGTGTATATCCAATGAATAGAAGAAAATGCAATCTCAACCTGAATAATTGTTGTTTTTGGCCGAGCAGTTAAAGATCTACCGGTTGGTGATATGGCAAGTGCTTGCTGGCGGAGTACCTGATTCTCTGATGCCAAATTAGAGACCTTCTCTGCAAGTCTGCCTCACAGAAAGAAAATAGTCATCACAAAGTTCAATATCTTTCACCAGCAAAAAGAACCAGATTGGCTAGTCTGCTCACTGTTGGGGAAAAGAATCAGTAATGGTGTTAGCTGATAGCAAACAACCATCAAACTAATTCAGAACCTGATGAATTGATGATCATGAAGCATGTAAACGAAAATTAACCATAGAACTAACAAACTTGCTTTCAGACAGTTAAGAAATAATTACTGGAAAAATGTTTCAGATGTAATTTTGTCAAACAAGCCACATAAAAAAGACTGACAATACAGGGAGGTGGCAACAATTTAAACAAGGACTACTGTAAACATAAAGTGACATTAACTCTAAGGACAGGACAAACTTTCATTTGCAGCCAACAGGTATAATCTGTTACAAACCTCTGTACAGAATCCTGAAGTTCATCAACTTTCTTCTCTGAATCTTCGAGCTTCTTGGTCAGGTCCCCATTTTTGGTCTCAGCCACCGCATGAGCTTGCTTTGCCTCTTCTGCAGTTTTCGTTTGCAATTGCAGCAAAGCCTGTACATGTTATAGATGTTCATTAGATGTAGTATTGACAATAGACAATTAATGCAGGATCAAATTGCAGTTTGATCATCATCTGCATCCTACTAGGCTTACCTTCAAGTTTTCAACTTCAGCTGTTAATGAATTAATCTTTTCTGTATCTTGGACTATAATAGGGGTTTCTTTCATGACTGGAGGAGCTTCCTTAATGGCTTTGAGAGCAGCCTCTCGTTCTTTGATGACCAAAGAGTTCGCTTCTTCTACTTGTGATTGCATTGCATGCAATGCTTCCTGCAACTTAGCAATTTCTTGGGCTTTTGCCTCCTCAAGATCAGACTGGGTTTCAGAAAGAAAAAGTAAAACGATATTACAAAGCAGACCAACGAGAATCATGTAAAGAATATACAGTTTAGGAGAGTAAGAATACAAGTAAACTACCCGTAATCTCTTTTCAATTTGCAAACGCCATGTAAGTTCCTCCACACGCTTTTCTAGCTTATCCTTTGCTTCCTTAAGAGCTCCTGTCTCTCTTGCCGCCTAAATATATGTGAATGGAAAGTAAGCATTTGCTCTTATTCTAACCCACAAAAGAACACCAAACCAATGAGTTTTGACAAATACAGAACAACAAACGAGCACTTAAATCTAACCATTTTTAGCATTCTGAGCTCTCTTCTCGCAACTCTGCACCTCCAGCCACATTGAGAAACTATAATTGCCCTCTGAAGTCTCTTATAATAAGAATATGCCTGGTGGCAGCGCCATTGAGCCTGCAAATGACGGGTAGACAAAAATATTTGAGCATCAGAAGCGTTAATGGTGAAACTCAATCGCTTTAGATGAGTTGCACACTTCCCCTTAATTAACTATAACATAAAGGTCAAGTTACAGATCAGTGATCTTACCTGGATGATGATGGCAGCTCTTGTTCGCTTCCTTAACCTAAATTCATCACGAGCAACCATCGCTCTTAAGCTTGTCTGCAATATTATGGCAGATGACCTAACTGTTAAATAGGATATCCGGGCTATGTATGCCCGGAAATTCTTCTGGATCTTCAGAGCTCCAACTTTTCGTCTCAACTGTTCATACAGTTTGCGGGCCATTTCACCTGCAAAAGACAGAAAGCACGTTAAACTTCCAAGCAGACGAGCGAATATAGAATGTAGTGGATATTTGGAACAGCTGGAAATCACTATACTTAGAAAGATAAGGAAAAGAAAAGTCTCTCTCAACAATCCTCTTATATTATTCATTACCATTTTTATCTTAGTTTATTTCAAACACTTTTTCAAAACGTGATACAGGAAGATGTGAACTTATTGTCTCACAAAACCACAAGCAGAAGCATGAACATTCAAGAGTATCAGAATTTCAATGTTACCACCATAATTAATCAATAAACTTCTCATGTCACCAGGAAGGTGATGCAGGCATTAATGGCTAATTTGGAAGCAGTGAATGGGAAAAGTTTCTCCAAGTCAAGAGTCAATCTGGTTTTGTGTAATCTTTAGTAAATGATGTTTAGAAAAACTAACTAAAGATGTTTAGAAAAACTAACTGTAGAGAAACCATAAAAGGAATTTAAAGATGGTTTTAATCTGTTTACTGTAAATGAACGCAGAATGTACCAAATGAATTAAGGGTTTACAGCAATATCAGTATTTTCTAGAGTTTTCTGTAACCTATTAATCCATGGGTTTTTCCAGATTTCTTAGTTGAGAAATCTTGGCTCCAACAGTGTTGGGCAAAGCAGTTCCTAATTCATCAAATACAACAAACTGTACCGATTTTTCGTTTACATCAAAAGCATGCCCATGTCAATTAACAATATCAATATGTTTATCCTTTAAGGAAATTTTTTAGAAACTACATAAATAAGATTATGAAGCTTCATCTCATTTCGGTAATAACAAATTCATTTTTCGTTGACATAGCACATATCTAACAATAATAAGTTGAAATTAGAAGTTGGAACCCAACAATAAACTGAGGCAGGTACATTTTACAGAATCCAAAAGGATATACCTCGCAGATAAGACTGCAACATAATAGCAGCATTTCGTAATGCAATGAAATCCTTGCGAGCAATGTAAGTACGCGTTTGACGTTGAATGATTCTAGCAGCATGTCCGAGAACCTCTGCTCTCCTAGCATCCAACTCAGCCATCTGACCTGCTCTCAGGAAAACCTTTGTCTTACCTATCTGCCACACACGCATGCATCAAAGACAATCTTTGTTATATACCGACATACATGGGCAAATGAACAAACATTTCTTTGATGAGTAAAGAAAGAAAGAACTCAATCAAAGGAATTATATTTATATAAACTTGAAATTAGTGTCAGTATTCAATGGAACTATTAAGCGAAACTAAAGGGGCTGCACAAGTAGGAACGATGAAAACAATAAAGGAAAGCCCAAGCACCTGGTATCCTTTCAATCCCTTTTTATCAAGGATCATCTGACAGGCAACCTTATCGTCATAGCTGTGAAAAAGGGAGAAAAGTGCATGAAGTTCTATTTCATATCAAACAATGTAAACAGCGGGCATCATACATTTTCTTTGATATCCATCATCATGGAACAATCTGCAGATATTATGAATGAATGGGACTTACTTTCCTTCCAAAACTTCTGAGGCAAGTAGACCAAAACGGTTAACAAACTCATAGAAAGTACGTCTAGTAGGATAACCGGCACAGCTGATACGAATTGCCTCAAGAACACCCTATAAGTGTGAGAAAACTAGTTACATAGGGCAAAAGAAAAAAGAAATCATAACTTCTTACATGCAATCTAGTCTTCATAGGAGAGTTGACAGATCATTATCAAGATATGAACTCACACCACAGCGTAACTGTTGGATGACATTGAAGTTCTCAAAAATAGCAGGCTTCAGAACATTGTTTGGCTTCACACATCTGATGTAGTGAGGTTCTGTTGTATTCAAGGTCTCCATCAGAGATTGAAGTTGCAGCTGCAATTCAGACAAAATTGATTCACCAAATTATTTTTCGAAACGAGTGCTTCCAAGTTAAATCATACAATGCAATTAGATATTTAACAAACAATAACGAGAATTCAGAGAACCAAGCCATGAATAATAGATGAGCACGCCTGTCATCCGAAACTTTGAAAACCAATTGCTCATTTTAAAAGGCATTTGAAAAGGAAAATAGATGCTCATTACCTTAAAGCGAGATCCAATGGAAGAAAATTTGGATGATTTTGATGATTCTTCCGGAAGCGGAGGAAACAAACCTGCCACAAAGGAGCATTTTGCGGCAGTCAACAAAGCTTGGTGTTCGGCCACCACATAATCTTTGTTTTTGTCCAGAAAGTGATTGGATTGATAATTCACCTTCAAATTATGGATTGATTTTCAGAATCTAAGGAAAATACAATGCACTTTCCCCACTCAAACTGACGGGGAAAAAAGCGTATAGAACAAAGGCATGATAACTTTACCTCCCCTGCATAGTGTGATATCGTAAAATCAGTAAGGGAAAGCTTTGGTTTGATAAAACGTTTATTATTTTTGAATGTCTGGTACATCTTCTGCGCAAATGTTTCATGCGTTGACTTAGGAAACATGCTGCATTAAACAACCAGGAAATGAACTTTACTGGTCTTCGAAAAGGAATATCATCCACAACAGATAAAAATCAGAAAATCAACCAATAGCATTTGAACATCGGTAATCAAAATTAACCAAAAGAGCGTACCAGGCTTCATCTAAAAGTGCAATTATTCCTCCAGGTTTCTGTCAAAAATTAATTTGCACATTCACTGTGTGAGACCTCACATGACAATGACTTAAATATCTAATAGTTTATGAAACCACAACATAAGTTTAAAACTAAAAATATTTATTGTCCTTGAAAGCAGAAAAATACAAGGAAACACATCGTAAGTCAAATGTTGCACAAGGAAACTTAATACCTTTTCAATAAGATCCAACACGTCTTGGTTATCAATAAACTCTATGTAGCTCCAATCTATGGCTTCTCTAGTATACTCTTCCTGCTCCATTTTGAACACATGCTGCAACCATAAAATAGCAAAAAATCAGTCTTATCTACTCAAAGATAATGAGCCAAAAGCAGTCTTATCTACTCAAAGATAATGAGCCAAAAGCAGTCTTATCTACTCATAGATAATGAGCCACACTCAATGATTGAAAAAGAGCAAGGAATAAAAAGAACTAACCTGATTGAAGTGTTGTTGCAACTTTTCATTTGTGAAATTGATGCAGAATTGCTCGAAACTGTTTTAGAAGAACATATGCAAGCAGGGAACCAAGAAGTCATGCTTAAATTAAATGCCTAAAACAAACAAAAATATCTTTCTCCAATTGAGCAATAAGCACATCAAAATTATGACTTACCTATTACATTTAAAACTTTCAAAACCATATATATCAAGAACTCCAATGATTGAGGTTGAACTTGGATCCTGCCCAATTGAAATGTTAATCTTTTCCACAATCCTGCACACAATGATGTAAACAACATTATAATCTAGTGTAAACAAATCACAAAGACACTTCTCAATCCAAGTATAGGAGACAGAGGCAAAAGAATTTAGTTTAATACACTCCTTACCAGTCAAATAAGCGAGAATAAATTGTCTTGGCTAAAGCATCCCTGCTGGCTACTGCATTAACAGGATCAAGGGTTCTGGTGATAACTTCTTCTGGTGTAACCATTACGCGTTTAATTAGAGCATCTTCTAAGCTCTGGGCATCACACCTATATGTAAGTTTGATTAGTTAAAAAAAAAAAAAACAGCTATAATCTGTACTCCAAAGAAGTAGAAGCAACAAACCTAAGAAGTTCTGCAGTCATATTAAGATGGAATCGAGACTTCTCATCTTTAATGACTGACGAATCTATCTCCTTCCCCTTGGCAAAATCAATATTACCAATATGAAGAATCGCAGCCACAACCCTGAAAATGGCCTCCTGCAGAAAACTGTATAAGATCAGAATTTAGTTGAACGAGAATATGAAGTCTTCAGAAAAAAGAAAGAGAAAAGAAACCTGTTCTTCGTCACTGATTCCAACGATATCCATAGCCCTTCTAGTAGCAAGATACTCATGAGCATCATTTACACCATCCAACTCATAACAATTTGATTGATTTAAATAATGAAAAGATTTTGGGCTGCCCAATTTGTATTTGGCAATATCCTGCAAATATTTGCAGAATTTTTTTGAAAATTACATCAATTGAAATAAATAGCCACTAACAGCATACAAGAAACCAATGAGTAGAAGATTGAAAAACACCTCAGGTGGCGCTGCACAAAGAAGGTAAAAGCAATGGTAGTTTCTCTCTGGATCAGAAATTTGGCAAACGCGAGACCTTTCAAGAAGATAAGTTCTAATTGCTGCCCCAGATATTCTCCCATTCTTGTCAAATTGGATTTCAACAAATTTACCGAAACGACTATGATGTGATGTCGCGAATAACATAAAGATATATTAGAAGAAACTTGAAAACAAAGGTACAAATGAATACTTGAATGATTGAGCAATGATTGAAGTTGTACTTCAATTAACAACTAATGCAAACCTTGAGTTGTTGTTCCTCACTGTTTTAGCGTTGCCAAATGCTTCGAGAACTGGGTTGGACTGTTGTATTCAAAGCAAAAAAGATGTCAATACAGAGTATACCCAATTCCCTTTCTTCACAAATAACAACATGACATTCTTAAGCTTATAAACAGAACTTTTTTAGTTTTAGAAATCCAACACATGAAATAATAAATTCATCTAACCTCCAGAACTTGTTGTTCTACAGTTCTTCCTTCTACACCAGATCGCCCACCCAAGTATGCAAGATATCTCATAAGCATCTTTGTTGTTTCTGTTTTACCGGCTCCACTTTCTCCACTAACCAGAATAGAGTTGCTTTTTCCTTCATTAATCATTGCCCTGTTTTCTTATTGTATATCAGTAACAGGACAACCACAAATGATATAACAATATATCTGTGTTTGTCAATGAGTGAAAAATGTAACATCCAAGATCTGAAATCACCTGTATGCAGCATCTCCAACCGCAAAAACATGAGGACTAAGCTCCCCAAATGCAGCTCCTTTGTATTGTTCCATCATATGTGTGTCATACAGATGAGGCAATCTTTGAAATGGATTGACTGCTATCAGGATATTACCCGTGTATGTCTGTGAAGGTAGTATGTGATTGTGAGCACCATATGAGTTTGTGAAAGCCCTTACATAGATAAAAGTTGCTTCAACACTTAGCACAAGATAAATGGACAAGTAAAAGGAAAATGACTCACATAAATTTCATTAAGTTCATATCTAGTTCGCAGGTTCTGCAGAACCCCAGGTTCATGCAAATAAGAGAGCTTTGTCATGTCATCAACACCCCCAGGAGGAGCTTCGGTGTCCTCTGGGAACACCTTGGATATATTCGTAACAATCTGCACAAAAGCCATTATTCTTAATGATACACAATAGAAGTACATGCTAATGTTACTAGAAACAAACAGTTCTGATTATTATTATGGAAAAATGGAGCATAATAGAATGATTAAAGAGAATAAAATTTTCCATAATGTTAATTACAAGTAGCATAAGAGCTAAAATAACTCCTAGAAGTTATATCTTGGTGGTGAAAGCAAAACTGCTTCTTTCATCCACGTATATCTGTTTCCTTACTTGGTCAAAAGCTTCTAATAGAAGTAATTAATTCAAGAACAGAGATAATATATTAATATTCAATGCAGAGCACTTACTGTCTTTCCATTTGTGCAACTAACATGAACATCCTGACCATTTATCCGTATGACTTCCCCATCAATCCACGCCAAAACAGGATCTTCAACCCATACATGGGAACCTACAATTATGTTATCCGGAGCCGCCTGCAACATAATATTGTTTAAGCTACATTAAAATGTACTGCAATTTCTAAAGTAATCAGCACGTACATTCCACGTGCACTAAAATTAGAAAAGAGCAATCATTTGCAATATTATCTTGCTTCCCTACTTGAACCTCGGAAACTATTTTCAAATTTATCAAGAAGAGGGCATGCTGCTGCTTCCAGGTTCCAACGAGGAACTCAAATTCTTTACTGCCAGTATACGAACGCACTTTATTGCATAAAGTAAATTCAACGAAATCAATATAGCCCCCATTCAAAAATGCAACAGGTTCTCCAACCCTTAATTTCCATTCTTTATTCCCACTAGTTCATCCCCATTACAGCCACTCATAACTTACAAAAAAAGTGGATATTACTATAGAAACAGTTTGTCATCATTCCCTCAAATTCAAACAACATCTCGAAAATAAATTGGAACCAGAAAAGTAAATAGAAAATCAAACCCAATTCCTAAAAACTCAAACACTAGCTGAAAACAACCCAAAATTCAAAATTCAAACAACACAAAACTAAACCAGCATCACCCAGAAGTTCACATCCACAAGACTGACTAAACATATTAAAAAACTGAAACTTGCCAACATAGGCATCAATAAGAACAACATGCACACATAAACACGCATAAAAAAACAACTGAAAACATTGAATCTAGCTTAGTTTTCGAAGAATTACCATTCGATAACACCAAGAAGTTCTTGAAAATCTTCTTCAACTCATCCAAATCGACCCCAGATTCCCAAATCAGCAAACAGCTTTCAAATTCTTCCCTCCCTTTTAAACTTTGCTCTCTCTCCAACAAGTTCTCTCTTTTATGTCTTTCAACTCGTTCCTCTCTCCAAAGTTTGAACCTTTTTCACCTTTCACCCTCCATTTCTCCCCCCAAGGTTGTTTCCTATTCTTGTTTTCTGTGTTCTCTACGTTTTCAAAACAATTAAGCTACTTGTTGTCTGCCGCCCCACCTCCCTCTCTCTACAGCCTTGAGCTATTTGTTATTCGTACGTTTGAGGTCAGCTGAGGACGGCACAGGTGGGTCCCACACAGCACCAGAAGCAGAAGCAGAAGCAGCTAAAAGTTTCTCTCTCTTCTTCCTTTCTCTCTTCTTCGAAAACAATGGCTGAAACACTGGAAAGAGATTGAGGGAAGGAGGAAACGTAATTTCAATTTATTAATTTATTATTTGACTAAGTAAGAAAAGAGAAATTATTACATAATATTATGTGTAATTACACATTCACCCTCCCTGCATTTTTGGCTGTGGAGTAAAATAAAAATCATGAAATTGAATTTTGTTAGTGGAAAAATAATTAAAAAACATTATTAAAATAATAAAATTCTAATACTTATGTTTCATATTTATAAATTAAATATACAATTAAAGTAACTCTTATTTTATTATTTAAATAATATTTTAATTTTATTAGATAATAATTATTGACGTAATAAAATAATTTTATTTAATATTTTATTATTTAATTTTTTTATCAAAATTCTTCGTTATTTGCATTCAAGGATTCAGGATGGCTAACAAATAAATTTTTTTGTTATAAAATAAAATATTTAATCTTTAAATTTTGTTCGATAAAATCGAAGAATTGAATTTATATTGGTGTAAAAAGTATAATTATAATATAATAGGTAGTTGTGTAATTATGGAATTTTATGGAGGTTATTTACGGAATAGTGAAATGCAAAATACAACCGTATACGACAAGACAAAAGAGAAATCCGCCCACCTTTGCTGGCTTTGCAAAAACTGATGTTTTAATTTATCTTAATATTTTTAATAATATTGTTTATTAAGTGCCCATCATAAATGGGAATTTTACGATTGGACCACTCCATTATGCCTTTTTTTTTTCTCTCACGTGCTGAGCAGCCCGCCCTCTTCCCCCTAGTTAATTCGGTAAACATGAAATGACCAAAACACCCTTACTCTGCACAACCATCTCCAGTCTCCTTCCATCTTGATAACGAGTAACGACGTGGCCAGAAGTTAATAATTTAAATTAATTTAAATTTTTATTAAATTTAATTTAATTTAAAATAATTAAATCGATAATTATCGATTTAATTTTTAAATTATATTTTATTCTAATCAAATTGAACCGGACATGTTAAACTAGTTTCAATAGCATAAAGAATATCATTCCCTTTTGATATAATACATTTATTTTTGTTAAATATATATTTTAAAAAACAGATATATTACATCATTAACACATTTATTTAATATATTTTTGACACGTGTACATTCACTTTTAAAGTAAATCATGTTATCAATGACAACAGCGATTGAAGAAAAAAGAAAGTGTTCTTGAGTATACTTCATCTAAATTTTTCTCCTCGGTCAATCGCTAAAGAATAAACCTTAACCAATTTACACATGACTAGTAGCCTGTTCTCTTACAAAATGAAGCAAATTATGTGTACTATTAACATGTAAATTCGATTTGGGCTCAAGGCCCATTACATGAATTATGGGCTAAGCCCATTATTTTCGTAATTTTACTTTACCATTGGTTTTATTATTTAATGCCTTTATTATTTGGAGGATGCTAAAAGTTCAACCAACCTAATCGTGGTGGTAAGATAATAAATCTAAATCAAGAGAATAATTTTTAATGAACCATGTAATAATAAGTATTCACAGTACCAAACGTGTTTTTCTTAAAAAAAAAAAATTTTAAAACGTTAGATTTTAATTCAATTAGTATATAGTTGTTCTGTTCATGTAAATACGTATTCTATTTTTATTTTGTATGGAACTTAAATGTGATAATAAAAATTAGATAATTTATAGTTTTATATATATTTTTTTATAAATAAGAATATATTATTTTGTTAGGATTTAACTGTTATTTATATTTTTTTAAAATAATATTTTAAATTTTTTTAATATATTTTAAATTTTTTATAATATTTCTTGTCATGTATTATATTAAATTAAATAAAATATAAATTGATATTTAATTTATAAAAATTAATAAATAATAATATTTAATAAAATAATATTTTAAATTGATAACAAATATTTAAACCGTCACAAATTGTATCAAATATTTACACATTACACCCTAACGACAAGTCGCAGATTATTTCGTAAACTGTGGATCTCCCGAATGTTGTAAAGATTGACAATTCGAATCAAATTGGTCCATGATGAATAGTTTTGACAGTGACAACAGTGCTGTATAATTTAATCGGGTAAAAATACCAGTCTGACCTTAGCTAGAATATGTCGGCCTCAAGTTCACGAGAGAGATAGGTTTATGAGAGGCAGGACATGTTAACAGCTTAGTCTTTGTAGACCAATGGCAATCACTCAACTTGTGGAACTATTGAATCGACTACATTACTCTTGTAATAATTATTTTAAACTTATTAACCTGATAGTATTCAGCTTACAATCCATGGTTATGCCAATAATTTCGGCAGAACGTAAGGACTTGTTTATATTTTTGTATGAAACGTTTGTTCCTATAATTGTAATAGAATAAAAATTTAGGGACATAGAAGATATTACTCCAATCAATAAAAATTTAGAGCCGGCCGGCGAATCTGCGAAGTACATTTCGAACGCGTCAAACTTCTCTTTCGCCCACGTACAAACCTAACCAGCTTCCATTTCTCTCAACGATGGCCGCCTCTTCTTCACTGTTACCCCACATCCATTTAGCCTCCAAACCTGCAAAAACCGCGCCTTTTAAAAAGCAAAACTTTCCCATCTATAAAGCTTCCGCAGAAAACGCCAATGCAAACACTTCAAGCGGTAACGTCAGCAAAGTCGGCGGGTTCAACATCAGGGACGAGGCGCGTCGCCACAATGTGATCCACACCCACAAATTCTCCGCAAAGTACGTGCCGTTCAACGCCGGCGTCATGTCATCCGATGAGTCATATTCTCTCGACGAGATCGTGTACAGGTCCCAGTCCGGCGGTCTTTTAGACGTGCAGCATGACATGGAAGCTTTGAAACACTACGATGGCGCGTACTGGCGGGCGCTTTTTGATTCCCGGGTTGGGAAAACAACGTGGCCGTATGGATCCGGGGTTTGGTCGAAGAAAGAATGGGTTTTGCCAGAGATTGACAGTGATGATATTGTGAGCGCGTTTGAAGGGAATTCGAATCTGTTCTGGGCCGAAAGGTACGGGAAAGAATATTTAGGAATGAATGATTTGTGGGTGAAACATTGTGGAATTAGCCATACAGGGAGTTTTAAGGATCTGGGTATGACCGTTTTGGTTAGTCAAGTGAATAGATTGAAGAAGATGAACAAGCCAGTTGTCGGAGTTGGCTGTGCTTCGACTGGGGACACATCTGCAGCTTTATCTGCATACTGTGCGGCGGCTGGTATTCCTTCTATTGTATTTTTGCCTGCTAACAAGATTTCCATTGCGCAACTGGTGCAACCTATAGCAAATGGTGCTTTTGTTTTGAGTCTCGACACTGATTTCGATGGCTGTATGCAGTTGATCAGGGAAGTTACTGCTGAATTGCCTATTTATTTGGCTAATTCTTTGAATAGTTTGAGATTAGAGGGGCAAAAGACTGCTGCAATTGAGATATTGCAGCAGTTCGATTGGGAAGTTCCGGATTGGGTGATAGTTCCTGGTGGAAATTTAGGAAATATTTATGCTTTTTACAAAGGGTTTCACATGTGTAAAGAGTTAGGACTTGTTGATAGAATTCCTAGGCTTGTTTGTGCACAAGCTGCTAATGCAAATCCACTTTACTTGTATTACAAATCGGGGTGGAAAGATTTTAAAGCCGTTAAGGCAAATACTACATTTGCATCTGCTATTCAGATTGGCGATCCTGTTTCGATTGATAGAGCTGTTTATGCATTGAAAAATTGTGATGGGATTGTTGAGGAAGCTACTGAGGAGGAATTGATGGATGCTATGGCGCAAGCGGATTCTACTGGCATGTTTATTTGTCCTCACACTGGGGTGGCATTATCGGCACTGACTAAGCTTAGAAGTAATGGGGTTATCGGAAAGACTGATAGGACTGTGGTGGTGAGTACCGCTCATGGGTTGAAGTTTACTCAGAGTAAGATTGATTATCACTCGAAGGATATCAAGGACATGGCTTGCCGGTTAGCTAATCCACCAGTGGGTGTGAAGGCAGATTTTGGCTCGGTTATGGATGTTTTGAAGCAGTATTTGTTGAGTAAAGCGCCATAAGTATTAGGCTACAATAATGATCTGCTTAAGTTTTGCTTGTGTACCCAATCCTTCTGCCGTTAGGTAATAAGCGAAAATTGTGTCAAAATGTTGTCTTTGCTAGGGAAACCATTTGTAAGGCAGCATTACCAGTTTTGGTGGAGCTGATAGTCACTGTAACTTTCATTTGAGTTCACTGAATTCTAGGTGGATTTTTGTTTCAAGTGTTTTCTTTCTTGCTTTATCAAGCTTTTATCAGTTAGTAGGAGAAACCAATTAGTGTTCTGTCATTTGAATTCAATGGAGTTTCTGTCCGTGAACTCTTGCTTTGATGTATTACCTTGCTTTCTATATAATCTTCGATAGCGACCTTCAATGCACACCTTAATTTGAAGCTATGAAATATGATAGTCTTATGTAATTCATCAGGGCCTTGCTGTTAAAATGATTCTTTTCGAGTCATTTCCCCTACTTGGAGGGGAGTACGTAGGTTTAGAAAGGAAATTGGAATGATTATGTTCAACTTAGAAAATGCTATCATTTACAGCAGGCATATGATTTTGTTGGTAAAACAGAGCATTTCAACGTGTATGACATTCTGATAACTTGATTTTAGACTGCTCCATTGATCTTGTAGCTAGGATGATATGCCGTTGCTTGTTTCTACTAGAGAGATTGCGCTGTTGATGCTCTGTTGACCTGAAAAAAGAATTCGGCTCTCCAGTTTTAGTACTCTTGCATGTTATCCAATATTGAGAGACTTGTACATAGAGACTTTTCTGGTCTAACTATTGCTGTTGCTACTGATATTATATGAACAAAATTTTCTAATTTTCTGGTCTGAAACATGATGTACAAAACATGACTGAACAAGCCAGCCAATCTAATTAGAGGAAGTCCCACCATTACAGAGGGGCGTACCATGAGTCCTCCATTGTATTTGTAAGAAAAATCAATGTCACTACTTAGAATTACATACAGATGAAAGAAATACATGTACAGAGAACTTACAATAAGAAAGAATTAATGAAACAACAACCGTAAAGAATACAAACCCTAATAGAACTTCCTTTGTGTGTAAGTGCTTTTAATATATGTATAATTCAACTTCTTGCGTTTAAGTCAGATCAATTCAAATCAAAACATACTTGTAACTGGGTCTTTTACTATTTTGAGCACCGCAGAAGATTGCCCAGCTGCTTGCTTTTGTTCAAAAGCGCTTTTAGCACTTTCATTAACTTGGGCTTACTCATCTGGGCTTGGGCTTGGTTTCGGCCCGAGGTTTGATCTTCCTATTCCTTCCTTCTCCCTCACAGAATTCATCTTTTCCAATCTCAAGCCAGCTCTGAATCTTGCAATGAAGTTGTCAGCTTTTGTATTCACATCTGGGCTTGGACAAAACAATGGTGTCGGCGCTCCGTCGCCACTGTCCATAGCTTCCGTACCTCCTCCGCGATCCGACGGACTAGAGGACTCCCCGACATCCTCTCCGATGTTACACTTTAGTCTAACAAAGTCGCCGTGCACCTCAAACTTCAATGCGGGCATTTGAAACGGCGGCAGAGGCGGCGGCGGAGGAATGGAATACATCGGAGACTCATTTCCGCCGTTTACATTCTCGTCCACTACATTGTTATAATTCTTTATCTTCACCGGCAATAGCGGCTTCTGGGATGCGAAAGGTGCATTTTTGGACTCAACTTTTGATGCAGCAGCTGAAACTGAAAACTTTTGTATTCTTGGCGGTGGCAGTGGTGGTGGTGGCGGAGGAGTTGGAATATCAGAGTGTATTTTCTTGGATTTCCGTTTCTTTGGAGAGAATAGATTGGGAAACAAAGGCGGTGGAGGAAGTGGGGGTGGAGGAGGTGGAGGTGACGGTGGTGGGATTGAAGGCAAAGGGTAGGAAGATTCATAGTTGAAAAAACTATCTAGATTTTCTACACTCTTTTGTCTCTCCTTCTTCTTCTTCCTCCTCCTTAGAGAAGTCAAGAATTCTTTAGTTGCCCTCGCACCTCCTCTCTTTTTCTCATACTTCACGCCTTCACCGAACATCGGCGGCGGAGGTGGCGGAGGTGGAGGAGGTCGTGGTGGCGATGCTTCTCGGCGTTGTACCATGGTATGATGATCGGTCTTTTCTTTATTTTCAAGATCTTGATACGTTCTCCTTACTTTCCTCCTCGACACTTTAGCCTGCGGTGGCTCTGGTGATCTCGGAGGAGGAGAAGGTGGTGGAAGCGTCGCCGTTTGAGCCGGCGGTGTATATATAACTTCCTTTTGAGATTCTTCTTCAACATCCTTATTGTTGGCAACCTCAACAATTTCTCTCGCTTTTTCCTTCCCTTTTTCTTCGTCTTCTCCTTCAAGCTTCTGGTGCTGCAGCTGCCGCCATTGATAGGTCGATAAATAATCTATGTCTGAAGAACGAGGACTATACAAATGGGTATCGTCGTAAAACCGCCATCGCTCATCTCTACTTGCCCACAAAGCTTCTTCTTTTCGTAGATCTGGGTACGAGCTGAAACTTCTTAACCTATTCAGCGTTGTTCCTGGTTGATGATCGTACCAAAACCTTCGAGGAGTTTCAGAATTTGACCATCTCTGAAAACTCCCCGATCTGTTTTCAAACTTGTAATCTTCGTAGGCACTTCTTGTTGCAGTATTCCCATTGCTGCTGCTGTCGCTGTTGTCGCCATTATCGCTGTTTCTACTGAGAAATCCGCAGACAATAGCGAAAAGCACTAACACAAGATTGAGTGTATCCCAGCTTTTCTTCACCGAATTTGGTCTGAAAATTTGAGAAGTGAAAGATAAAAACGAGGGGATGATGAAGAACATAAAAGCAACGGCAACAACTAACAAAACTACGAGGAAAACGCCGGAGTTAAGGATCATAGAAGAGGAGGATCGGCGGCGTTGACGGCTGCCGGATTGAAGCCAGAAGGGTGACATATTTTCTCCTTCTTCCTCCATTGTATGTTTAAAGTTGGGTTTTGTGTTTTCGAAAGCACTTTTAGAGGGCACTTTTTGATCGCATAACTTCGGCTCTTGCTTGTGTCTTGTTAGCTTTTTATTCTATGCTTTGCTCTTAGCTTCCATGATTAAACATTGACCTTCACTTACCCATGCACTTACATACGTATGTGCGTGTATGTCTATATATATATATTTCTTTTCGTACAAGTAGTAGTTTAAGTTTTGCAAAATACAAAAACTTTTCTTAGCGTAAAAAATTTGAAGAGAAAGTGTTAAAAGTAATTATTTAATTAATATAATTATTTATTAATAATAATAATAATAAATTTTATAAATTTTTTATTATATTAATTAAATAATAATTTTTTAAAATTTTTTATTTATAAAAATATTTTTTATTGTATATAATTATTAATAATAATAAATTAGTAAAATAAGTACAAAATTATGAATAATTATATACAAAATTTGTTCAATTATTCACACGAGAGATTAAAATAATGATGATGGAGGGGTTGCGGTGATGATTGATCACCGTGTCTTGGTGGGGTCAAGGTTTTGTTTTGATTTTTCTAAGGGAAGAAAAAGGGCCGTGATTCGCATGTTGGACTGTCACCGTATGAATGACAGCTAAAGCTCCTTGTTTTCTCTGATCCATTTTCAATCGCCCATTCAACCTCATAATAATAATAATAATAATAATAATAATAACAATAATAATTTAATTTTAATAATTTATTCAATATATCAAAAATATTATACATCCTGTAATATTTAAAATATCGAATAAATACAAAAATATTATTATATAATACTATGTCGTCAATTTATATTTTTAATTTTTATTTTAATATTAAATTAAATTTAGGGTTAAATCTGAAAATTATTTTAGATTAAAATATTTCAAATCATTTCATCATATATCATAACATGTGGGCCTAGAAGATATTTTACTAATTAATTTTGGCAATGAAATTAGTTAACGTGACACGTGTTAAAATCTTATAATTTATGAAATTACAAGAAATTAAAAATATTTACGGGTCAAGTCAAGGTCATAAAATCCGCGCATGACAACACACACGGTAATATAAAATTAATTTGACGTGTCGTATTTATATAAATTTACAGAAGGACAATGACAACCAACGTAGATGAAGTGGGCAAACCGCGTAGTTGAAAGTCCTTCTCACAATTACCTTTTAGCAGCTCTAAAAGCAGAAACTGTGTGCTGTTAGGACTCGAGGGACAACTATTTGTGGCTTTTACCACAAGAAGTTCAACTTCAAAAGAATACTAAGAATGGAAAGTTGATGAACTTGGCACCATCATCGCATCATTCTCCATTAGGAAAGGGACAGGAAGGGATGATAATTCAGAAAACACTGGCAACAGGGAGTTGTTTCAGGGATTTTGTTGTCACACAACAGCAAGTTTCTAGTTTTCTGCAACATTTCTGATTCTAGGATCTCATGCCCACATGGGGGATATTCAATTTCGAGGCAAACATATTCCTAAATTTTAGCGCTAGCAGTTTCTTTTTTCCACATACTACAGTAATAAACCCTAATGTGTTTCAGAAGAGAAAATGGGTAAAAACCACAAGTGCCCAAAACCGTAGAACCGGAGACAAAGATGCAAAGTAGACAATTTTATCAAACTATCATCTGCAACATAATACATCATACTTGTGACATTTTATGTCAGGTTTACAATATGAAACGTGAAACTTTATCAAAGGTTATATTGCGGTATCTGCACAAACTTTCCGCTAAAATAACAAACAGTTTCTATAATGTATAGAAGATTAAAGACGAATTTGAGCAGTACTTTTCTAATTCTGATGGCTGAATCTTGTGAAGGCAAAGTTTTTTCTTGCATCTGTTTAAGATTATAGGATCTATGCTTTATGTACAATTTCTAAGCTTCAGCTTGTTATTCCAAGGAAGCAGACCTGCTCAGAGGAGAATTTATGCTGGAAGCTTTACAACAAAATTACTGCTACGGTGATTATCACGACTACTGTACGTATCAATGCCTGCAACAGTCATGACATTTGAGATTAGTGGACGAAAAAGGTAGATGTCAGGCAGGAGTGGTTATTCTTCATAAAATGCATGGTACCATCACAATGGAGGCGATTACAACACTTGCCAAATTTCTGCTAAGAGTTTTAATCTTACAGCATGAAAACAGAGAAACTTCTTACAACGCAAAATGGAGAAAATGGAGTGGATTGGAAGAAATGAAGCTACGTGATTGCAAATAATATGCTCTCACAGTTAAAGAATGAAGTAATCTTCTGTATTTATATATTATGGCATTTAGATGCAAAAGAAAAAATAAAAAACACCAGAATAACAAATAAAAAGTTTTCACTTCGACAATTGATTCTTTCTTTTGATGCTCAAGTGTCGATTATCTAAAAACATGAAGCTTAAGCAGATCACTCACAGCAATTGTGGAAGCAGCAAGTCCTGATCGCTCTCTTGGATCCTTGCGATAATAGTTCCCAAAGTAAAGGATTGTTGCATAGTACCACATCAATGGGCATACAAATCCAAGAAGACTGCAAAAAGACATGCAACCATAAAAGAGAGAGAGAGAGAGAGAGAGAGAGAGAGCAGGAGGAGGAGGAGGAGGAGGAGGGGTGTGTAAACTTACGAAAACCATCCGATTCCACAGCCAAAGCAAGGAAGGGGTTTGTCGTACAAGCCCAACTGGGGGTTTTCCTCATCTCTAATAAGAACATATTCACCTTTTTTATGGCCCATCTCATCAGTCGAGGCCCCTGAATTAAGAAAATATGCTCAGCAACTTATTCACATTTCACATAGTTCCAAACAGATTTTAAGGTTCCACTGAAAATATACATAGCAAAATATTTATCAAACCTAATCAAATTGTCATGCTTGAAATGTGGCTAAGTTTCACGGGTGTGAACAACAATTTCATGATGAAACTTATTCAAACACGGATAACTAGTCTATCAAGATTAACTACCAATACCAAAATCATATGCAGCAATATTGCATGCGTTAGTGCCGTATTGCCATGAATACAAAAATTGTTGAGCCTAATAGAAAATAAAGGTGTCAGAAGAAGTTGATTACTATGGTCCACGTCTCCCATTTCTAGTATGTTGGTACTAGTGGCTCTCCTCTCTGATTAAAACGTACCTGCCACATGAAACACTCATGCTGCTAAGAATGATATAATGAAGATTACATATAATAAATTACTCTCAATATGAATTTTCATTCGGAAAATCTCAAGCCCAATCTGAATTCCTGTTAGGAGAGTTTAAATAATGCAATACAGAAAACGGGGGATATCAAAGTATTCACACCAAAGTTTTCTCAATAAACTTATACTAACGCCCATACATTAAGAAAAGTCACACCTATATTTCAACTCCTTAAACAATGGCATCATTTCCACAGAAAACTGCCCCGTTTAGAATTCAACCATTTCTCAAATCCACAGAGAAAAGCATGATTATTAAAGCGAGAATGTCAAATTTTTTCATTCCTAATTGACTTAGACCAAGCAGCAGAACAAAATCACACATACAAAACCAAACAGAGTCATTTGATACAAAAAGACATTTGTCAAAATAAAGAATCATGCAATACAAGCTACACAACCAATCTCAATCATCTTGAAGAGACAAATCAATCAACTCCATTAGTCCCCATATGATCCTATTACAATCATGGCACTAATTTTCATTTTCAGAACAACATTTGAAATGCCCAGAGAGGCTAAAGACAACAAACTTGCCACTCACTTAAATGCTATATAACTATCCAATCATCATAACTTGCAGAGTGAAATGAATGCAATCCAGACCTCTATAATTACCATTAATCTTGTACCAACTCATGAAAAATTATGACAGAAGAAATTCTAATTCTAAGAAAATTAAAGCAACCCAGTTCAAGATAAACAAGTATTATGAGATTGCTTACAAGTAAAGAGAACAGAAAGCCATACAGAAAATACCTTGACAAGAAACCCATATCAAAGCAAGGAACTTTTACCAATTTTTATCAACAAATACGAGAACATGAACATAATCACCCAATATAAAATAGAAAGAAAAAATAAATCATTTTAGCAAGAATATATGCAGAATTGGAGAAATTAACTGTGGAGAGATAGAGAGTGTGTTAATTCACCTGCAGAGATTAGAGAGCTGGAGGAGCTGCAGCTGATTGCTGCGCTTCTTTCCTTCGTCCCTCTCTTCCTTGGCTTGAAGAAAGAGAGAAGTACAGTACTCCCAAAATTTATTTATAAATGAATAACAACGTACGGATCCCTAGTTTCTTGTGTTTTCATAAATAAGGAAATAATGTTTTAATTTAACCAATAGGTCCCTACTTCCGATGAAATAACAAAATTACTCTTAATAAATGACTTTGACCTATTAGAGTGTGTGCGTTACATTAAAGGCCATTTTTGTTATCTTCATAAAATATGAGGATTGAGGACTAGGGATGGATGTCAAAAATTATCATCCCCATTCTCTTCCCCTGTAGAGTAGAGAATTCCTGTGTTTTGTAATTGATAAATAATTTGCATGCTTCTTTATAAATAGATTAAGACTTTCTCAAATACTTTTTCTAAAAACGGCATATTCGTTCATTTAATAATTAATGCGGACATTTAGGAGGTGATCGATATCAAAATATTATCACGTTGTCATTTGATTTAAGCACCAAAATAGTATTAAAGCACAATGAATTCAAACTTTAATAATGTAATTTTATATTTTAAATAATTAAATAATTATGTTTCCAATTTGTTGGTAAATTAAGATTGATATGTAACTCTAACAATCCATATTGGTTTATTTTTATATCAATTTTTTTATTTTTAAACTATTTTGTTAATTTAATTCAAAAATATATATATTTTTGAAAAAGGATAATAGACCAAATGACATGTTTTTACAAATGGGACGGAATTAATCCTATTTTTCAATCCAAAAATAGCGGGAAATGGATCTATTTGTTATAAATGGAAAAATTATGAGCTCATTTGTAAAAAGTTAAACAATAAGTGACTCCGATGTTATCACGAGGAACCAACACATATTTCTATGGTATATTCTCAATTTATTTTTTCTTATTTATGATGTCATTTTAAATTAAAATTTAGAATTAGAGGTCAGTCAGTCTCAGCCCAACTCTGGGCATAATGAGCTGGGCCTGGACTCTGGACAAAAATCCTTGCATCATTTCATTATTAAGTACACCCATCTCTTATGGCATTCCATTATCTTTCATTAAAAACATTACACTATGATTCTTCGTAAGTAAAATGTCAAAATAGAAATTGGTGTTCACTACCTAATTGTTTCATGTGCATCCATCTATTAAAAAAAAAAAAAAAATTGTTCAATTATGATTCAAATAATACATAGTACTAAATAATATTTACTATGAAGACGTAGACTACCTACATTTAGGCAAAAACAACGCAGTTTAAGCTCTTCGTTCTTAGTTCTCATGTAGTTAGATCCTCTGAAATCACAAGCATTCTTAATTTGAATGAGTTTCTAACTCGACACTTTAGGGCGTTATCGAGCATTTTATAAATTTATTCTACCTTTATTCATCGAATCAATTTTAATATATTAATATAATATTAAAAAAATAAAAAATAAAAAATATTTTCTTTTAATTGCTTGGTTTTTTTCATTATTAAAATATAGTTTTTGATAATAAAAAGAAATGATTTGGGTACATTTAGCAAGTTATTTAATAGATCAATATTGAAGATGGGCCGAGCCGGGTCGGTCTAGGCCGGGCTGACTGCGGCCCATAAAGATCCATGCTTTCGGAGAGAGGAAGTTTCGCACCAAACCCCTGCACTCGCGGCAAGATGGAAAATTTCTCTCTCCGAGGAGAAGCGATCAAGACGAAATGAACTTAATTGACGGGAGTGATATTTAATACCATCAGCATCACTCATCTCTTGAAGTTTAAAGATCAGCATTCCATGGATGGTTCTGCTTCATCGAGGTCTCATAGAGTTCCAAACATTTTGCACCAGAAAGTTTTTAACAAGGTTTTCAGTCGCAGATTGAAGAAGACTGTCGGATGACAAAACCCATCTTCTCATTAGTTATGTTCTGGTACTCACTCTACACGCTGATGATTTCGGTGCTAACCCTACAGATATAGCTAAGGATCTGAGAATGAGTGAAGTGAAATTGAGAGATCATTTCGAGAAGTTGGGTTGCAAGCTCTCTCGGGAGAAAAACATGTTATTTGCTGTTCTTCCCGTGCCTATCTAATTTCCGAAAGCAAAGCAAAGGCGGAGACGCTAGATGGATCAGCCTCATGTCATAATTTTTTTAACAGAATATGGGAAGATATGGGATGTATCTATGGTAGTTTTAGAAAGCATCTGTGATAAATTTTGAAATCTGTTTGTATGATTATTTTTGTTTATTTTGTTGCACCTTTGTGGTGGTATGGCCATGGAGGATACTATTATTGGATCGATTTTACGAAAAACTACTTACGGGAACTGAATTTTATTAGATTGAATTTCTGTTCACTGACTACTACCATAATTACTGGAACTTGATGCTGTTTGAAAAGCTGTAAACAGGCTTGTCAAGCATATCTTCTTAAGGTATGCCTAGTATTCTTAACTAACAAGAATCCAAGTCAGATTTTAACCTAATTTATTTGCAAAAGTTTTGAACATGGAGGAAGCTCCTACTGAAGAGTATATCTGTATTTTCTTGAACCGTAAACCAGAACCCGCAAAACCCCCAAGAACCTTGAAACTCAAGGGGGCGCAAAGGAGTGAAATTCGCACAGAACTTTGTAATACCAACATTGTATAATTCTCTTACTATATATAAATGCAACAGCTCGAATTTACATAAAAGATATTAGGTTTGGGAGGCTGCATACCAATAACCCCAGATAAATTGTCATTCAGATGATACACTTGCTAAAAAAGTGCATACTAAACTTCTATTCTTGTACACACATTAAGCCCATGAGAAAAAGTAATGGACCAAACTATGTAACTTCATTAGATGCACTATTTTCTAATATATAATGTAGGTATATTTTTAGACTTTGGAACTGGATTATGACAAATATGTGAACCTTGTTATTTCAAGATTTGCTCTTGAATTTTCTTTGAGCTTTCAGGTCCACAACAATCACAGAGACATTGTCTTTGCTTCCTTTGTGAAGTGCGAGCATCGAAAGGTGGTCAGCTGCAGCCTGAGCTGCAGGATCGATCCCTTTGCCCCTTTCAACGAGTGGGGGAGTCCCGTTCTTTTTGTGCCATAGCAGAATCCGTCTTCGAGCAATTTCACAAGCTTCCTCATTTGACATGACATCCCACAAACCATCACTTGCTAAGATAAGGCATTCGTCGTCTCTAGTTCGAGGAATAAACATGACTTCTGGTTCAGGAATGATCCATGGTTTCAAGTATCTATCACCTGTGAGATATAGAAATGAAAATGAGTAAAATCCCAAGCTTGGAGTAGAATTCCCACAAAACAGTCTATAGATATGACGGTATGTACAAGTAATCAAGACTTTTAACTAATCCATTTTTAAACAGAATTTTAAGATAATTTAACAAATTTTCACAGGTTTTCTTTTAAGTAAACATACCAATGGACCTTGACATTGCAAGAACGCCAAAAACACGATGTCCATTCCATTGTATGACCTTGCCTCCAGATGCCTCAATCCTTTCATACTCATCTTCTCTGTTTGGCTGCATTAGGCATAAACAAAATTGGTTTCCCTTTGAAACAAGTTTAGCTCTAATCAAGCAGAGATGGAAGAACAAAGGCAAATGCATTACTTTATGATCTACTGATAAAGCCATTGGTTCTTTGCCACGACATAGGACTGCTCGTGAATCACCGCAGTTTGCCACTATGATATGGGAGGAACAAACTAAGGCAACCACAGCTGTTGAGCCAACTGTTTCTGGAGCAATAGCCTCAAACGTGACTTCAGAAGCATCTCCATCCCCTGCACTAATATTTCTGCCAGCATTTCCTCCAATCTCATCATCAACCTTAAGAAAACAGCTTGTGAAAGTTTTCTCCCATTGCGCCTGTCGACTCTCCTTTGTACTTTCATCAGTTAAATCATTCTTAAAGGTTCCAATCTCCTCAGCCAATGCCAAGTGAATTCGCTCCCGACAATAGTTAGCAACCTGCATGAGACCCGTCCAAATCATGCTAACAATCCAAATTCTAGATCCATTCAGCATAGAGAATATCTCACATCTAAGACTACAAGAAGTGTTGTGAATACTGATTACTAAAGATAGAATTCATTTGGTAATTTGGAAATAGACGTAGATGGAAAACTAAAGCACACATGCCACCATGAAGCTCTCAAAAGAGAACAAGGAGTTTGAAAGTAAAAAAGAATCCTGGTTGCGCATGCTCAGGGGCAATTCAAGCATAATTCAAGAAATTTCTAAATTCAAACAAGTCAAAATGCACTTAAATATGTGTGTCGCATGTGCTAAGAATCAAATTAAATCAAGAGAGTCAGGTCATTAGAAGGAAAGAAAGAAAGAAAGAAAGAAAGAAAACGAAAAATCAAAGGAATCAAGAAAAAGATTACTAGGAAAGTTGTACCTGAGAACCCCCATGGCCATCATAAACACCAAAAAAGTGACTGGTTAGACCATTCAAACTTTGGCTCATTCCATCAATAACACGATCACCAATAAGTATTTTGATAGGAATTTTCATGAAGTGTGGTACCGCAGCAACAGCATCCTCCATTTCTAGTCGTCTTCCACGAATAGAAACAGTACCCCAAAGGGGTATACACTCCACCTCAAATACACTCCGGCAAACCTCTTTACCAAGATTTTTCTCAATAGGCAACTGAATTACCACTGAAGAAGCTTTCAATTCTGATTTATCGGAAATCTTCGCATCTGGGCTTGCAGGAGTGATAAGGACTTCTGCTGTTGGCACCTGCTCTACATTTGATTCTCCCAAAATAATAGCCTTAGCAACAATCCGGCCATTATCAATTTCCACAGAATCCGGCAAGCTTATTTGGGACCCCGGATCCAAAACTACTAAACCCTCATTGATAACACCATTTGGGTCCTCCACAACTGAAAGAATTTCATATTCCTCGCTTTCCTGAATCAAAGTACGATCAGAAATGATACTGTTTCCATTCCCAGTAAAGATTTCCCGCAAACCAGCTCCTCGTCCACCACTTTTGTCTACTGCTGACAGAATCACCTTGTTAACTTCGTTATTAGTATCGCTACAACTTCCATTGCCACTGGAAACAGACTCCTCCGACACCAGCTCATTAGAATCTGACAACAAGCTCACTGTATCTGTTACAAGCTTGAGCCGTGTGATTTCAACATGGGTTGTAAGTCCTGAACTATCACTCATAGATTTACCAAAACTAAGCGTCACTGCCACAGCTGGAGACATCTCTTCCATCAATCCTCCCCCTAAATACGACAAACAATAACCAATTAATATCTCCAATTTCACAAAATCTACCAGTTTTCATCTTCTTCATCTTCTTCCAGCAATAAACTTGAAACAAAGATGGCGGCTTTCCAATAATCCACCTCTTCCATAGAACAAATCACAATAATCCACCAATCTCCTTACAACCCTACATACACTGAGACAAATTACACTGATCAAATTAAAGACGGAAACAGTTTAACATAAGCAAGGTGCAAAAGAATCATCAGATCTTGTGACAACCAATGGATCTATATTTCTAAAGATCAAAATTCAAGACATCACTAGCAAGCTAGAGTTTCTTAAGACACCACTAGAAATCAAATTCCTCCCCCTGTCATGAGAGAGAACCAACCAATACAACCCAAATCTTATTCCAATCACCAACCCTTAAATCGACAATCAAAATCAAACCTTTGCTTTTATCTAAAAAAACCCCAGAAGTGAAAGCAAAAGAAGAAGCGAGAAGAACCTGGGAAAAAGCAAAACCACACCTACAAGTAATCACAAGAAAAACCATAAAAAGTTGAACCTTCTTTCCACATATAAAACTTGGGGCTTTCCCGGATCTAAGGCAACCCATCACAACCTCTCTTGAAAAATGAGCCCTTTTCATCTTTTTACTCCTCCTTTCAATAAATAAACCAACCCCAGATTATCAACAACAAGAATAATCATACATACAGAAGAAGATTTAATTTTAACCATCTGAGTTCCTAAAAATCTGACCTTTAACCCCAACAAACAATGAAAAAAATCCAAAAAAAAAGTTAAACCAATTCAAGCAACTTACCAGTTGAAACTGAAGAGACTTTGAAGCTTGACAAGCAAAGCTCTAGCCAAGCCTCTTTGCCTAGATTTTTTCCTAGGTTCTTTGTTCCTTGGATTAGAGGCTTGCCAGAGAGAGAGAGAGAGAGAGAGCCTGTGGAAATGCCTTTTAACTATGCACTCGTTATAGTGCCACGTATACGTGTAATTATCTTACATCATCCATTTAGACATACAAAATAAAATAAATAATAAATAAAAGAAATGCTTCGGTTACAGATAGATTAGATAAAGTAATAATATCATATAATACCCCTTAATTTTTAATATATTAAATATATATAAAATTATATCAAATAAGTCCCATTTCTCCAAATGACTCACTCACTCACTCACTTACTCTTTTGATATTGAATTTTTTAAAAAACCAAACAATTGACAATGAAGGATATTTAAATCTTTAACTGAGATTAAGCAGTTATTTAACAAAAATGGGTAAATAATGTCCTCGTTTGAAAAATTGTCAAACGTTGAGGGATTTGAATGTTATTAACTCATTAGATGAGTGTGCTAACATGAAGACAACTACTGGTGGACTCTTCAAGAGGCAAGCACTAAGGAGAGACACGTGTCCTTTGGTCAGAAAAGTCACAGCCTGACCAATAATAGCTCTGTACAGTATTATACAGTGCTTACAATATTGTTAATTTTTGCTATATTTTTTTAAAAATATATTTTTATTTTATACTCGTAATTTTATACTAAATTTTTATAACCCAAACGACGTGTATTAAAAAAATCTTAACAAATGTAACTTAAAATTTAAACCACTTAATGATTTTGTAAACGTATTGATGATAAATTCGATGATTGTAAAAATTTGATAAATAAATTTTATGTTTAATAAATATAACAGTATCAATATAACGGATACGAAAGATATTAATTTATTATAAAATAATAAATATTATAATTTTTTATTAAAATAATACATAAAATTATTAAATTTTAGCATTTTTTTATTTAAATTACAAATGTTTACACCATGAGAAGAAAAAAAAAAGAAAAAACAACTAACTATTTACTAGTAAAAATTGTTTAGTTTTAACCATTAATAATTAATTAAAAATAATTATGGTTTATATGTAATTTGTGTTAGTTTTTTTCATTGTCGCCATGCCAACAATCTTATTAAATTATGTAAAAAATTAACAAATTTGAAAAAAATTAATCGTTTTTCTTTTTTTTATTTGTTTATTTGCTACGGAATTATCTATTTAATCTGTAATTTATTGGCGATAACAGTGGCGGCGATGATAGTTTTATACAAAATTTTAGTATAAAACTTGGAGATTTTTTGTGATCTTTTTTATGAAATTTTGGAAATGACTTTGATTAAATCATTGTCAGAGACAAGAGGAGGTAGTGCAATCACTGCCATTGCCATTGATAGAGATAAGAACAGCCAATTTGCAGTGAAATGGGCAGTGGACAATCTTATGAACAACGATCATTCGGAGTGTATTTTTCTTCATGTTCAGAACAGGAACTCGAATACAGGTGTGTGTGTGTGTTTCTTCTTTTATTTTTCGATGTTGTTTATGATGTTACTGTCACTATCGCTGTCATGATTGATAAATTTGTCGAGAGTCAGTTTTTCGAAGAATACGAGTAACTTGTGGAGCAAGAAACGAATGGTTGTATTATGCAAAGCCACTGTTGAATGTGTTGTTAGTGATTTGATTTGTGTTGTTTGAATTCTGCAGAGGATTCTGATTTTTCTACCAAAGGAGGTCGACCATCAGACACAGATGAATTGCAGAAGCTGTTCCTTCCATTCCGAGGATTTTGTGCTCGAAAAGGGGTGAGAAAGCAGTCATTTAATACCAGTGAGGATTTTCAGGCAAAATTTGAGGAGCAGACAGGAAAAATAAGATCTTAAACTGCCTGAACCATCATATCTTACTGTGCATTTCATTGCTGTTTATAAGAAATGGAACTAAAGTTTCATGTTCAATGAGGATTTCCAGATTATGGCAAAGGAGGTTGTTCTTCATGTCACCGATGTTTCCAGCTCGCTGATTTGCTATGCCATCAACAACTCTGTTGACAATATTGTTGTTGGCACTTCCTGCCGGAATCTTTTTTCGAGGTTTTTCTCTCCTTCCCTTCAGATTCTGATGTGTATTTCCATCAAGAACACATAACACAAAAACAGGTGCATGCACACATGCACAGATGCTTGATTTCCCATCTAACAAGCACATTCTGGCAATTGTCTGCACACACAGGAAACTCAGAACTTTGGATGCGCCATCTAGCTTGCTCAAATTTGCGCCAGATTCCTCTGCTGTATACGTTGAATCATCCGAAGGAAAAGTTCAGAGTACCAGATCAGCAAACCAGCCTCGTACGCTGACAGCTGATGACGTGACACACAAGCAACATCCTCCGCAGGAACTTTCCTCTTTTTTTCAAACTGACACCGAGAAATCTGTTGAAATAAGCGGGTAAATTTAGGACGGATTATGCTATGTTTATTCCCTGATCGCTGACATGACTAATATTACATTGCTTGATCATGCAGAAGTGTGTTTAGCTGTGACAGTTCAAGATGTGAAGCTACAGAAGGAAGCTATTCCGGCATGGAAGACTCACAGATGGCTGTGTGTAGCAAGTCCAAATCAAACTTTCCAACCGTTTCACCTAGGACATCAATTGACAGCAATATGCAAGGTTCGTTTAATTCAAAATCAACATCAGATATAAGCGAATTTTCAGTGCCAGTGAGTGACCGATCAGATGACGAGTCTGAGAATATAGATTTCTCCTTTGGCTCTAATAGTTCCAAGAATCTTTTCTCCTCTCAAACCCCCGTAAAGGTATCATATAGCATTCAGAATGGTATATAATTAATCAACAATTCTACCATTATTGAAATCTGTGCTCTCGTTGAAATGAGTGACTTGATAGAAAGACTTGGAGGCCGAGGTAAAAAGGTTGAGGCTGGAATTGAAGCAATCCGTGGAGACGTACAACTCCGTGACCAAAGAAGTTCTTTCCGTGAGAAAGAGGGTAAGAGAGAAACATAACTTCAGCTTACAACAAGTTCTTTGCAGTTCAAGCCTAACATATTTGTTTGTGTTGCTAGGCAATAGAGCTTCAACAACGGGAGAAAGAAGAGGCAAGGAAGTTAGAGGAAGCTAGGCTTGCTGAGGAAGCTGCATTGGCCTTGGTAGAGGTGGAGAGACAGAAGACTAATGCTGCCATGGAAGCAGCACAAATGGCGGAATGTTTGGTAGATTTGAAGGCACGAAAAAGAGAGATTGCGGAAATAAAGGCTATGCAGGAGGCAAAAGAAAAAGGGAGAGCGATTGAAGCATTGGCTTACAATAATGTTAGGTATAGATATACCATTGAAGAGATTGAAAATGCAACAGATTACTTTTCAGATTCCCTTAAGATTGGGAAGGAGGCTATGGACCCGTTTATAGAGCCATGCTTGATCACCCGCCCGTTGCCATTAAGGTCTTGAGGCCAGACATGTCACAGGGACTGAAGCAATTCAAACAAGAGGTATTTTATATGCTTGATCTATTTAAGTGTCAGATAACGTATCTAACCTTGTTCTTTTGTTGTATATGTCGTAATGATTGTTTCATGAAGGTTGAAGTTCTAGGCAGCATGAGACATCCGAATATGGTTATGCTCCTTGGTGCCTGTCCACAGTATCGTTGCCTCGTGTACGAGTGTACGGAAAATGGAAGCTTAGAGGAACGGCTGTTTAGGAAAGACAACACTCCTCCAATCCCCTGGAGAATTCGTTTCAAAATAGCCGCTGAAATTACCACTGCCCTTCTTTTCCTTCACCAAAAGAAACCGGAGCCCTTGTACATCGTGATCTCAAGCCTGCAAACATTCTTCTAGACCAGAATTATGTGGGCAAGACTGGTGACGTGGGTTTAGCCCGGCTAGTGCCACCAGCAGCAGCTGATAGCGTCCCTCAATATTACATGACAGCAGCAGCTGGCACATTTTGGTACATTGACCCAGAGTACCAACAAACAGGAATGCTGGGTGTGAAATCAGATTTATATTCATTAGATGTGATGCTGTTACAAATGATTACAGCAAAGTCTCCCATGGGTCTGAGCCACCTGGTCGAAAAGGCAATTGAAGAAGGAACATTCTCGGAGTTGCTTGATCCAACAGTAACAGATTGGCCTGTAGAAGAGGCTTTATCATTTGCCAAATTGGCTTTGCAGTGCTGTGAACTTAGGAAAAGGGACAGGCCAGATCTTGCTTCAGTTGTATTGCCGGAGCTGATCCGGTTACGAGATCTTGGAACAAAATGTGCAAACAGCAACAATGACAACACTTTTCTCGCCCTAGTTCCTCACAATTCTGTTACAGACATGACAATAATGAATGAGGTAAGCGAAATTACTTGACTAACCATGCTCATTGCTGTCACTCATAATAACTAGCACGTCAGAATGCCATTTGATCACTGTAAAATAAATTGAAGAATGAAAATGGATCACAACAACCATTCTGAACCCTCAAATGCTAATAAGATAATATACAATCTCCTCAGAGAGTGATTGATCTTTTCTAACTGAACCTTCCAAAAATTCCTGAAAACTTTCTTGGTATGCATTTTCAATTATATTTTATGATCATGTATAATCAGGAAGGAATGAGAAACAATCCTAATGCGGAAACGGAAATTCACCATAGTTCAATTTACAAGGAGGGTGGCAGCGGATCAAGTCAATGACCAGGAAGTGGGGATGCAACGCTAGAGCCAGAAAATCCAGAACTCTTCCACCTAGACAGAAACAAGTTAAAAAACCAGACGAGCCAGAGTTTGAAGGTTGCTGGTCGTTTGTCGGTTGTTCTCCTTCAAATCTTGTAAGACTTGCTCCTTGTGCTTCAAATAGGTTATGAAGATTCAGGCCATTTACATAAACAAGTAAACATTTTTTCAGTGTATCGAGTGTTAGTGTATGATGACCTAAACATATGATGGATAGCTTTCTAGACATCCATTCTGAAGAGAAAATAGAAATATTGCAGAGCTATTATCCTGTAAACATAATCTATCCATTCTAATATACAATTCATTGTTCTTCTTCATTTTTTTTAATGGAAGTGCTATAGATGCAAAAGATTCCAAGTTAATGCCAGGTTAGAACAGGGACAATGCTGCTTTGAACCGGACTTTCCATCTGGTCTTTTTCTTCAAAGGACGCAAGACCAAGAATTGTCATGTTCCTCCCTAGTGGGAAATCTTCTAAGTCATTGGCACAATGACCAAAGCCATGAAATAGGAGATGAGTTAGACTAAAACATTGCAGTTAAACAATCTCGGAGTGATGTTGTATCTGAGAGCAAAGAACATCTAACTTGTTCTTAATTTCTTCTTGATTCTTTGCTCTAGATACAAGTAGCAATTACAGACTTTATATATGAAAAATATCAAATACAATCCTTTCAATACTATGTTAAAGATACAATGTCAATGATTTAAGAGGAAAACATAAAAGAAAACAAGTTCTTTGGATTCATCCAGAAAGGTCATCTTCTCAAATACTTCGTGTTTGAAGTCGGGCTTGAAGAAACTAACTTCGCAATCGATACTTAAAGCAAGAGTTCTCTGCTGCTGCCAGAAATAGAAACTGTAATTGGCAACTGTCCAAAACATTTATGGATCTATTGAGTTCCACTGCACAGTGTTTTTCTTCGTATGAAGTGGCTCTATCTCTAAAGTCCAACCCGAAATACATCTCATATTGTCAAAATCAGGTGAATATAGCTGGGTGATTACTGGATCATTTGATGTATGAATAATCAAACCATCATCTAGGATGTTGAATTAGAATGGAATTACGAATGCTGCTGTCACTGTTGTTAAGTATGGCTCCTATCCAACGCCTGATAATTGAGGTCACAGCCAAAAGAGCAGCAAATATGTAGACAAAACAGACGAAGAAAGATCCGTGGAGAAATGAACCAATCCATGGTTATATCCTGAGAATGATTCTGGATTGTTTGAAGTGTTCCTCTACAGTGTTGAAGCCAGATTCGAGAAATAAATTTGACATGAAATCTTCAGAAAATAGAATCAGCACTGGAAAGCAGATTGGATAATCATCAGAAACTGTAAAATGGATGCTGCTCTTTGCGTCTGGACAGAATATTACTCTGTGTGGAACATCACCAATCACTTGATTTCTATCTCGAAGCTTCCTCACCTGATAATTTGAACAGCATTCATCGACACAAAGATGTAAACCATCATTTGTTAAATACCTCGCAGCAATGAAGAAAGAATAATTAGCTAGAAAAGAAAAAAATTGCAGCCGCTGTGCGAGAGATTGTCTCTCATTTACGAGGACAGTAAAGTCAGCAACTTAGCAATAACAAAACTGGGCAAAAATTCTATTACATTTCCACCAACAACAATAGTAACTCTACAAAACCTTAAAAATTACACGAACAAGACAGCAACTTCATATCACAAGCATGACCATGAAGCTTGGGATATGCAGCAACAAGAGGAAAGATTGTGTGCCCAGCTCCACAACCAGCCTGCCAGTATATACATAACATGTTAAATTAATTCTATATATCAACAAAATAATTCACAGCATACCCCCAAAACGACCTTGCCCTTCAGCCGACAAGAATCATCAGAAAGTAGTTTCCCCAATCTTTCTCCAAGTAATGTCTATCGTTGAAAAGCTACACTGAAAAAGTAATCCAACTGGGAATTCAATATAAACGACATGTCGTTTTTTTACGTTAACCGGGCAAAAAAATGCAACCTTGTTTTGGCGGCGTTTGTAGAAGCCGTCCCAGTACTTTTTGGCTTTGTTCTGGTAGTATTCTTCTAATGAACTCTGACATTTATCGTCATCGGGTAGTCGGTAAGACCGCCAAGCGGGAGTGGCCGTGGACGGTGGTGATAGAGCTAATGAACGATGAGATGTTGTGATCATGAGCGGCTGACAAAACTTTGTCGACGCCGGGGGAGACTTGTCGAGAAGAGCTGTTTGTAAATTACAACTAAGATTAGGGGTATTTATGTTACCTAATTATCAAATTGGAATATAATTGTAACTTTTAATAAGTTAGGGATATTTCTCCATAATACGAGTATTTCAGATCATATTTGTACATGTCTGTTCTAATCTTCCTCGTCATCAACCTTTTAACCTAGTATTCTTCTGCTCCCTAGCTTTGTTCGTCACTGATTTCCCGCGCTGCATTGTCGTTTTGGCAGGTACTAACGGGGAAAGAAGAGCTTCAAACTTTGAAGTCGAACAGGCGCTTTTTCGACAAAACAGTGAATTTTTTTTAGCCGAATAACGTAGAGTATGGGCAGAAGAACTGGTGGCGGGGGCTGGAGGTCGCCGTCGGAGATTCTTCGTCGTCGAATAGAATCCTGTGGAGATAAGTATTCAACGATTGGAGACCTTGTTGACTATCTCCGATCAAATTATCCCGACTACAGACGAACCAAGCAGCAGCCTTTCGCTAGACTCGTACAACAAGCCCTAGATTCGTTGCGGAGCAGGCCGAACAAGATTAAAAAGAGAAGTCACGATTCCGAAGAGAAATTGACGCGTATGGAGAACGAACACGTTAAGAGAAGACGACAAATTGATCACGACCATCCGTCCACGTCATCGGCTTCTGAAGAGGAAGAAGATGGATCGGTGTCGACGTCAGGAGAAGCGATTTATGCGGAGGGAGTTGAGCCGGAGTTTGATTTGATGAAATCGATGTTAAGAGAATCTTACTCGGAGTCGAAAAACACGAAATTGAAAACCGAAGAGAAAAATGTCGAATTTGAAGTTGCGCCGCGGAAGATTGAAATGATGAATGCGGAAAGTGGGGAGGTCGAAATGAAGAAAGAATCAGTAAAAGTTTCGGGTTCGAGTGATATAGAGTTGAAAGGAAAGGAGGGGCCGAGATTTCGTGATTTGGGAGGGATGGATAACGTGTTGGAGGAGTTGAAAATGGAGGTGATTGTGCCGTTGTATCATCCGCAGTTGCCGCGGTGGCTGGGAGTGAGGCCGATGGCTGGGATTTTGCTGCACGGGCCACCTGGGTGTGGAAAAACCAAGCTCGCCCACGCCATTGCTAATGAGACTGGTGTTCCATTCTATAAGATTTCAGCTACTGAAGTTGTCTCGGGTGTTAGCGGTAATGATTTGATGATTTTCTTTTCTTGTGCATGTGGTTTGCTTGCAATTTCAATCATGATTGAGAATATGATAAAATATATGAATGGTTAATGCATGTCAGTGAGTAGACTTAACCATATCAATCATGGAAGAGATAATTGCCGTTTGTCCACACTACTGATCGTTGCTTAAAATTTGGCTTAATTGAGCCATTTATCTCCTTTTTGTAAAGTTGGTACTATCATAGTTGTTGTTGTTAATGTTTTCATGATTTATTTGTAATGTGCTGAGAAACTCAGGTGCATCTGAAGAAAATGTCAGAGAGCTATTCTCAAAAGCATACAGGACTGCACCATCAATTGTATTTATTGATGAGATTGATGCTATTGCTTCGAAAAGGGAAAATCTGCATAGGGAGATGGAGAGACGGATTGTGACGCAGTTAATGACTTGCATGGATGAATCCCATAGACTTGTACAACCAAGTGATGCAAATTCTAAGCTGGATGCCTCTGATTCAAGACCCGGCTATGTTCTTGTTATTGGAGCCACTAATAGGCCGGATGCTGTTGATCCTGCACTGAGGAGGCCTGGACGATTTGATCGTGAGATTGTTCTAGGTGTTCCCGATGAGAATGCCAGGGTAAAGATTCTCTCTGTGATTACTAAAAATCTAAGATTGGAAGGTTCTTTTGATCTTGGAAAAATAGCCAGGTCTACGCCAGGGTTTGTAGGAGCTGACTTGGCAGCGCTTGCTAACAAGGCTGGTAATCTTGCCATGAAGAGAATCATAGACCAAAGAAAATCTGAGCTTTCTGGAGATTCTGTAGTTGAGGAACATACTGATGACTGGTGGAGGCAGCCATGGCTGCCCGAAGAAATGGAAAAGCTCACAATTACTATGGCTGATTTTGAGGTAGCTTAGAACCTTTTTTTTAAAATCCCTCATAAGTCAAGAATATTCTAATTTGCAAGGGCGTGGTAGTTTAAGATACAAATTTTTGTTTAGTTATTGAGAATGCATGTAAGGATTTGTTGATTGTGTTTGCTAATTGAATTGAATAACTTGTCAGAGCCAATTTCTTTTTCAATCTCCTGCAGGCAGCAACTAAAATGGTTCAACCCTCTTCAAGAAGAGAAGGATTCACTGCCATCCCTAATGTTAAATGGGAAGATGTTGGTGGGCTGGATTATTTGAGGCAGGAATTTGACCGCTACATAGTTAGGCGCATAAAATTTCCTGAGGAGTACGAGGTAATTATAATTGAAGATTGCCTTTTGCTTGCCCTTCTCTTACTCTTTTGCCAAAGAAATAAAAAAAAAACCATAATTCATTGGAAGTGCAATGAGCTCTAAGAAAATACACTTTGGACAAGTGCTCCTGAAAAGAAAGGAAAACAAATTGAAGAGTTTAGGAATGAAAGACTAGAAAAGGTTCTTCTGAATGGATTATTTTCAGGATTGGTTTTCTGAGTGCTGAATTCATTTGTTTCTTCAGGAATTTGGAGTTGATTTGGAGACGGGATTTTTGCTCTATGGGCCACCCGGCTGTGGTAAAACACTTATTGCTAAGGCTGTTGCCAATGAGGCGGGAGCCAATTTCATTCACATCAAGGTCATTCTTTTTACCATTTAACCTTTTTTTTTCCCCCCGAGTTTTTAGAGAAGCTGATTTCAGTGCTTTGGTGCTACAAATCTTTCATTCCTGAATGTTTACTTTTAACTTTAAAGATTTTTTGTTACTTTAGGGCCCTGAACTTCTGAATAAATATGTTGGAGAAAGTGAGCTGGCAGTTCGAACATTATTCAGTCGTGCAAGAACATGCTCACCATGCATACTTTTCTTTGATGAGGTTTTTGATTCTCTCTCCTTGAAAGCAATTGTCCCTGCTGGGTTCTGGTTAGAATCTATTTTGTTGCCAACATTTTGATTTCATTTGTAATCTATAGGTGGATGCTCTTACGACAAAGCGTGGGAAAGAAGGGGGTTGGGTTGTTGAGAGGCTTTTGAACCAGGTTAACCTGATTTGCATTGATTATGTATAAACAGATTGTCTCTCTCATATTCAAAATTTTGTTATCGAATCCACATATGACATGAACCTGTTAATCAAATTTGCAGTTGCTAATAGAGTTAGATGGAGCAGATCAGCGGAAAGGGGTCTTTGTCATCGGTGCCACTAATCGGTACAATATATTACCTAATCATTTCTCAGTTTCTTTGACGAGGGTCGCTGCTATACCTTAAAGTCATGAATTCTGTTGGCAGGCCGGATGTTATGGATCGTGCTGTCTTAAGGCCTGGTCGGTTTGGTAAACTTCTTTACGTCCCTCTGCCTACTCCAGATGAGCGTGGGTTGATTTTGAAGGCTCTCAGTAGGAAGAAACCTGTAGATGCCAGTGTGGATTTGTGTGCCATTGCACAGACAAAGGCTTGTGAAAACTTTAGCGGAGCTGATCTCTCTGCATTGGTTTATCTCCATTTTCTCTCTTATTGTACCTTTATGTGTTTTGCGAAATGCCCTTTAATCTTATCATATATGCTTGTGTTGCGGGATTGCCAGATGAACGAAGCTGCAATGGTTGCTTTGGAAGAGAAACTGATAACATCGAGCAAGAGCTTTTCAGATTCCACTCCATTTACCATCAAATTAACTCATTTCGAACGTGCATTAAGTAAAATCACGCCCTCCGTCTCGGACCTGGTAAGCTTCAATCTTTACATTCATAATAATTAACTTCCTGAATTCTCCATAACTTCCTCTTTCTCTTCTCGTATTTAAACATCTGGGATGCAGCAAAAACAGCGGTACCAGACTTTGTCGGCGACATTCAAAGCCGCATGAGATGAGAAGGAACATGAAGTATTATCCAACTGCCAAATTATTGAAAGAATCGTGTGTGAATGAGTGGTCGAACTACAATATTTCCCGTGTTTGATAAATTCAGTGTCGAAGCTCTTCATGGGAAAGAAAATTTTGTGGTGTTGTGGGTTTAGTTTCATGCCATCTGTTGGCTGCTGCATTATTTTAATAAAACTATATTTTATCAAATAGGTGGTTAATGTTTGTAATTTATTTATTATTATGTTATTAATTTATTTAAAAAAGTATTTTTTAAATATTAAGATATGAGAATCTTTGAAAAGTCACGACGCCGTCTGTAAAAAGCTAGAAAAAGCATATTCTTTTTCTCATTAAAAATCTCTCCCTTCTCTCTCGATCAAACCCTAACCCTAGGCCCAATCCTCAATTGAGACCTGGAAATGGCTCATCAAGCTACCGGTGGTTCGGATCACGAACATGACCGGAACGCCCGTCTCTACAACCCGTACGCCGACTTAAACCTCCCAATGCAAACCCTCTACAAGCTCCCCACCTCTCCCGAATTCCTCTTTTCTGAGGAATCCTTGCACCAGCGCCGATCCTGGGGTGAAAATCTCACCTTTTACACTGGCTCGGCTTACTTAGCCGGCTCCGTCACCGGCGCGGGCATTGGTTTGTACTCTGCTTTTAGGTCTATGGAGGCTGGTGACACCCCGAAGCTGAAAATCAATAGGGTTTTGAATTCTTCTGGGCATTCGGGTCGGTCTTGGGGGAATCGGATTGGTGTTATTGGATTGATTTATGCGGGGATGGAGAGCGGTGTTGTGGCGGTCACGGATCGGGATGATATTTGGAGTAGCGTCGCCGCCGGACTTGGGACTGGCGCCTTGTGCAGGGCTGCTAGAGGGATTAGGTCGGCTGCTGTCGCCGGTGCGCTCGGAGGACTGGCTGCGGGTACTGTTGTTGCGGCAAAACAGGCAATGAAAAGATATGTGCCTATTTGAGAGAGATTTGTATGGTTCCTACTCAGTTTAAATTTTGATACTGTAGAATTAGTGCAATGATAAATCTTTTTGTAACGAAATATTATTTGCATCAAATTTGTTATATGCATGAAGCATGAAATTGATTTCATTCTATAGATATATTGTTATGAGTTGATGTAATAAATAATGTGATGCTGAAAAGACACAACTTTTGATGGCAATGTAAAGTGCATTGATCATTATTTGATCCGATGTTCTTTGCGTATTTAAATTTGTTGCTCCATTAATTAGTTTGTATTGATAGTCTATGAATGGTTCAATTTAGTGATTAATATATGACTCTTAAGTTTGATGTTGTGTTGTGAGATAGCGAGTCTTTGTTTGGCATTTGGGTTTTACATGTTTATGGGGATATAAATTTTTTGTGTAATTTTTCTGAGAGTTTCAGTAGTAAACAATGAGGTATTGCTGTAATATAAATGGCGAATTCCTTGATGAATTTTGTGGAATATGATTTATATACCTTTTAAAACTAGTACTTGAGCAGATTATGTTGAATTATGAGAGCAATGAATTATTTTGTGTGTGTACGACGCGTTCTGAATTTTTTAAATCTGACGTGTAATTTGTGGTAATTTGAGGCCTGTAGATCAATATGTGGTACTGGTTTTTTGTTTCTGAATCTTCTGGTCTTGAGATGAGTGGTTGAGTGGTGTTGGATATGATTTCCTATATTCTCAAATACTGGTTAAATGAAGTTGTTTGTTTTACTGACATTTATGATATGATCGTTATCATACTATTTACATTACATGGGGCTAGTATCTAAAATGGTAATGTGAAGCAACATGTCTGAAATGTAATTTATTTATTGAAAATTTTCTCTCAACTGCTTCCCTTGTATGTTTTATGTATACTAAGTTGTTTTGTTGATTAAATAAATCTGGTGAGGGTGATTGATGCTAATGGATGCTCTTCTGTATTTCGTATCATATGTTGGATTTTCATGTTCAGCTTGCCTTGTTTTGCTTGTGAAGCCTGCAGGCTTTTTAATTGAAGTTTAAACACTGGTAAATTCGATAGTCTGAACTGTCTTTCACCTCACAGTTCAAGGAATTTAATTGAATATAAAACAAATGTTCTTCGCCTTTGCGCCAATATTTGGTCACTGGTTTCAGTTGACTCTGGCAGAATGTTTCGAGCGTGTGCCTGCCAAGTATGTTGGTGGATCATACTAGATGCATAATTCATTGGAATAACCAAGTACAATATACTCAAGGTACGGTTGAAATTGGATTTGGGGTGTTGTGACTTGTAATCTACATTTGTTGTGCACCACTTGGAGGTACTGTGATTTCGTGCTCAAGCATAACCTGAACAATTCTAAGCATTCCCTCAAGTTTTTTAGTTTTTGTCACCTGTATGGATGCATTCTGCAATGCTGATTGTAAATGGAGTCCATGCAACTTTGACACTGAAATTTAAATACTGGTTACAAATCAATGATAATCAGATGCAAAATCATTAACACTAGGCGAAAACTTAGAGTCCACAAGACTCTCTCTCTCTCTCTCTCTCTCTCAGAAACTTAGCAACAAATTTGAGTGAAAACTCATTGAAATTACAAGCCAATGGACGCCTCAATCTGGGTAAAAACAGTTCTTTAACTGAGGAACCGGTGCAATAATCTTTAACCATCGGGTTCCAAAGCTTTTAACTTTATAAATAGATAATTAAACATGAAATTTGGGACATTTTAAGGTCATTTCCAACAGTTTCATAGGCACAAATAGAAGAAGAAATCAACTCATATGCTCAGGACATGCATAACAGGCACTACATCCCCTCATCGTTTTTCTTCTCTTCATTTAATTCCTTGGAATGATTTATGATCATTCAAATAAATGGTAACACCCTGACAAAAAGATCATGGGTTTATAAAACCATCATCCACATCAAAGGGGTAATTGAACTCAGCTAAATCATGTTCATGGTTTCATGCCTCAATCACCTGTTTTTTATTCCAAAAAAAAAAATCAATCTAAATTTGTGTTTTTTACCCAGAAAACATCAAAAACAGAAGGTGATCAGTGCTACGATTCATCCCAATCTGGTCTCAGAAGAACTTTATGCGATTGAACTCAAAAGTCCCTAGTGTAAATTGGTACAGCCAGGAAAAAGCAATCTCAACTTTGGAAAATGATGGCGTTTTGATTTAGAGTAGCATTGATTCCGGATTCTCAATGTACCCTTTGAATGCTTTCAGCCATTCCGCACCAACTGCACCTGTATACACAGCAAGCAGAATCATCACGAATAAAGCTTGAACTGGTATAAATTGATATCCTAAAAGACTAACGGAAAGCATACCATCTATCACACGATGATCACAGCTTAGCGTTACTGACATGAAGGAAGCAAATTTGTACTGATCTGGACCCGAGCCAGGCACAACCCTCTTCTCAGCTGCTCAAGGTTAAGGTACACAACTGAAATTACTATAGCAAAAGCAGAAGAAGACGACGAATTTGATCTTTGGGATTGTGCAATTAAGAGCTGATCTTACCAGATCCAATTGCAAGAATGCCAGATTGAGGAGGATTGATGATGGCACAGAATTGCTTGATGCCGAAGGGTCCTCCCAAATTGGATACTGTAAATGTACCTCCCTGAAAAGATGGAAAAAAACAACATTCACTCCACAATCACATTAGACAATCACACTCCAACTGACAGCCATTAACATGAAAAAGCACTAGTGACCTCATAATCTTCTGGTTTTAAGCTGTTCTCTTTGGCTTTTTGGGCCAAAAGTTTGACCTCTTCTGAGATTGTTGATAAGCCTTTTTTGTCAGCATCCTGAAATTTTGCACCGTACAAATTCTTGTTAATGGGAATACGAGTAGTAGTATGAAACATGAAATTGTTCAACAGGACAAGAAACAACTGCTCACCCTAACAACAGGGACATAGAGTCCGTTATCTGTTTGCACTGCTACATTGATATTCACATTCTTAAATCTGGATTTGAAGTCAAAAAAGAAATGTAATGTTTTTAATCTGTACAATGAGCTGATTACAACTTCTAGTATAGTTTACTTACTGTCGGATATATTCATCGGTCCATGAACTATTGCACTGAGGAAGTTTTCGTAGAGCCAAGGCTGCAGCCTGCAAATATATACAAATCAAATATCCATAGGAGAAACTTCTAAACAGTCAACACGATAACAAGAATATATTGCAGTGCACATACCAATGTCTAGTGGTCGTCTACAAAGGAAAACAGAGTACCTTAATTACAAGATCATTTATGGATATGCGCTTCCCTCCTGAAGCCTCTTGTATGGAATTGAGTTGTGTCCGCAATCTGGAGACAAACTTAAGCTATCACAAAATATGCAATAATGGCCATACACCAGAGGTGTCGGTAACAAATACTTACTCCATGAGTTTGTCAACACCTGTATCAACTGTTAAATAATAATGCGGGATAGTTTGCTTTGAGAACAATAGGCGTGAGGCTGTGATCTGTCAAAATTATACCAGACATTAGCTTCAGTACAGATCTTGATTACGAAAAGATTAACAACTCCTAATTCTACCTTTCTGATTTGAGAATGAGGAATGTCCACGTAGTCCAAAGCTGGAGCTGCTCCATCCTTTGCCTTGAGAGCTTTGGCTGAAACTTCTTTCCCACGAGAAGCTACATCATTTGAAAACACTTCAGCAATCAACTCAATTACATACATCACAAAGATGCTTCCACACTGTTAAATTTAAGGCATATTCAGATTCCAAGCACAAAAATACAAATGCAATACCCAAATAATCTTCAATATCAGCCTTCACAATGTGTCCTTCGGGACCAGTTCCCTTCATGCTAGAGAGCGAAACCTAAAAGTTCATAAAGAGAAAAGCGGTGAAATAATATACATGTTTGCTAGAAATGACTTCACACACATTATTGACCAATAAATTTAAATTGTAGCACTTAATATGACTAACATTATTTTCTTCAGCTAATTTTCTGGCAAGCGGACTGGCAAAAATGCGATCTTCAGAAGAAGCAGCACTGGGCTTGGAGACCTTTGGCTCCGGTGAACTGACTGGTTTTTCAACCACTTCTGACTTGGGAGGGGGAGGGGGAGGAGGCAAAGACTCTTTAGCTGGAGCAGCACCAGCATCTGATGCTGAAGGGCTGTAATCTTTGAACTTGCCAATATCCTCCTCCTCTTCCACAGTTATAGCAATTACCTATAATATTTCCATACATAAACACCCACCCGAAGGGAAGAAAATTTGAACAAGTACATGCAAAAAGCATCTCCAGGATAAAACTATTACCTCACCAACTTTAATTTCTTTTGACCCGTCACCTTTTACTATCTTGGCTAGATAACCTTCTTCCATGCATTCCATCTCCACTGTGGCTTTATCCTGTTAGTATCAAGTAAAAGTAAGATAACATGTTCCAAGATAAGCAATGCAGATAAACCTGAGACTTAATCAAGTGCAGAAATTTGACTGATAAACAGAACGAGAAACCTACAGTTTCAACTTCACAGAGAACTTCACCAGGAGAAATCTTATCACCCTCTTTCTTCAACCACCTTGCAATATTACCCTGCATTGCAGAGAAGAATGACTAAACATGAAACAACCAATCAGAATATTTTAACTATTGTAATTAGATCAAGTAAAATTACATGCCTCAGTCATTGTGGGTGAAAGAGAGGGCATTCCAATTTCTTGGTGTGGAGGAAGACCTGGAAGATAATTTTCAAGACCTGTTAGTAAATTGAAACTACTGGAAATAACAAGGATAAATATTAAATCTAAATAAGAGAGATGATGAAACCACAAGATTTTGATGGGTGATGAAAGAAATTAGTCAATGAAGTCGGTTATGACACAAATGAGCATAAATTGTTGTCAAATGGACTAAATTTTCAAAGATAATATGATTCTAGCTGTAAATAGCTCGCCACATTACATTATTTAGAAACCAGAAAACAGGAAATGTTAGAAAAATGGAAAGGTTTAACTTGAAAGAAAGCACAAATGCTAGATAACTTTTAAAAAAAAAAAAAGTTATATATAAGCTACAAAAGGATTTATTAGAAGTTTTTAGGAAAAGATACAAAGTATACCTGAATCAGACGAAAATCCTCTCCTCGAGTGTACCTGTGAACTGATAATGGATAATGAAATTGTAAGGAACAAGAAAATCATCAATAAAGCATTTGACCTAAGGATAAGAAGAAAAGGTAAAAAAAATGCTGGACAACACACCATTCCAAACCCCCGTTGATTAATGATCCAGCCCGAGGATTGCCTACTTCTCTTATCGTAGTAGAAAAGCTTTTCTTGAATGCACCTAGTGATGATACCTAGATACCGGAATCTCAAGGAGTTAATATTTTCCAACTAAGTTCAATTTATAATACAAAAACTAACAGTAAGTGACAAATAGCAGAAGTGCCAAAGAGAAGTGGAAAAAAAAAGCAATGTAAGGGCTTCAATCACTGTTATTTATTGCTGAAAGAGAAGATGGCTGCACTTACAGTGCCTTTGGCGGAAGAATTAAAAACCCTCTCCGTCTCTAAAGGTGCATAGCAACGACGAATCTTTAAAAGATCTGGAAAATAACTAACTTCACTAAGTTAAAAGCATCATTAGACTAAATTTAGCTATTTAGACTAAACTCATTGAGAGGTTTAAATCTTGGATTGGCAGAATGCAAGGAGACAAAACTCATTGAGGTTTACTGAAATAACACTGAATAATCAAGATTAGCTGCATACCATCTCTTTTACTAGCAGCATCATTTGAAAACCAACGAACCAAAACAGCATTCTCATGCCGCAGCAAATTCGAAACATTCTTCAACTGCAAAAGCCAAAAACTCCATAAAATTAAATTACTTATAAAAAATAAATAATGGAGATGCCTGTAAATAAAAAACAAACATAGATTGATCGCATTTGGGCCGAAACCTTGTAAATAAGAAGCCATTATCACTAAAACTACAGCACGCCTATGATTCTAAAACCAATGTGATCAAACTTGATACAACATGAATGCATTATCCGCAAAATACCCATTAATCCACCAAGCCTGTTAACATAATACACTAATGCCAAAATTCCTATCAAACATCCAAGAATAACCAAAGTTGAAGCTCAACACTAAAGCTAAAAATCAAAACTCAATTTACCAGAAAACAATAACAATACCTAATCCAAAAATACTTCATTAAATGAGATCATCAAGCCATAAACAGATATCCAATATTGACAGCGCCAAAATAATGAACTCATATTAAATTCACCAACGTAATGAACTCAAATTAAATTTCCGTCAACGTGAATTAAATATATTCACTGAATTTCAGCTGAAAACGACACAAGTACAGAATCTAACACCGACCATTAGTCCATTAAACTTCAAAATCATAATTAAGCAAAATCATAATAGTAACACCACCAATATAATGAAATGAAATTAAATTTCACCAAAGTAATGAACTCAAATTATTACCGACAACATGAATTTAATATGTACGCTGAACTTCAACGACACAAATGCATAATATAACACCAACCCATTACTCCATTAAACTTCAAAATTATAAATGTGCAAAATTACAATTCAGCTAATGCCTAAATACCCACCAAACAAAAGAGATGCAAATTTCAAACTAAGATATGAACATTGAAAAGATGGTACCTTTTTGGAATGATTGATGATGTGAGATGCATACGCCATGAATAATATCTCCAACCGAAATCACCCTCAAAAAGTTAAAAAAAACCTAAAATTTTGGAAATTTATCCCAAAAAAGCAATTTTTTCACGATTTTTCAGTGAGGGATGATAAACAGAGTAGGAATATAAAAGGGGTTAACTTTACTTAGGTAGAAAACGTGAAATCTACAAGGGTTGGGTGCCTAGACGAAAAGACTTCTATTTTTTATTAATTTCCCTTTTTTTTAAAGCTTTTTTTTGGTCTTTTTCTATTTTTTAATTTTTCTATGAGCTACCGGTGGGACGAGAGTTATATTCTGATACGACAGTGTTGAGAATTTGAGAGAATATGGACCCTTCATTCAGCCAGTCCAGGAATTAAATGGATGGCCAAGATTGATTGCATAAGCTTTGGGCCTTGTTTGGCGGCGCCCCCTTTGGTTGACTGAAAATTACATAATAAGAATTTTTTTTATATTTCATTATAATAAATCCCTAAAAATATATATAAATTTATTTTTTTATATTTTTTAAATGAATAATATTTAATTAAATTAATGAATATTTGACCAAAAATGTAATATATTTTCAATTATATATATTTACAAATATATAAATTTACTTCTTATTTTAAATTTTTTAACATATAATTGATTTTATTAATAAATTTGACATTTTTGGTGATTATATTTTCAATTTAAGATGTAAGAAAAATTAAATAATTTTGTATGACTTGACATTTTCATTTAACAAATAACTGGGTGAGGATGATTTTTTAATAATTGAAAATTTTTATAATATTTTGTTATTTAGTAAACTAAATGGACTTATTTGATAATAATCTGTAGATAAAATAATTTAATTTTTTTATTTTTATTTTATTTTTCTAACTCAATTGTCTAATTTGTCTTGTTTGCAGTCAAACGACACAGCAACACTACGCAAAACGACATTCGACCGTCGAAACTTCGTCTCCTTCACGGGAATTAGCAGTCATCGAGCTTTCACGGCAGAGATACTGCGAGAACGAGACCGACAGAGGAAGGGGGAAAGAGAGCGAGATTTGAGGGAAAAAATGGGAAATCAGAAGCAAAAGTGGACGGCGGAGGAGGAGGAGGCGTTGTTAGCCGGTGTGGCGAAGCACGGCCCGGGAAAGTGGAAGAATATTCTGAAAGATCCTGAGTTTGCCCCTTCCCTCGTTCACCGTTCAAATATTGACCTCAAGGTTGGTGTAAAGTTATCATTTTTTTCTATTTTCTTTTACTTGTTTTGTTAAATTGATGTTGTTTTAGTTCAATTTGTAAAATGATGACCCATGTCGTGATTTGTTTTGGTGAGAATTCAGATGGGTTTTTGTTTTAATTTTCGTTTTATTGGAGAATTATTGTAAAAGGTATATTTTTCGTAAGGAAAAATTACAGAAGTAAGTTAAACCCTAATGTTTTCCGATGTAAAGCTGTGGGTTTTAGTTTTTTTAAATAAAATGAGCGGCTTTCGGTGAGTTAAATAAATAAGGAAACATGGAAAGAAAAAGAGATCGCTTTTTTTTTTTGCATTGCAACGAACTTAAGCTCAAGCAGAGGTTGAGGTGCACTGCATTGTAATGAAATTGCACTATTACAGTATTCCGGCATTATGATGCTACTGAAGAAGCATACATGTGAAGAATGAGCCATGAAGTTTGATTACTACATTTGTTGGTTAAAGTTTGGGTTACATGTTACTATCCTTATGTTTTCATTTTGATTCTCTTGTTTCTGAATAAATGTTATCACCGGTAAGTCCTTGTGTGCTACGGTTTTTGTTGAATTGATCACCAACATCACGATTTGTATTATGGCTTTATTATCACAACTTCAATCAAACTCCTTGCTGTTTACTTGTCTCATCCTTCCTTATGTTTGCAGGACAAATGGCGAAATTTGAGTGTTAGTACTGCTCAACAAGGCTCAAAAGACAAATCAAGGGTACATAAAATAAAACTTACCACCACTACTTCTCTGTCCAACACCCTGAACTCTGGTGCCTCTGCTTCCCTTGCTCGTAATGTGTCTTCTGGTGCTGTTGTGAATGATCCTTCCGGTAGTGCATTGGATGGGAAGAATGGTCCAAAGTGTGTCTTTTTGTTCCTTCTGCTCTCACATTTACATAAATAGTTAAAGTTTGTATCAAGTCTTTCTCTTACATGCTTCAATAGTCCCACGAAAGGAAAAAGAACTAGGGTTCCAAAGTAGTCTGCACAATTTAATGCTATCAATTCTGTGTGACTGGTTATTCATGTTATACTCCAATTCACTTATTATAGCTTTTATGTGTTAACAGAAAGCGTGTAAAATTCAGAAATATTGTTGACTGATTATTAATTTCCTTGGCACCAATGACACTATTGATGATACCAGCAATGCTTATATATGTGTATGCATGTCATGAATAACAATTCAGTTTATCCATCTTATTATTTATACCTTGAGTGATTAGGAAATGAAATTTTGAGATTCTTTATGCCATTGATTGTTTACCAGGTACAATGCAATGATATTTGAAGCTATTTCAACCACAAGAGATACTACTGGATCTGACATAAGTGCCATTGTCAAGTTCATTGAGGTCAGATGGACATGTCCTGTTATCTGCAGCTTTATTTTATTTCGTTTTGAAGTGGTTGCATCAAAATATAGAATCTTTTTAGCCAGATAATTCATGCATTAGATTTGTGGAATAATTAAAGTAAAATCTAACTTACCATGTAGCGTCCCATCCAGTTTTTCTTACCTTTTTTTAGTACTTCTCTTAGTTGAACAGCATGCATGCGGTTGTAATTGTGGAAGAAATATATGCTTAGATTTAGTGAAATCTCACGGTGCTCATTGACTTTTACTTGATATTTGAATCCATGGTTATTGTCTACCAATCAATAACAGCGTCTGATTTCGAATGGAATAGCAACTGACTTGATACGTATACTGCAGGAAAGACATGAGGTTCCGCCAAATTTTAGAAGATTATTGAGTTCAAGATTGAGAAGGCTTGTCTCACAAGGCAAACTTGAAAAGGTTAATAATTCTTTTGATGCTTATTTTACTTGCGATGTGAGAGACTGAGCTATCGTTTCAATTTTTTTCTTTTTCCAATTTAGATTTGTGATTTGGGTGTTATTGGTTTTTCTGAGTGATTAAAGTTTGCCCTGATAAAATGATGCCATTTCCAACTCCAGGATCTGGTACTTCACCATTGACATTTAGACTCGTTGTTGATTCACATTCGCTTAACTACCTTGTTTTTTGTGGGATAATGGTAAAAGTTATGTATTTTTATTTTTTATTTTTCTCTCTTTTGTGGGAGATCGCGTAAGTATATCAGAATTTCTCTCTTGATTTTGTCATGCCAGCAACATGCAACAGTAGAACAATTTCATGCTTGCAAATATATCCTTTATTTCCTTTTTACCTTGTGGCATCTACTGTTACATTTTTCTGCCAATTGTTGCTTAGTAAATGATTCCGTTTTGATATTTTCCTGACACTTGAATCCATGATTCTTATCTTATATGGTTCTTCAATAATATTAATGTAGGTCCAAAACTGTTATAAGATTAGAAAAGATACCTCCTTGGGAGTGAAAACACCTACCCCGAAACAAAAAGATATGAGGTTACGGCTACCACAGAATACTGCCGTAAAGACTCCTGGTGAGACTGTGGAGGAAGCATCAATTACCGCTGCCTATAGAATTGCCGAAGCAGAAAACAAATCATTTTTGGCTGCCGAAGCAGTTAAGGAGGCTGAGAGAGTCTCAAAAATGGCAGAAGATACCGATGCAATGTTACAGCTAGTGAAAGAGATCTATGAACAATGTAATTTCATTTATGCACGCCTACTATTGTGGGTTCTCATATTTTGAAATGTGACCTTCATTGATTCTTTTCCCTTGTCTTTTGGGTTTTTCCTGCAGGTTCACGAGGTGAAATTGTTCTTTGGGCTTGAGCATCAGTTGTTAGGTGATAGAAGTGTAATTTCAGGAATATTTATGTATATTCATTGATCCAGTGGAACACTCTCGTACTGTTATGCCTTGATGTCTTCAGCCGTATCAAGAATCCTGTCCCTCTGAGATCAATGAGACATGAGGCTTTTGTACAAATCCTTTTTCATTTATGAAGTACAGTGCGTTCAAAATTCATTTATGAAGTACAGTGCGTTCAAAATGCTTGAAAACATGCAACTGAGAATCAGAATCCTGGTGCCAGCAATTTTTGTATAAAAAAGTGAAAATAAATTCAATAGCAGATCCAATATTTCCGTAACTCTGTCATCTGAAAGCAATTTTTTATGCTTGTGGAGTTTGAATGAATCAGATTTTGGTGGGCTCGATCCAATTTGGAAGACTTAATGAACTGAAATTCATTAGTGTTGCTGGAAGGAAGGTCTAAAATGTTCTTCGGTACTACATGAAGTAACCACGATTTCAAACTCAGTTTCCTGAAACATAGCTGTTATTTCAAACAGAGAAAACAGAATCAATGCGGTTAGGTCCTCAACCCCAGCAACCGCAACAAAATGTTGCACTGGTTGAATCGGTTCAGTTCAGTTTTAGTGTTTCTATTTCTATTTTTGATGTTCCGTTTTCTAAAACATAGAACCAATTCGTTCCCACCACAGGATACATGATGAGAAGGCAGAATAACTTGTTCACATCACCATCTTTATTGAATCCTAACAAGAAGTGAAAAGCTCAATACATTTGATAAATGTCTGTGAATCCCAGTCTAATAAAGTTCACAAATTTTGTTTGATAAATTATCACAAGAAAATCTAAAATCTAAACTTTGGCTTGCCACAGTTAATACAATCACAAAACCAACAAAAATTATAAGGAAATGTCCATCAAGAGTGTATCCTGTCGGGGTCTTTTAGCACAAGAAATTTTCAATGCTCAGACTACAGGAGTACAAGACCAAGTTCTGATGGGTGCATTGCCTGTCTTAGTCGATAGTTGTAAAGATAATAGTGCAATTTACCATCACCTGGTCCGAATTTCAGTTCCTTTAAGAAAGTTTCATTTTGCATCACATCCAATGCATTGAAAACATCAAAGTCCTTCTGCTTTGCCATGATAAGAGCATCGTTCATCAACTGAAGCAACGGGGTTTTTGTGGATACGTTATAATATGAGTAAGCTGCTTTCAAAGTAGAATAGTTCTGATTGCCAAGAATTGAAGAGGGAAGGGTATAAAAGCTGCAGAAATCAGTGATTTCGTGTGTTTCAGGACTTTCAACAAGAAAACTATCCACGACGTTCTCTTTCGGAAGAAGCCAGTGCTCCACATCATTTTCATCAAAGTCAGGTGCAATAACAAACTGGCTCAAATACTTCCTGAGCAGCCGTGTAACTGCAGGAACGTCATGAGGCTCCATCTTCCTGAACCCTTGAGTGATAGGTGACTCTGGCAACTTGTAAAGTTTAATTGTTCGACTCATTGTCATTCTCGCGCCCAGTCTAGAAAACCCAACATCAATCAGCTTCTTTGGATTCAAAGATCTGTGCCAATATTGGCAGGTTGATATTGGTGTCGGAAGGACCACTCCAGCAGTATAAGCAGCTTGCCAGATATTCTCCAAGTGAACCCTCCGAGTCACCTCTTTGATCATGACAGGAGCGAGTCTTTTTGATCTCAGCTTCTTATGAACACACAGGAAATTTACCTCCGCCATTGTAACAACCTGATCGCGGACCCGGATCCTTGCAGGAACACCAGTGATGAAGGCAACTAACTTCTTTGAACTTTTCACACGGACACCAATGTGCCAACTCTTGAAATAACCTGGAGGGCGAAGAGCCCAGCCAAGAAACTCCTTTGAATAGTTAAATCTGAACATATTCTCGTCATCCTCAACATAGTTGTTCGTCAAAAGATTATAAACCTCCAAGCACATCTCTTCAGAGTTCATATCACAAATGACCCATTCATAAGGGTTGGGAAGATTGTAAGGTTCTTGCTTGACTTCAGATAATGGCGCTGGGGGTTCAATTGGGCCTTCAGGCAAACTAGAGTTTCCTACATCCTTGAATTGCCCAACGGGTTGTGTTTCCCAAAATTTATGTCTATTTCCAAGAGCAAGCGATTGAACCTGTCGAGCAAGTAGATCGAGCGAAATGTCACTCTCAGAGGCTTTATTTTCATCAGGCCTGAGGCTTTGAGTTTCTTCAGGTGTACCAGAAGATTCGCTGCTATCAACCATTTTGAAAGTATCTCAAAGGTCTGTCTGCAAGACGAGTAGTTAAAATCTGACCAGAAAACAAAAAAAAAAAGAGGCAATGTGTCACAATCCTATTGTCTTCTTTCAAAAGGCAATGAAGAAACGAGACTAAATGTTTGAGGTCTCTGACTTTTGATTAGCAAAACTATATTTTCCTATGTGTTGACTAACATTTTCAATAAGCAAAAAATAATTTAGAATTCAGTATCTTGCTTGTTTCTCTTAAAAACCAGAGAGGACATGGAACAAATCATAACAACAGACATGACATAAATTTGAGTGAACAATAACAAGAGAACCAAAATAATCCAGTAGGTTTCAACCAAAATGTCGGAAACAAAAACCAAATGTGCCTAGTAAATCATATTGATATTCAATTACTATATACAAACATTGAATCTAACATATATAAGATTGAGCACCAAAAGAGTTAGAACACTTGTAAATCTATAATGCTTAATTAGTTTTCCAACAACAATACAATGAGACAAGACTTCAAATGTAAAGCCTAAACTACATCACATCCGTGAAACAAATCTTTCTTTTTCCACTGTGTAAATCAAAAACCAAGCAACAAAAAAAGATATCCAATCTCTTAACTCTTTTGCTTGATTTAATCAACAACAAACAAAATAATTGAAATGCAATATATGTTCATCTACAGCAACAAGAACACAGGCGACACCAAAACAAAGGAGGCCTCAAACAATTACAGCACTGGAAAAACAATTAACATAACAAACACAAACCCGCAACAGCTAAAGACAAAATTTTGAACCCTTTTACTTCCTTTCTCTTTCCTTCTCTTTCTCCATACTTTCTCAGCATCCCAAACAACAAAATCAATGCAAAAACACACAAAAGAAAAAAACAGAAATAACCCAGCAACAGAAAAAAAATTTCCCAAGATCTAAACGGTCTTACGAGCTAAGGAATCACTAAAACTCCACTCAATCACTTATACAACTACATTTACATACTGGGGTCCGCAAAGTTTTTCTTTTTCTTCGTTTCAAGACATGTAAACCCAACAACAAACACAAGATCCAAGCTCACTTTTTCTCTCGTAACCATCAACAAAACGTCTGAACTCTTACCTTGAAATTCCGTGCTGAGAAATCTGAAGCAAACACCGAAGGTGAGAGTGAAACGAGCTGCGGAGAGACCGAAGAAGAAAAGGAGAAAAATACGAGAGAAGGAGAATAAAGAAAGAGTTTGGTGGGTAATATTGGAATCGGAAAAAAAACAAGAGAGTGGAAAGAGCTTTACCCCTTTTTTTTCCTTTGTACTTAAGCATGAAGATAGGGGCATATGCGGAATTTCACAAAATTAATTATGAAATTATTCAGAATATTATATTTATAATCAAATAATGACTAGCATGGCAAGCGTCAATGGGGTGGGCAAATCCAAACTCCCAATAAGTTTGGATCAATTTGATAGATTCAGTGGATTAGTTTTGATTTTTTGAAAAAATTAAATTAATAATTATTTAATTTTTGAATTAAATTTAACCGGATTGAATTACATTGAAATAAATTAAATCGAACAAATTTATTTAATTTATGTTTTTATTAATTTAAACTTAAATTAAATTGAATTAAATTAATAAATATTAATTTTTTATAATTAATTTGATTCGAATCGAGCCAAAAGTAAAATTTAAAATTTTTTAATTTAACTTAAATTGAATTCAATGGTTCCCATGCCAAAAGGGTCCACAACATGAAATTTCAATTGACTTGGGAATAGCATGGGATTATGAATTTTCATTAACGGTCTATAAGTAATTATGATGCTTCTAAGCATAATTTGATAGTAATTATTTTACTAATCAAGCAATTAATTAATTAATTAATTGAACGCACCGCATTAACCAACCAAAGTTAGCTTCCTTCATCATATATTGAACAAAAGCAAAAGCCTCAATAAACGGTAGTAAAAAGTCATAGGTTACTAGGAAAAAAAAAACAACAACAATCAAAGGCTAGGATCATAGAAATGAGATCTTTTTGTAAAATAAATAAATAAATAAATAATATTTTATTTAAATAGAATAATATAATTAAGAACATAAAAGGTTGAATTAAAATAAAAAAATCATAAAAATAATTAGGCAAATAGATTAGTAATTAAATTTCATTATTTATGGGATAATAACAACAATAATAATAATAATAATATTGTTGTTGTTATGAACATTTCCTTTTTAAGGGTTTGACCACAACACTTTAATTACTATACTTAGATGAGCATATGCTTTAAATGTAATAGATAGAGCCTTAAACCATACTCTAATTATGTAATCTATTTTCCTTTTTAAGGGTTATAATGCTTGATGTTATTAATCCTCGTATTCTTAAATTCTAGGTTTAATTATGAATATATTAGATATAAAATATATTTAATTTTTATATATAAAATAATTTAATATATATATAATAATTTAATTTTTTGACTATTATATTATTTATTTTAAATTTTATATTAATTATTTTAATTTTTATCAAATTATAAATTAATTATTTTAATTTTAGTGTTTTATATTTTAATTTTTATGTTTTTCATTTCAAGTTTTACATTAAAAATATATTTTAGTCAAATTCATTAAATTTATTTTTCATATTAATTATAGATTTTTTTAACCTCGTCATTAAATAAATACTAAATAAATATTATATATACGCTCAACTATTAGATTAATATACTTTTAATAATTAAAATTAAATTTAATATATATTAATTATAATATATCAATTATACAAGTTATATTTAATTTTAATTATTAAAAATATATTAATTTAATAATTAAAAATTTTTATAAAATTAGAGGACTCCCGATCTTTCTTCTATATATACACATATATCATATAATTGTATAATCATTCAATTACATAATACTAAAATTAACATATACATTAGATAATTGTGCCGATAATATGATACAAACATGACTTTGATGGAATAATATTAATGTAATTGCATGATTGTACTTGGATAAGGTAAACTTAGATAAGATAAACTAGTGTCACTTAAAACTTTAAACGTTTTTATTGCGGGAGGATTAAAAAAAAAAAAATTTAAGGGTCTAAATGTAAGAAACATAAATTTTAAGGACAAACAGATAAATATAGACACTGAAGTGGAGCAGAAAAAGGGTTTCCGAGTTACACCAGTAAAACCTAAAAACAGAACACAACTCATCAGTTTGGAATATATAAGTCGGACAAAAACTGAACTGTAGCCCTCTTTTCTTGTAACTCCACGGCGCAGATCCGAGGAGTTTGGTCACCCTAATATTCTCTCTCTTAAACTGCTTTTTCTACTCTTTTACACAGAAAAACTCGGTCTTTTTCCCTTTGTTTCAGCATCAGCACTAGCAGGTGACTGTCGTTTTTGTTTTATTTTGATTAGCTTGTATTGTTCGAGAAGCTGTTGAAGGTTGCAGATTTATGTTTTTGTCTATGTTTATGTATGAAATTTTATTTTTTTGGGAAAATATTGGTGGGTTTAGTGGATTTCCGTGCGTTGATTGTTTTGAGATTGATGGTTTCTTTGTGTTTTGGGAACTGGGCTTGTGCTATTTGTTTTGTTTTCATTGTGTTGCTGTGTATTGGATAATCAGGGGATTGATTTGATTAGATTCGTTTCGTTTTTGGGGTTTTGCAGCTGAAAATATACCCGTTATTGTTTTTGATTTTGATAATCTGGAAAATTTTACAGAACAGATCTTGTTGTAATATAGATTTACCTTAGTTGAGATTGGTTTTTGTATTTTGTGAAGATATGAAACAGAATGATAAATGAGACTCATTTCTTCTTTGGTAGTTCTGGGGTTCTGTGGCTTTCCAAGGTGAAAACTATCTTACCTTTTGGGAGAATTTTTGAGATTGGCTTTTGCCGTCTTTGAAGGATTGTTGGAATTTTAAATCGATGTATCAATAGCTTGTCAATCTGCGTTCACCGTTTTTTAAGAACTCCTTATTTTTGTCGTGATTACACTGTTGTATAGTTAGCTTTAGTAAGTCTGTAAATAATCAACATATTCAAATTATAGTGGGTTCTATCAAAAAGTTCTCTCTTTACATTATTATTATTATTCTTTGGACACAAAAATTGTTTTCAATCTATTTTCATCTGCAAGATACTCATTTTAGTTCCGTACATGCATTGTATTCTCTTGTTTCATCCGTCTAAGTGTTTTGAGTGTTGCTGAACCCTGGAGAAGGGGGCAAGGCAGTGTCTGGTAGTGATGTCAGATAACTGTCTGCCTCTTAGCTGATCTTCTCCGTACACTAAAACGGAAGTTTAATGCTTGCACATCTCTTTGTTTGGTTTGCAAGTTTGGCTCTTCTGTTATATTTTCTTTCAGTAACGATTTCTTTGGTACTAGTGATTTAGATTTCCTTGTTATTTGGCATGGTTGGACACTTGAAAATATACAGTAGACTGTTGCTTGAAGTTTTTGACACTTGCCTTGCATATTGTCATTTATCTAATTTGCTTAGTATTTTCTCTGTGCAGTCATGGCAGGTTTGGCAGAAGGATCGCAATTTGATGCTCGTCAGTTTGACACCAGGATGAATGAGCTGTAAGATTCTTGTTACATCATTCCAAGTCTTATGGTTGTCTTTCAATTCATCTTCAGGAAGAAGTTGGCTCTAGATATTCTCTAAAACATTTTGTGCAACATAAATTGATGTTGGGAGTAACATCTGTTTCATTGATTTGTTGATTGATGCAGGCTTTCTACTGACGGACAAGATTTCTTCACCTCGTATGATGAGGTGTATGATAGCTTTGATGCAATGGGATTGCAGGAAAACCTTTTGAGGGGTATCTATGCTTATGGTATGTGCATGAAAGTTTTGTTTTACAAGAGTGTTTTCACGTTTTGTCATTAGAGTTGACCTTCTAATCTGTGTTCCTGTGGTTTGGTTTAACTCTTGGTAAGATACTGTGAATGAAACTGTAAATTTCATTTTGAAGGGTTTGAGAAGCCATCTGCAATTCAGCAGAGAGGAATTGTTCCCTTCTGCAAGGGCCTTGATGTAATTCAGCAGGCTCAGTCCGGAACTGGGAAAACTGCAACTTTTTGCTCGGGCATTTTGCAGCAACTTGATTATGGTCTTGTACAATGTCAGGCCCTGGTGTTGGCACCCACTAGGGAACTTGCTCAGCAGATTGAGAAAGTCATGCGAGCACTTGGTGATTATCTTGGTGTGAAGGTTCATGCTTGTGTTGGTGGGACAAGTGTTCGTGAGGATCAGCGCATTCTTCAAGCTGGTGTCCATGTTGTCGTTGGCACTCCTGGTCGTGTGTTTGACATGCTGCGCCGGCAGTCACTTCGCCCTGATTACATTAAGATGTTTGTTCTGGATGAGGCTGATGAAATGCTTTCCCGTGGTTTTAAGGATCAGGTTTGTTATTTCATACCTTTCATCTCAGTTCTTTGGTTGGTTATGTAGTTTGATATTCTATTTTCTGAATATGATTTTCTGTTTGGTAGATCTACGACATTTTCCAGCTGCTGCCAGCTAAAGTTCAGGTTGGAGTTTTCTCTGCTACAATGCCTCCTGAAGCCCTTGAGATTACCAGGAAGTTTATGAACAAGCCCGTGAGAATCTTGGTCAAGCGTGATGAACTCACCCTTGAGGGTATCAAGCAGTTTTACGTCAATGTTGAGAAGGAAGAATGGAAACTTGAAACACTCTGTGATCTCTACGAGACTCTGGCCATCACTCAAAGTGTCATCTTTGTCAACACACGGCGCAAGGTCGACTGGCTTACTGACAAAATGCAAAGTCGTGACCATACAGTCTCTGCCACCCACGGAGACATGGACCAAAACACCCGAGACATCATTATGCGTGAATTCCGCTCTGGCTCTTCTCGTGTTCTCATCACCACGGATCTGTTGGCCCGTGGTATTGATGTGCAGCAAGTTTCTCTTGTCATAAACTATGATCTGCCGACTCAACCAGAAAACTACCTCCACCGTATCGGAAGAAGTGGTCGATTTGGAAGAAAAGGTGTTGCCATTAACTTTGTGACAAGGGACGACGAAAGAATGCTTTTTGATATCCAGAAGTTTTATAACGTGGTCATTGAGGAGCTCCCATCCAACGTTGCTGACCTTCTTTGAAGAGGTTCTTATTTTTGTAAGCTTGTCAAGGCAAGGAGGGTTGTTCCTGATTTTTGCAAGTACTACTTAATGTTTGTCTTTTTCTTTTCATGCTTTGTTTCGCGACTAGTTGTCTTAAAATGTGGTTCTTAAACAAATCTTACCATTTAAATCATATGGTTCATGCACATGTGCACGTTGAAGGCAAATTCTGTTAAAATTGCTGCTTTGTGGTGGGTTTATATTATTGGAAGTTTTGTGATCATACAAGAACTGTGTTTCTGCAGCATGGTTTTTGTGATCTTTTGTTTTGGAATTAAATTAGTGTTGTGTTGTTAGTGGGTGCTTGTGATGTGAAAAACATGGCAAGATGGGCTGTTTGAGGTCCCCCAACTAGATTTTGGCCGAATTCGTTGAGCTCTTCTTCAGCTTTGCAACAAAGTAACCTACCCATTTTTTTTCCTTTTAATAAATAAAAGAGTTAAAAATACACCAAAGGCTTCAATTAATTATTATAATAATAATAATATTTAAAATATAAATGAATGATTACATATTTTTAATTATTTTGAACTCTCCAAGGCCCCATTAAGGTGTCAAATCTAATAAATTGAGATCTCTCTTGAGTATGTATGAATTATTGGACGCAACAAAATCAAAACGAGGATTGGATCTACCGTTCAAATTTCTTACCAAAAAAAAAAAAAATCTTTTTTTGGGTCTTTTTAAATTTTAACATTAAAAAACTGTCAAATCTACAATGTACACGTGGCAAATACCCATTTAAGACCATTCAAAACCAGCAGTTGTAACAGCTTCATGCAAAGCAAATTCCAGTGTATCCATTAATAAATGTAAGTTCAAAGCGTCAAAGAAAGTACTTTAAAAACAACAACTTATAAATGTTTCCAAACACGTCTCAACAATGAACCCACAACAATAAGTTGCAAATCCATTTTCCCATATTCTTGAATCTTTTTCTTGTCTTGTTGGATTCAATGAAGGATTTTAGATCCAAATCATGCAAGATGGAGAGTTTTTATGAAGTAGAAGCAGAAGCGGAAGCACCACCAAGCAGCATGCAAGACCTGCAGAGAAGTTACAGTACAGGCTATGCTGCATACCCTACTACAAATCATCATCAAGAAGTACTGGGAAATAAAGAGATCAAGCTGAAGAAGAGCAAAAGCACTTTTGGATCAGCTTCTTCAAAAAGCTGGAGCTTCAACGATCCTGAACTGCAAAGGAAAAAAAGAGTTGCAAGTTACAAAGTTTACACAATTGAAGGGAAAATGAAAGGATCTCTCAGGAAAAGTTTCAGATGGATCAAGAGCACATATTCCCAAATGATTTACGGATTTAAATGATCAATATGGTACCCCCTTTTTCTCCTGATCTAAGTTTGGTGTTATGTTGAATCTCTTCAGCAATGAAATCATTACCTTTTTTCTGTTTGTTTATTGTGATCTGAATGAAATATTTACTGCTTGTCTTTTGTTTGATCAGATTGTTGATCAAGTAATTACCTTTCTATTTTCTTGCATGCCAATCAGGTTCTGATCAAGAAATAAAAAACGAAGGGATGAAGCAGAGATGATTTTCTTACCAAATAAAGTGATATTTCTTATTGGTGATTGTTTGTTTCTGTAAAGCTGTAATGGAGAGTGACCTGTTTGAATCTCTCTTCAAGTGCCGCCTTTTTTGACTTTTGAACTGCTAATACGTGAATGGATTTCAAAACCAACGACTGGTATTGATTGGAATGAAACTTTCTGATTGATTGTCAGCTCAAAAATGCCTACCAAATCTTGAACAGAGAAAAGTAGCACACAAAAATATAAGCCATATAACTACAACCCTCTTAGCATCAACGGAATTTGAATTCCAGACTTCTTCCATCACTCCAGATTTTAGTCCAGAACAAGATTTTTATGCATCAGACTGCCGTATTCTCCATTGTTTAGTAGCACATAATTTATCAGTATGATTTCCAACAAGAGTGTAAACAAAAATAGGTATGCATTTATGGATATATTATGATATGAGCTACATGTTACAAGTTTTACGTTTCAAATTACAAACATCTCACACTTATATAACGTCCAGAACACCCACAACACCAACCTATATAATACCAAACTAGGTGAAACCATCAGAGCTGTGTCTGCAAATGAGCAATTAAGGATCCCAAAAGCACAGAGAAAAAAGAAGAAACAATTATAAAGAGAACGCTTACCCTTGCATATGAAGATCAAATACAATTGCGTGGTAAAAAAAATGGAATTACAAGTGTGTTTATATGGTCTTCAGCCACAAACAAGATGAGTTAATGATTGATAGACAAACAGGAAATGGAACTTTTAACACAATAAAGTAGTGATAAAAGCAATACTAAGATTTCAATACAACAATTTTCTTTGATTTAGGTAGTAGTTTTACTTTGACCATCTCTTCTTCTTCGTTATTTAAGTTCATACAGTGCCGATTTCGGTCTCGCACTTCTCAGCTTTGATGTCCTACAACACATTCCACAAACAACACGGTACGCCACTTCATACGAGTGACAAAAAGTTTAGTATTATAGAATTTACAGCAAGTGAGGATTTTCAAAGAGTGGAGCTAATACTGGACCCTTCCGTCGTTATTGACATGCAGACTCTCGATGCCTCTAAGAGTGGACTCAAAGTTCTTTATATTTGTTGCGCTTCTGCCAGAAGCTGTGTGCCGGTTTTCTGATGATACAACAGGTGAACTTCTTTGTCCACTTGAAATCTTTTGAAATGTTCCAGGGATTGCATCTGTGGTTCGAACACGAGAGGGATCAGATTCACTCCCAACAATAGCTGCATCACGACTGCTGGAGATGGCAGCTCGTCTTGACGATCCACTGGACCTTAGTAGATTATAACTCGACATCTGCACAGCTCCAAGTATGAGAATAGTGCACTAGGCAATAGATGCAAAAAAGTTTTACATCAAAAGTACTAACCATGGCATCTTTAGAAAACGCTGGGTCAGTTGACATTGGACTTTTTTGTTTTGAAAAGTTAGCAGAATTTGCTAGTGGTCCAGAATTCCTCCTGCGAGTAGGATCTGTTGAGGACCAACCGGTATGTCTACCTTCTTCCCCACCTGCAGTAGAAGTTTAGCAAATTTTGTATACAAAGCTATAGATGTCCTCAATACAATGTAGTGGCACAAAATTAAAGAGGTAAAACAAAAGCAGGAAGGACATGGCAGAACTACCCGATTGCCTTTCAGCATTAACAGCAACTGGAGGCATGCCAGTACTTGGTCCAGCACCAGCGCCCTATAAAATTTAATAAAATAAAATTATATATAGCATTATTGATTATCCATCAAACTCTAGAATACTTCTGCTGTAACACAACCATCTAGTGTCATTATGCCATCTGCATGTTCATTTATAGTAACTACAAAATTGTCTGGTAGTAGTTTTCCAGATAAATCTATGCATCATGCAACTTTATTGGGTTATCCATGGATGATGTGGTACAACGGAGACGTATTTTAAGATTTGACCTTTCTCTAATCATACGATATTTTAACTTACAACAGCACGGCCAGGAGGGTTGGAAATCTGTGATTGCTGATACTTCAAAATTGTCCAATCAAACACATAATCAAATTGGAAACCTGAAGCAAGAATATAAAAATAAATTGGAAAGATCAAACAGTTTATATGCTAGAGATAAATTCATGATAAATGGCAAAGTACAAACCTTCACGAATAAAAAGGTCACGGAAGAGTCTTTTCAAGTAAGCATAATCTGGTTTATCATCAAATCGCAGTGATCGGCAGTAATGAAAATAGGAGGCAAATTCTGTAGGATAACCTCGACACAGGGCCTAAGGAGGAAACGATATGTTTCCAATTAGTTTAGAAATCTGAAAATAGATCCTTGGTATGAACATGCATTCAAGACACCAAATTACCTCAATAGAAGTTGACACTTTCTTCTCACTGATCTTCTCATACTTCTGCTTCTTAGTTCCGGCTTTCAATCCTTGCCATGGAAGACTACAAAGATACAGAGTTATGACCAAACAAGCTACAAAGCAAATGTAAAAATAATATGAGAACACAAAGACAGGCAGGAGCAATCACCTTCCTCTCAGAAAATACATAAGAACATATCCAAGTGATTCTAAATCGTCCCTGCGACTTTGTTCTGTGAAGACAAATATTCATCAGATAATCAGTTGTCAGTGGCAAAACAAATGTGAAAAAGAAAATGGTATAGAATAGGCGTACCAATGCCAAGGTGAGTATTCATGCTTGCATATCTTGCGGTTCCTGTCAAATTCTTATTATCTCTGCAAGTTATAAAGCATGTCATAAAAAATTGTAAATCCGCTTTAAAATGGTAAAAAACAAACTTTTTAACCATACAAACAAAAATAATTCATCTGCTTAATGGCGTGAAAAGACCAACCTATAAGGAATATGTTGATGCGTTGCGGTGTCTCTATACCTCTTAGCCAAACCAAAGTCAATGATATAGACCTATGCCCAAGAAAATATCAAGTACTGCCCAAAAATAAAAGGAGAGAGAGATGGAAGCATAGATGTTGGTAATAAAACCTGATTTGCACGCCTCCCTAAACCCATGAGGAAGTTGTCTGGCTTGATATCTCGATGTAGAAATGATTTAGAATGAACAAATTCAACTCGATTGATCTGAAAGAACATAATAAATTTCAAAATAAAATCAAATGGAAAAATAATCAACATAGCAGAGACAAGCAGATGTGACAGAACAGAACATACCATCTGATCTGCAAGCATAAGGACAGTCTTGAGAGATAGTTTCCTACTGCAGAAGTTAAATAAATCTTCGAGGCTAGGCCCCAACAAATCCATTACAAGGACATTATAGTCCCCTTCAACACCAAACCATCTCATATTCGGAATTCCAGCTGCCAAAAACGGAAGGAATAGGCAACAAAAAACAAAATCAAGCTAATCAATACGTAATGCAACTTCTAAAAGGAAATGAAGGGAAGGGTAACTGGGATAAAAGGAAAGGTCATTACTTCCTCCTTGCAGTATTTTATACAACTTTGCTTCGTACTGCAGTTGAGGATGCTTTGTTTTAACATTTTCCTAAGGAAAGAAAATATTATCAGAATTTATAAATAGACAATTCAAGCATAAATAAAAAATTCGTTCTTCAACAGAAAACACCGGTAAAAAATAACAAGATGTTGATAGAATTTCATGCACTAGAAAAACTCAGCTATCAACATGTTGATAGAATTGCATCTTGAACATTTAAGTCACTTCAAGATCATGGAAGGTGATGCTGTCGAACTAAATATCAAATGAGAAACAAGAGATTATTTTTCCCAATAACGGAGGGCTCAATCAAAACATAAATTTTCATAGACAAACCGCAAGAATTGAATTCCACTATTTTGTTGACTAATACGACATCAAATTTTTAACTAAAGATACTCCAAACAAGTAGATAGAGCACATAGAGAGACAGCTAAAGCATGAAAAACAATAACCAAAACAGCAAGGTCGCCTGCGGAGCTCAAAAAACCGAACTTTCCATAGCTTCAAAGCATTACAATAGCAAATTGAAGTTCATCCACACCACCGTCCCCCCCCCCCCCTCCCTCCCGTTATAAGTCCAAAAATCAATATTTGTCACAAAATACTTACAAAATTAACAACCAAAAAGGGCATAAAAAATTAAACTTTTAGCTAAAATTAAAGCAAAACCCACGAATTAAATACACTCACAAGCTTAATTGCAACTTCCTCATTAGTCTGAATATTAGTACCTGTAAAATGTAAAAAAGAAAAAAAAAAGAGTCAAAATAAAAAGAACAATTAACAGCAAAAAAGCTATCAAACATAATAAAAACAAAATACAAACCCAGATAGATCTCTCCAAATGACCCGCTACCGATCTTTCGACCCAGCCGAAACTTGTTCCCAACTCGGGGCTCCATAATCAAAACGACAAACCACTAAAACCCCAGAAAAATTAAAGTGAAAACCTTTTCTACAAAATCCGACTGCACAAAACGAGATATGAACATGATCAAGTCCCCCGCGAAGATCGGAGGTAGATAAAGTTTGGGGACATGGTTGGAACAAAGGTGAGAACTTTCCCTCTCTAGCCGGATAGAGAGAGAGATAAAGGAAGAAAAGTCTAAGAAATCATCGTTGTAGTTGGTATTTGATTGTGGGCTTTTTCTGCTTTGATCCAATCGAGGACGAAGAAGTTGAGCGTCGGCTTCGGGGTACGAAACGACACTGCGTTTTGTGGGTTTGTTTCGGATAATGTTGAGGAAACGACCTAGTTTTGGGATATTCCCAAATTAGAGCTTCTTCTAGGTAGGGTCTGGCTCTAAATTTGTCCTTTCATGCTTTCTTTAAATTACCTAACTAGATTTAAAACAAAGCTTTACTTTTTACCTGTGCAGTACTTCCTTTAGCTTCCACACAGGAGAAAGCGTTGGGTGGAAGAACTTATTGGAAGGACATTCTATCAATTTATTGTGTCGAATAAAATTTTTTTTAAGAAAATTTAATAAAATTTTCTTGAATGATCAATTTCCTTTTAATTTTTTTATTAATTAAATAATTATATCATTAATTATAATAATATGATAAAATCATACCATCTAATCTTTTCTCTTCAGCTTATCAGGATTTAACTACATGAGTTGGGTTAAATTTAGCACATGATGCAGTGAGAAAGATACCATTGCTTTAATTTTGAAGTTATTCTGGGTGGACTTGGGGAACAAAGTTTAAGGGGTTGGTTATACCTAATGCAATTTGTCTGCTAACATGACCAGCGGAATGATTAGAAAGGAAAAACACACACACACACACATCAAGCAACTTTAGCTGGCAATGTGTTGTGAGTTTTCATTACTGGATGGTTTGACCTGCATTTTGGATGAGATTGGCCCCTTTGTTTGAACTGTTGAAGAGCAAACCATAAGCAAAAGCAAGAGCAGAGGCAGACATTCAACTCCCTTCACAAGCTGTAACTATCTCATCAGACCTTATAAATAGTGTTACATACAAATACATCAGCTCCATGGCTTTTCTCTTTCTTCTGTGTAATGCATGAAGCTTTGACGAACCCAGGTGAACGAGTAAGAAAGAATGATCAAGAAAATGAATCGGAAAATGGCATTCGGGCAAAACTGTAAACGGCCAAAAGCCCTAGAATTTTTTTCGCAAACTGAAACTGAAAAATCATGGACAATTATCATGATGGGGACATTACATTATGCAATCCTAAAGAAGAGGTTTTCCTATGCAGTCTTCCTCTCAAATGTCTTATCTTCGCCTCTACCCTTGCCGTGAAACCAATCTTGGTTTCTTGTCTTGCCTTTGATCGTTCCCTAGTCCACATGTGTCGATCCTCAACATCCTTCTTGTAGTACTTGATTTCTTGAATAACGTGATGATCCATGGGTTTGAAACATCTTTGGTACGCCACGTGTGCGAAGTACAGGAGATTACATGTGATTGTTACCAATATGGTGGTTAACCAATAGATGGGTGCTGGAGAAAGAGCTTCAACAAGAATTTGGTATGCATTCCCGGATATCAAGGGAGATGTCATTCCATAAAGTAAGAGAAACAAATACCACATTGCAATGCTTCCCCAGATAAACAAGTGTTGGATCCATGTGAAGTGGCTTATCGTGAGAGCGATCTGAACATTGACAACCCAGATGATGCAAGTGAACATTGTAGCACCCACAACAGCCATGTCAGCAGTCTGGCCTTCGACACGAAAAGCTTGGTCGTAGAAAATGATGATAGTGAGGGTAAAAATGATGAGAGAGGAATAGATACCATTGCCTATCCAACCCAATATTCTATACCAGTCGAAGAACAAATTCCTTGGCCCTTGCTGATACAGTGCAGGGAACTGCAAAATAAGTTAAAGTTATAACACAGATAGCAGAGAATAGGTAAAATACGTCAAAAAATAGTCATTTGTGGGACAAACCTGTAAGCAGATCTCGGAAGAAACATCTTGTTCAAAAACTCCAAGGGAAATGACAGGCAGTGCAGTGAGAAAGACATTAAAGGAGAGCATATACCAGTCATCATAAACTGATTGCCCAGAAAAGCTCGCAAATGCCTCAAAGTAGAAGAGGGTGAGACCGAATGCAATATTTTTGTAGAAAAAATAGCAAATCTGATGGCAAAACCTCATGGTTAGTCAAGAAGGATGAATTGGATATAAATGAAATGCATGCATATGTATGCATCTTCTTGGGCATGCATTCAACATAGGCAGAAATATCAAATGCGTGAAAAGGAAACCTTAAGTTAAGAAATAGTTGATTATTACCATCTGAGCAATCCTCTTGTAGCACCAGTGTCCATGGACTACCAGAAGTCTTTCCAAAAACCGAAATTGGGCAATTGAGAAATCACTTGCCATCACGGCCTGCAAAATGTTACGCAATCAGCAGAGTTTAAAATCATAAAGGAAAGAAAAGACCAAAAATAATAATAATAATAATAATAATAAATGCCTGTTAGATCCATTGCCTACCTGCATACCTTCCACCCCACTGATGCCAATACCAATATCAGCTTCTTGAATCATTCCAACATCATTTGCACCATCACCAATTGCTAAGGTGGTTTTTCCGGTTCCTTCTTTTACTAACCTTGTTACCTGGTGCCAAATGTGAACAAATCATCTAAGGACCTATCAAAAGAGCACCGTAGTATCTCGTCTTTTGTACAAACACAAGTTAACAGGTAACTAAAAACTGAAAAGGGTCATTTTGGGAAAGTTAACTAATTGACGAGAAAAAGTACCATTGCTTTCTGCTTGGGAGAGACACGGCAGCATATGACAGATGCACAATCAACAGCTAATCCCAAGAAATGATGCTTCATATCATCCTCCAAAGCGTAGGTTAGTGTTTTTCCATCAATTATTAATGCAAATGCAGCATGTGGATCTTTCTCTAGCTTAATCATTTGTGAAGCATTGGTGAGTTGCCTCATGATGTTATCTTTAATAGCCTGTTTTGTGATGAAACACAACAAAGTCTAACTTCAAATGGAATCAATTTCTCAAAAGAGGAAAACCTTATACACTTTTCTCAAGGCTATACATGTATATATATACCTCTTTGGCATCTTGGGCTATTGCATCTGAGTTCAATGCTGTTATACATATCTGTCTCATGCCTTGTCTAAGCAAACTACACGCAAATCTGCATCATGCAAGAAAAGATTTCAATATATTTGTCTGATTTCCAGCTATTATTCCAGTTTCAGATGAAAGATTCAAATGATTAGCAAATGGCATTAAGGAGAGCTGGATCATAAAGATGTAAGAGACAAACCCAATGTTGATTGCAGTTTCCATCTTGTCTCCTGTCAAAACCCAGAGCTTGAGACCAGCTTGTGCGAGTTTATCGATGCACTGGGGGACCTAAGAAAGGATTGGTAAATTTTGAGTTGAATTTTATCAAATGAAGTATATTTTACTTTAGTTCTGAGGTAAAGATAACACATACCCCATTTTGCAGTTTGTCCTCCACAGCAGTGGCGCCAACAAGGATTAAGTCCCTTTCCATTTTATCTGACACCCCCTCGAGCATCGCCTCTCGGTCAGCCCCAATAGAAATTTTAGCCTTTTGAAACTCACTGTTCCAAGCAGAATACTCAGACACATCAAGATTTCTATAAGCAAGTGCCAATGTACGCAACCCAGCTTCTCCATAGTCGTTCAAATGCTTAGTCGTAGCTTCTTCAAACATTCTTCCATTCTTTGATAGCCGATCAAAAATGATGCTGGAAGTCCCACGCAAGGCAAGCATGCATAGTGAGATACAAAGATGGGATTTACTAAAATTATACAACAGTATAGCTGACAGTTAACCATCTGGCCTCACCAAAACTCAAATATACAAGTAATCATGGAATCTGACTGACAATTCTATGCATGTAATCATATCATCTGTCGAGGCGTCTAACAGGGAGCAATGCTAAAATATAGTTGTGAGGCTAACCTGTCAGCACCTTTGCAGAAGAGAATAATCTGGCCATCCTCGTCCTGAACAATCACACTCATTCGCTTTCTTTTGCTAGTAAAATCCAACAGGTTGAGAATTTTGAACTCTCTGCAACATCCCAAAAGATAATTTTAGCTTCTAAGTTCAAGAAGAAACTAGAGGGAAAAGGAAACTACAGATATTCACCTTTCAACTGTTTGTCCCCTAGAAGTATGTCTTTCGCGGATAAAGACGCTTGATTGAGTTCTTTTACAAAACTCAAAACCAAATTCCCTGGCAGCAACAAGAAAAGCCCCTTCATCAGGTGACTCTGCTTCGTATGTGTAACCGCCAGTCTCCTCATTCAATTCAGGAATGGCTGTGTGACAGACTGCCAAAATTCGGAAAAACAACAGCATGACATCAACATGAGGTTCTTTCAACCAGTTTCCATCCATGAGGCGGTTGTCCTCAAAGCTAAAGCCCTTTATGGGAAGTTTACAATCATTTCTATCTTTAGAAGTGATGACAGACTCCAGTTCAATTTCTGATCCACTATTTTTATGCTTTGTATCATTAATTGCTCCGTTATGCTCATCAAGGTCGATTGCCATCTGTTGTGCCGCAGCAAGTTCAACTTCACTAGAACGCACACCATATGCAGTTCCGGCAATGGAACACTTCAAAAAATCCATCTGATTGCAGGTCAAAGTGCCAGTTTTATCAGAGAGGATGGTATCTACCTGGCCCAACTCCTCATTCAGATTTGATGTCCGTGCTTGAGCAGGAACTCCACTTTCATCATCAAACATATTTATGTCTTGGTTAATGAAGATTGCTTGTAAAAACTTCACGATCTCAATTGAAACATAGAGTGAGATAGGAATTAAATATCCGTAAAGAATGAGAGCGGTAACCAGATGGGCAAGCCCCGACAAAAGGGGCTTCTGAGGGTTGAAATATACATCCGTTTGCTTGGGTTTTAAGTACCACCAGTCTGGCGTTTGGAATTTAATTTTCACAGCAAAGCCGATTGAGCTGATTAATGATATTAAAACAAGAATAGCAAAAAGGATGAATATTATCTTATCCATTTTTTTCTCTATTCTGCTCCTTTTTGAAGGTGAGCTTGTTGCATTCTGCATGACTTTGCTATCGTGACCAGTGAATACCACACACCCAAAGACATGAGCTGTATTCCTGAGCTTTGAATCTCTGAGGAGGATTTGAGTAGGATCAATAGCATAAACCTGACAATCATACTCAATATTACCAACAAAGGTGTAGAGACTGGGGTTTGGATCTTCACATTTTATGGTTCCAGTGAAATCCTTGAAAAACTCGTCATCATTCAAAGGTGAAGTTGCCTCCAAAGATCTCTTCACTTTCAAGTTCGTCTCACCATCTAAGTTCATAGTCTCTACATAACAAATTCCATCCTCATAACTTGATGACAAAAAAAGCAAATCAGCAGGAAAAAATTGATCCTTCTCCACTTTTACAATATCTCCGACCTGAATCTTTTCCCACGGCTTGTAATTAAAAACACCATCCCCTACATGAACACTAACTTTGCGGGCATTTACCTCCTTATCCTGCATAAATCTACGCCAGTCTTCCAGAGCTTCCTTTGCCATGCTAACCCCAACGACAATTGCCAACGGCAGAAGCATACTTACTGGAGTGAATGGGGAAATCGGTGTCAAAGAAAGAAGAGCAGCAATAAGGAAGTAAATATTGGCAACCCGATTGAATTGCTCAAACAGTGCCTTAGGCAAAAATGTGAAAAAATTATATTTGGTGGTTGATATATAATTCTTGCAATAGTTATACGGTCTTTTCCGGTGCATAAGAGGTTGATTGCAATATATAACCCTTGTACATCCGGGACCTAGTGAACCCTCGGATTCAGTGACATGTGGCCTGATACACGCAAATGTATAGAGCTGGCTCCTCCTGAGCTTCGCCCTAAGCCTACCCCGTGTCATGACTCAAAATTTAAGCTCCAAAACAGTTAGATGAGACACACAACCATCAAAGAAGAACCCCAATTCTTTCCTTCGGCACTATATTAATGGCACCCTCTAGGACCTAATTATACAAGAACAAATGTAAAATATCAATACATATAAGAAATTGCAGCACATAATCAAATCCTAAATAAAAAATTTTCTAATCACAAAAATCTCAAACAAATTGTTGCATATAATAAAACCTTTTATAATTCAAACCCTACATAAGGAAAAAAAAATCAAAGTTCATGAATTAAGAAGCATCAACATCCCATAATAAGAGAACACATTCAGATGTTCAATGGAAAATGCTCTGATTTCTGAATTTCCAAAACTACAAACGAAAAAAGGAGAGAAATCCACATTGAATAATTAAACAAAAAGAAAAAAAAAACACTATTGGCCACGTTCAATTATATCCAAAGTGTCGAAAAAATTCAAAATTTACAGCTGAAATCACAACCCCCAATTGCAAATATCTCACAATGTCCAGCAAAAAACGAAAAGAATCCATAATTTTCATTACAAATCACAAATTCCTCAAAAACAAAACTACCCAGAAATCAAAAACGCAAACTTGAACACAAAAAAAAGCTTCAAAAAAAATAAAGAAAAACTTTCCTAAAAAAGGGGTACCTGCAATCAGGAGGCTGGTTCGTCTTCAAAACAGAAAAGAGAAAACACCCATTTGGCCAAACCTCTCAAGAATGAAGCTGGTGTATTGTAGATCAAGAACAGGGCCTCAAATTTTTAACAAAAGACAGTTACTTTTCAAAATTTTTATTTTTAAAATTTTAATTCGAGAGAAGACAGAGAGAGAAGAGACAGGGTTTTAGACCCTTTCTCTCTCCTGCTGGAAAACAAAAACAAAAAACAGAACCAATACCAGGAATTTCCGGGGATCCTTCTCTTACCGGATTTATTTATAATTTCATTTTAATTTAATTATTTATCGTTTTGACTCAAGAAAACTAGCTGGAAGAAGAAGAAGCCATGCGAAGTGGGATCCACTTTTTTGACTCTACGTGGCAAGTTCTCAGAATCTTGGCTCATATTTACTGTTTAACTCCTGTTCTGTCCTTTTTTTCTTACGCGTGTAATATTTTTTTGAATAAATAAAAAAATAAATGTGGGTAATAAAAAATTATCCAAGAATTTGATCAATCAAATCAGACGGCTGTGATTTGACTGATGAAATTTTCTTCATGACCAAACATGGGTCCCAAGGAGGTGAGGCCTCCCACTACCTTCCAGGTGGCTTAATTTCATTACAGCCATTTTTTTAATTTATAATTAAATATTTTAATATTCATTAATTAATTGAAGTTATTGAAAAATAATAAAATATTTAATTTTTTAAAAAATAAATATCATGTGGGCATTATTAATTTTCTTTCTAACTTAATTTATTGTCTAATTTCTGCCCAATTAACTCTATTTTTAGTAAAATTAGTCAAAAAATTAATTAATGAATTCTATTTAAAGTCAAAATCAAAAATCAAAATCAAATATTAAAATTATAATTTTATAATTAAGATTAATTAAATATTAATTAGATGTTGCATAGCGGGTACAAGTCATTGGAATATGGTGGGTTGGTCGTTTCTTTTAGGATACCAAATCAAAGATGGGTTTAGATCGATTGGATAAGAATATAACAAAAAATAAAGACAAAAAACTTTATCTTAAAAATAAAATTTGATAATATTTGATGATTGATTTAAGTATAAAAAATAAATTTTAATGCAAGATTTAAAAAAAATATATAAAAAATAATAATATTGCAATATGTATTAAAATTAATATAGTATTTATCGTATTGTTTTATTAATTATGTGTACGAATATAAATAATTCTTTATTAATTATTTTAATATTGTTTGATTATTGAAAAAGTTTAGAGAAAACAATAGAAATTGAGTGAGAGACGAGGAGATAAAGAAATACTTGTAATGATATGTAAATTATATAAATACACGTATCATAACTAATTTATCATATAATACGATAAATTTTTACAAACTACAAAGAAAAAATCACAAGAGACAAGTTCAAATTTGACTATAAAAATTGAATTGACGAAAATATTACACAAATTTAACCCGAAGCAATTGTATATAATTAAAAAATTAATAAATTTAAATTAAATTGAATCAACAATAAAATGAATTCTGATTAGATCTATATTAAATATAAATTACAATGGCAACATATATGTATATATATATTTTTCTATAAATGACCTATTTTTATTATCAAAGAATGTATATCAGAAACATAAATGTTAATAGAATTCCAAGATTGTGGATTATGTTGGTGAGGCATTAAACTTTGTTAAATTAGCTACAGTATTTAGTTCAATAGTGATCGTCGAGAATTTATCGACAACATCGAACCCGATTCATACTTGTTCCGTTTTGTGTGTTTTCAAAATTGTCCTTCTCTGCCAGCCTGCATGGACGCGTTATTTTGTCGAAATCCATGCAAATCGGCCGCCTTGATCGTAGGGTTTGAATTTTCAGAGTAATATTTTGTAAACGTTTTCTTTGGTATTTTATCAAAATTTAAACGCGTGTTTGAAGTTGTAACGTCCTGCCCCTTTAATTTCACACGATAATTTATTAAAATATAAATATAATGAGATATATTTATTTAATTACAAAAAATAATAATAATTTAATAAATAAATAATTATTTTTATTTTTTATCACTTAATGAGACCGATTGTATCACTTTTTAATGCGTACGAATGTTAAAGACTTGAGGATTTAATGATGGTTTGCTGTATAATATTACAGTAACAAATTTTATATTTAAATATTGTCTTATATAATTATTTTATATTTAAAATTTAAATAAAAATAAATAAATTAAAAAATTATGAATAATTTATAAAAAAAATTAACGTAAATAACTTAAAAAAATATATGATTTAATGGTCATTGCAAAACAAATACGTGCATTAAATCGTATAATTAAAAAAAAAAGTTAACAATGTGACCAAAATTTTGAACCAAATTTAAATATTAAAAGAGGGAAATTCAAACGAATTGGTTTAAATTTTATTTTATTTTATTTTCATATATATTATTATTTTCCGAACATGTGGGGACAGGGGATGGGGCCCAATCAGCAGTGCTGATAATCATGATCACGAATCAAACGAAAAATGAGGTTTAGCGGTGGAGCTGGGACCGGACATACATGCTCATTCTTTTGTTTGGAATCTTCGGATTGAGGCAAACACGTAACGCGGACCGTCAGATTTGTTGACCTTTTCCTCCGTCTTGCGCGTCCTGCTGTCTGTCCCCACACGTCCTCTGCTCAGCTCTGTTCGCCTGACCTCCAAGATTTTAACACTAATTTTTTAAGAAATAAAATTTACGTTTTAAAATAATATTATTTTTTAAAAATATTAATAATACAATAATATTATAAAAATATATAATAATAATATAATTTTATATGTTAATTTATACAAAAAAATTTATACCTCTAATATTATTTTTAATTACATAATAATTTAAAACTTTACTTCTATTTAAGTGGGAGAAAACATTACTTTGTATTAGAATATTATATTAAAAGAATAAATATATATAAAAAAATTATTGATTAAAGATAAAAGAAAAGGCAAAAGCAAGAGCTCCAAAAGTTAAAGGAATAAAAATAATTAATTAAAATCTTGCTTTTAATTAAGCATTACATTACATGCCCATTCGAGTACTTACTCATCTAAATCTTCATGCTTATTATAAGATTATTAAAACAAATAAATAAATAAAAATAATAATATTGACTTAAAAATGAGTATCATTTGAGAAGTGTTCTTGTCAAGTGCTCTCTTGCCGTTGCCAATGCCTGAGATATAGTCTGCAATATAATAAAATATACATATAAGAGCGAAATTTAAATAATATACATCTTATGTATCTTATAACTTTAAACATAAAATTTAAAATACATGATATAAAACATTTAAATTTGAACGTAAAATTTAAAACAGTAAATATAAAAATTAAAAAAATAAATATATCTGTCAAATTCGTAAGATTCTTGTAAACTAAAATACGATGGAATTGGTGTTGGTGTTGTAGTACACCAATGAGTCACTTTTGGAATTTGATTGTTTGATTTAGGGTACATTGAAATCTCATCTTACTTTATGCAAGAGCAATATTTATTGGAATAAACATATATCTTAACACTAAGGTTTCTTTGTCGGGGAATTTTGTGAAGATTAGGGACCTATTTGGTATAAACAATGAACTGTATCCTTATTTGTTACAATGTAAAAAAAATCAGGGATTTGGGTGTTATTCCTTGACTTATTTTGCTTAGGACTAAAGCAAATGTACTGCATCACCTGCTCAGCTAAGGGTGAACCAGCATCCAATCTATGGACTGCTACCTTTCCTGCAATCACACTGGCATCTGTTTCAAGTATCACACTGCAACAACATAAAAAAGCTACACAGATTTAACCAATAGTTAGGTAGACAGCAAGAACGAATTATGATATGCCACATACCCTCCATCAACAATCTCATCGAGGCATAGGAAAATGAGGTCAAGGTTCTCGAGAGCTTCCCTTTTGTCAACATTGTTCCTATATTGCAGAAAAGGAGGATGTATAATTGGCTGAATTGAAGAAACTAGCCAGCAGAATGATGCTAGAAAGTGATGATAGGAACTACCTGAGGAGAAGGGTAATTGCGTCGAAGAAACCCTGAAGTACAGCAGCTAAGAGGAGTTCATTTCCGTCTTCACCACCAGTAACAAAGAAATGCAGGTCCTGGACAAACTTATAGACAACAACGTTTTCCTGAAACGATAAAATCTCCGCTGCAACATGATCATTCGGTAACCTGAAGTTATTGCCTAGGAAACTTCGAAAATGAAGACATAAAAGACTTAGTTCTATGTAATCCGGACAGCAAAAGTACCTTCCACCCTGGCATTTGTCCTCAAGGTCTTCGAGAAAACAGCTTTCTCGAAAGCTACCTTGTTATTGTTAGTTGGCCAATCATCTGAGAAATACTTGACCGCAACACGTTTGCCTTCAGAATCTAGGAGGAGAATGTTTTTCACTGAAGGGCAGAAATCCTGTATAAACATTATATTCAACAGCAACATTAGGATAATACAACCATTCAATCGTGCGATGCGCGAAATGAGATTGCTTTGAATTTGATAAGCAAAATATGGAAGAACATAATTCCAAATTTCTTGCAAAACTGTTGGACCATTGAGTTGAGTTGTCGTTCTTCCCAAAACCAATCGGTGCTAGGAAAGTATAGCTCAAGTTTTTTATGACATTCGATAGTGCACCCATGACTTCTTGACTCTGATGTTACTTATTGGACCGTTAAGTTGTTATTCCTCTCAAAATCAATCGGTGTTAAGAGAGCACAGCTCAAGTATTTTATAACATTCGTTATTATACCCTGCATAGTCTATGAAACTCTACAGAAGAGCAACAATCATTGATAAGTACCGGCATTGTGAAACTACAACAAAACCAATTCAACTATTATATAAACCAGACCAAAAACCACACCAGCTACTTCTATTTTTTCAAGTTCTTAGTTTGAACTCATGCATTTAGAAAGCAACCATCCCGGCTTCAACTAAATCAACAACTAATCAAATACAGTTGGCTTTCGAGCTATAGGCATGCATCCTTCACTCTCATGGTTTTTCTCAATGTAAGACTTATGAACCATCTTAGGCTTGCCTTTGTTAGCCATTTGAGATGCAAACAGTGTTTGATTGCAACTTGGTAGTTCCATCACTCGGATGTTCATACTACCATCTAATCTGAAGAAGAAATTACATTGCATGACAACAAAGCCAACGCTGAATAATTTTTATAACCAGTAGCACACCAAATAAGTTTCATGTGATTGAAAATGTGCATTACCAAAACCAAGACTGAATAAATAATCCACATCGTCGAGATCACAGAAACACTGAAAAGTTTTGTTGATTCAATTTAACAAACATGTTGTTAATATCAACACCATAAATTGTTAAAATGCATAAAAATTGATGAGTTTAAACGGACGAAGTGGTTTTCAAAGATCAAACCCCAATTTGATTTATTATCTAAGAATTCTCATGGGTTGATCTTAAAAAAGAAACAGAAAATTCAGATTTTTTCCACTTTTTTGTAGGAAAAAAGAAAATCCAGTTTACATTTTGTTCATACTCATAACATTCCTCACATTTCAATGGAGTATTCATTCTTAGAAATGAGAAATATGAGGATCATAAATCAGTTCTCCACATTTTCTCAGCACCCAAACAGAAAATAAACAGTGTCTGTGATTAGAATAAACAGAACAGGGAAATGTCATATTCAGTCTCAACAACGCAAACCCATGTTTGCTTTTCGAGAAAAATAAAATCCAGAATCTCTCATTTAATTTTTCTTGGATCTAGAACAACGGGAAATTCGGGAACCTAAATTAAATTTCCTTTCCTTTCCTACACATTCCATGCAACCAAACAGAGAGGACAGAAACAGAGTATTAAAAACAGAGCATCTCCAGAACAGATTACAAAATCAGATCAGCCAACTACAGTTTTCAATTATGAGAGATTAATCAATGCAGCTGAATCACAGGAAATAAGTAATAATAAATTTTGAGTGCAAAAATTGTGGAGATCAGAGTGAAAGAAAGACTTACATTAGAGGTTAAGTAGGCCATTTTGATGGAATTGCGAGGGAATGAGTGAGATAATTTGTTGAGAGTTATTTATATGTGTATGTGAGAATGGAGAATGAGTTGCTGGTCATTTTGGTTCAGTTAGGGGGCAGTTTGGTCACTAAGAAAATATTTACTTACACGGACATTTTTGTCATTTCAGTTGCTTTTAATGATTAGAAGATAATAACATTAAAAAACTTTAAAAATAATCAATTAACTTAATTTAAGATAATTTGAATTATAATTTATCTTTAATTCTCAATTATGTGTATATCATAAATTATAAAACTTTGTACTTACAAGCAGAGATATCCATCCCAGCCTGGGTATTATAACTTGAAGTATGAAATTTTGTACTCATTATTAAGTCTAGTTTTAGATTTGAAATTGCAAAAAATTATTTGCATAAAAGAAAAAGAAAAGGACTTTAAATAATTAATTCTCATTTGCAATAAAAGGAAATTTTTGATTACAACACAACAAACATTTGCAGTCTAAATTTTGTACCATAATATTGTTGTTGTTGGTTGATTCATTCATTCATTGATTCATTCATGGACTGTAAAGAGAAGGTCCACATTTGCATTTCCAGCCCTCTGGTTCATAGTTTGCATACTGAATTCCCAAATGGCTGCTTCTTGTAGGAACTTGAATTGCCTCACATGGTATGCATCCATCACATTTGTGCTCACAGCTTGGTGGGGTTGATCCTATTTTGCTCTTCAAATTCATACCCTTCAAAGAAAATAGGCAAAATGTAATTTGGCAACGTGTTAATCAAGCAAAAGATGAAAGAGAGAGAGAAAAAAGAAGGGAGAGAAAAAAAAAAAAAAAAACCTCTTTTGAGCTCAAATTTGTGTCAATGGTGACTGCTGGTGAAGACTGGGGGCTCTGGTTTGTCACTGAGAAAGCACATTGAAGGAAGTTATTACGTAAATTCACTATTTGAAAATGGGACTTTACCAAGTTTCGGAAAATAACCTGGTTGTTGATGAACAGCAAGATCATGATTCGATGCAGAAGTACTACTGCTTGTTGCAGACACACAACTCAGAATTTGAACGGTTAGTAATAGAAAACACCCTAACTTTCTCTCCATTTCTTCAAAACCTTCCAAGTGATGTTTATGGCAAAAGACAAATGATGATTTGAAAACAGAAATAAAGCAGAGAGAGAGAGATTAGAGGTTGGAAGCACAAAAACTTTGATAGCGGTATATAAGTAAAGAAAAAACCAACAAATCAAATTCCCATTTCCCCAAAACCTCTAATTGTTTTTTGGATTTCTTCTCAATCTCTGTTTCCACCATTCATCAGTACAGAAATATGGTTGCTTCACAAGCTAAGTCATGAATTTCCTGGTTTTTCTTGTAAAAATAGTTAGACAACTCAGCTTGAATCTGTTTTCTCCCCCATGTTTTCATCTCTTTCGCTTTGTTTTAACAGAAGCCAGCTTCTTCACCTCTTTCTTACTCAAATCCTATCTGAAATTTGTAGTGTATGAGCTGTTCCCATAAGTCTAGAATTACGGCTTCTTTTTCTGGCCTCTGCGAAGAAAAACCTGCAATCTTGCCTAGACTGTGGTGCAAGTCCTTTTATCTTTCATTCCTGTAAAAGAAAGAAAGAAAATACATAAATGCAGACAAACTTTCATTGAAAAAAGCATCAATGTCTGAGACATTCAGGAAGTCAGTGGATTTTTAACGAGTTATAGTTATTTAATGCAAGTAAGGTACAACTGGGGTCAAATTGAACAGCTTTGGTAGGTGGGAAGCGAGTAGGCTTGATCAAATCTGAACCATCCATTTGAAGATCCTGAAAGATAATAGTTAAGAACCACGAAGGTCCTGACTGCCCTCTGAGTATCTGCAGATCTACATAATTTTATGAATACCAGATTCCATTACACACTATCACTATCTAATTCAATCGCCTCACTTTATTTTCAGGTTTCATCAATGAAATGCAGGACTGCAAGTAAAATGAGAAGCAGCTAGCCCAAGAGCATTCTGTAAGTTTGCAATTTTTAGGTGTGAGCTACGTTCAGTCTTGTTATAGACAAATTTGGTACTCATTTCAGAAAAATAATTTTCCAAAATGAGGTGCTCTGGGGGCATAGAGATGTAAAAGAGAAGCATTGAAGTCAGTTGTATGCAATAAATGCATCTATATCTCGTTGCTGCCTGTGCCTAAATTGAGTGATTTGATCATTCAGTCTGCCGAATCTGTACAATCCCAGTCAGAACTGTTTTGCAGCCTACCAAGACTGTGAGAATTAAAAGATCATATCTGCTCGACTCTTCCAGTATTGCAGAAACAGATCGTGTCAATATCAAGGCCATAGCCGAACTCTTCATCACGCACCATTTTGTCCATGCAAAATTCAATGACAGCGGTGTCAATATGCAGGGCCTTCAACAGTGAGAAGCCAAGCTCCCAGGCCAAAGTGCTCCACCTTGGTTCATGCTCCTCCAGGTGCGATGGTGGTGAATTCATCAGTTGGGGTATCCTCATCAATGTCATCACTGGTCCCCTGAGTTTCTCTGGTACTGTGTGGTGATTTATTGAATAAAACTAATAATTTATTCATTAAATTCCCAATTGATGGAGTAAAATTTAGTTTATATGGTAAAATATCAATCTGTTGAGTGCCATGAACAGTTTGAGTAAAAGTAACATTTGATAGAATAAATTTATAATTTATTGGGTAAAATTTAATTTATCGAATAAAACATTATTTTGTCAAGCAAAATTAACAATTTGTTGAGTAAATTCATTATTTATTAAGTAAAATTAATTTTTTTTCCACTAAATTCACAATTTATCAAGTAAAATATCATTCTCTTGAGTAACATTAGCAATTTGTTGATTAAAATCTAGTTTATCAAATAAAATATTAATTTATTAGACAAATTCATAATTAATCAAGTAAAATTTAATATATAAAAAAAATAATTCATCGAATAAAATTAATATTTTTATTTAATAAATTTATAAATTATAGAAGATAATTATTAACTTGTGGAGTAAAATTCAAAATTTTACTAAATAAAGTCAGAAAATACTTTGAAATGGCAATTATGTATGTAATGATACTTTATGAAGTGAGACAATCATTTTCTTTTTGTGTGTGTATAATACATGCACATATACGTACGTACGTTCAAGATTCAACTTTCCTTAGTATTTTAAAGGTCAGTCAATTTTCTCTTCTCTTCTCTTCTCTTCTATAAGACGTTCAAATTGGAACCTCGAGTAATATTTGTTCCCTTGCGTATTTGAAGGTCACCAAGTTCCACAGAACCTTCCAACTTACTGTTTTTCTTCATAAATATGGAGGAATTCATCTCCAACTTGTTCATCATAAATTTCTCAGCAGCAGCAGCTGCAGAAGAAGAAGAAGGTTCTCAAGACACCATATTCCAGCACCAGGTGAGATTAATCTCACAGTTGGTATTTATTACAATATTTGGCATTGATTTGTGGGTTTTCTCTTGTTTATGTCTGCATGGAATCACGTGATAATCCCGTTTGATATTGATTTTGTACGTGAGAGGATTTGTTAGAGTTTAATATTATGTTTGACATGATATTACACGATATATGGAGATATTTGTTTGATTTTTATACTAATTTTTCGATCATTACAATTTGATCCGTTAGAATTTAATACCATTTTTGACGCGGTATTGCATTTGATGCAGAAAATTTTTTGTAGAATTTGATACTAAAAATTCTAAATTTTTAATTTTGGATTTAGCAGAAAATCACACAATGAGTAGTCTGCTGGGATCGATCAATGTGAACTCAATGGAAAACGAGACAAAACAAAGAACTCTTAGCTTCAAGAAAAGGGAATCGGAAAACAGCAATGCTGAACAATCCGGCGTACACGAGAAGGTCGGGAAACTGGGAAAGCTGAAAAGCTTGGAAATACAGAAAAACAGCAATCATAATTTGCTTCAGAAATTACAGACCCCGACTTCTTCTTCACCATGGTCCGGAAACATTGACTTCGACGGGGCTGTAATCAAGCTGCAGAAAGTTTACACAAGTTACTGGACTCGACGAATCCTAGCAGATTGTGCTAGTGTTGTCGAGGAACCATGGTTTGTCTTTCTCGACGCAGTTAACCCGACTTTCAACTAGCACAAAATAAAGTTTAGGAAATCTTTTCAGTCTAATATTATTTTTCTTATTTTATAAAGATCTGTTTAATTAATTTACATATTTAAATCCTGTTAATAATGTTAAAATCTATTTACCTTTTTTAAAACAGGAATTAAAAAATTACTAAAAATAAATATATAGTGATTGCTTCTCAATGAACTCTTCTTCTTAATTTTTTACACAAGTGTCAGTTCGAAATAGAGCCACATCTAATCTAGAATGCTGTCTGCAACGAGGTAATTTCTCGACGTTTGTTAACTCGACAGTTATCGGCTCATTTTTTCTCATTTTGGTTTGTTAACTACAGGTGGAAAGATTTGGAATCGGCAGCTCTAACACAAAGCTCAGTGTCATTCTTCGACTCTGACAAGGCAGAAACTGCTGTTTCTCGATGGGAACGTGCAAGAATTAGGGCAGCCAAAGTAATCTTTTTTATGATGCTAAAATTGAACAATGATGTCATTTGGGTTATGTCGAACGATACTGTTATATTCGGTTTGATTTTGTAGGTCGGAAAAGGTTTGTCCAAGGACAAGAAGGCACAGAAATTAGCTCTAAGACACTGGCTTGAAGCTGTGTGTACTCCTCAACAAATTTATTATGAAATTATTAAACATTAATTTCTTCATTAATTAATTAATTAATTTTGGGTTGCATATATTGAATTAGATTGATCCTCGCCATCGTTATGGTCACAATCTTCATCTATACTATGATGTTTGGGTTGCTACTGAGAGCACCCAGCCTTTCTTCTACTGGTAATTCTAGGGTTTATCTTGGATCCCTTAATTATTTCTTCACCATTTTATTCATTAATTTCTGATTTTTGAAAATCTTGTAGGTTGGACATTGGAGATGGTAAAGAAGTAGATCTTGAAGAGTGCCCAAGAACTCATCTTCAACATCAATGCATCGAATATCTTGGACCAGTAAGTATATATACACCTCTATGTCTGTGTATATATATTCTTATCTTTCAATACTTGTATGATTTAACGTTGAAACTTAAAATATGAACATAAAAATTTTCTCGGTTTATGTAATTGGTAATGTAGAAAGAGAGGGAAGCATACGAAGTAATTGTGGAGAATGGAAATCTTGTGTACAAAAGAACTAGGGTTTCTGTGGATACACCAGAGGGTTCTAAATGGATATTTGTGCTCAGTACTTCGAGAAAATTTTATGTGGGGGAGAAGAAGAAAGGCCTTTTCCAACACTCCAGTTTTCTCGCCGGCGGCGCCACTGTTGCCTCCGGCAGACTGGTTGCCCGAAATGGAATCCTCGAGGTATGTGTTTTGTTAAAATTTAAATTAAAAGAAGAAATCAACCATAATATTCTTGACGTTATATGTTCTGTCTTGGTAATTCAGGCAATATGGCCATTCAGTGGCCATTATCGTCCAACAGAGGAGAATTTCAAAGAATTCTGTAGCTTCCTGGAGGATCATCGAGTAGACTTGACCAATGTGGAGGTAAAATGAATAACGAGGGATTCTGTAACGTGACATTGTATTGTTTACTTTATGTTCATTCATTTTCCTTGCATGCATGCATGCATGCAGAGAAGTCCAATTGACGATGACATTCCACCAAAAGTTTCTAGCAACGATGGGTTGAAATTGGGGGCAAATGTAGTGGAAGCGACGAACACAGCAACAGCAGCAGCAGCAGCAGCAGCAGAAGCAGAAGCAGAAGCAGAAGCAGAAGCAGCCTTTTTCGAAGGAGAACAAGAGCCGAAAAACAAAAGCAAAGGCAGAAGCAATAATGTAGAAGCAGAAGCAGAAGCAGGTTCTGGAAGAAGCTGTGGTAGAGGTTACGCAACACAAATGCAATTCCATGCACTTGAACAACTCAATTTGTCTCCAAGAATCAACCCACCACCGCCACCACCGCCTCCACCTGCAAGTAATTCTAGTGCTTCTCAAATTCCTTCCGAAAATTCTACTCTCTCCTAACTCTTGCGTGCGTGGAACTTGACCCGATCCTTTGAAAATCAAGTCTCGTTCCCATTGATATCACTTATCATTGATGGAATGAACGCTGCTAATTCCTCCAAAGACTTACTCCGGAATTCATTTCTCCTCAAGACTCTGCATTCATGCATGGAACTTGACCCCGTTGAAGACTTACCAAACCCTAATAACTTGAAAGATTGACTTATTAAGTACTCTTTTACTGTAATTTTTATTCTTGTGATTTAATTTATTAATTCATAGCTTGTTCTAAAGATTTAAATGAATAAATATACACCTCTTCCTAATTTAATTGATCCTTGTTTTTTAACCATATTTTGACTGAGTTAAGATTGTAAGTTAATAACAATGAATAATAAGAAAAATAAAATATAAAAAATAAAAAAATGTAATTAAATAATATATTAACTCATGATTTAGTTAAAAAATGACAAAAATAAGACGGTGTAAAGAGATTTGTATTTAAAATTAAAATTTTCTCGTATTTTATTTCTATTCGTAATTTTTGATAAAATATAATGCGTGATAAAATTAATAATAAATAATTCAAATTATATTATAATAAAATTTATAAATTAATTTTATATTTTATAATATAATTAAAAATTTTAAAATATAAGTTATTATTATTTTTTAATTAATTGTAAAATAAAAAATTTAATGTCTTAAATCGAGGAGCGGCTATACTATTGTAAAGTCTTCGTGTTACCGTTACAATTCATTATTTATTTATTTTATTCAATTTAAATTCGAATTTTGAAAATTCAAATTCTCTCTGGCAATAAAAGCCTGCTACCAACCACCAACGGCCTCGAAACCCCAAATACACTCCTATTCGTGTTGCCAGAAAACAGTTTTCGAAAACAATCCTACTTGACTTGCCAGTTTCTAAACTTCTTTCATCTTCAATCTTAAAAGAATTAAAACTAAGTTCAACCCATCTCTCCTGCTTCTTCTACTTTTCGAGTTCTGTTTCCAAAAGCACTTTTTTTTTTTTGGTTTCGCAACAGTTTTTTGGTATCAACAACTCTGGTTTGAAATCATCTTTCTGTTTCCAGAAAACTGTTTACCGGATCATTGTCTTTCACAGGCTCTGTTAGAGAAAATATTTTTGAAACACTTCTACTTCTACTTTGTTGTCTTCATAAAAAATAGAGTTTTTTTTTTAAAATCTTCAAAATTAAAAAAAAAATCTTTTATTTTCTGCAAAAAAAATCAAAGATTTCCAGATGGGTGTTTCAGGAAAATGGCTGAAATCACTAATCAACCAGAAAAAGGCTCAGATACCTGCACATGTAACCCCGGAATGATGCATTTCTGTTGTCATTTTGTTGTTTTCCATGCTTTCATTTTTGTTTATTTATTCGTTTACTTCTGTTTTTCAGGAAAAAGTGAACGACAAGACCAAGAAGAAGTGGAGGTTATGGAGGAGTTCATCAGAAGGGTTTGGATCTTCATCAAAGAGAGGCCACGTGGCTGGATCAGAGGCTTCTGATTCTGATGATGCTTTCAGTGCAGCAATGGCTACTGTAGTGCGTGCTCCACCCAAAAATTTCATGGCGATCAGGCAAGAATGGGCTGCAATTCGAATCCAAACCGCATTTCGAGGCTTGTTGGTAAATGGTTTTATCTTCTGTTTCTGTTTCATCAACTGTTCCGTGATTTCTGTTTTTTCATTTTTGAATTGTTGATGGAAGTCTCTCAGCTCAAATTTGATATAGGTACGCTTATGTTTGATAAGTCAATTTCATTTTTAGAGAATTTTTGACTTAGATATGTAGGCTTTTTTTTTTATCTGAGTTTTAGGTATAAATTGCAAAGAAAATGCCTTTTCTGGATATTATGATTGATAATTTTAGGTGGGTGGTGAACAAATTTGAGCTTATATGTCGTAGATGCTTGAGAAGCTCAATTGTTTTGAATAAGAGGGGGAGCAAACGCTCCTAATTTTGTCACCATACAGTTCGTATGGCTACCATTAATTGTTTTCAGAGTGTTAATCCACTTGGAAACAGATGGACTTGTAAGGCTGATTTGATTGGAAAGCAGTCTTAAAACGGCTTATGGATTAAAGCTCATAGTGCGGTAGTAGTTCTTTGTTTTTTGTTCTTGTGATCAAATATTTTTCTCGGTTGTGTTTTGAATATACAAGTTTTCAAAAGTAAAACCAAGGGGAAATATTGGTCTGCTTGTGCTTTGTCTTCATTGTCTCTGTTTCTTTCTAGGCAAATGAAACTACGGAGTTAAGTTCTTCTTGCAACCAAATCATTTGAAAGTTTGGTCTGGAAACAGACGTTTAACAAGTGGGATTCGAGAGTTTATCTATCTATTTCATGACATTTTGCTGTAGTATGATCTTAAACTCACAGTGATTATTGTTGGGAAGTTATCATTAGTTTATGGTATTTCACCTTGTATCATAATCTCTTGGTTCAAAATTTTCATGTTTTCAAAGTGTGATGAGACTAAAGCAGCTGTTGTGTCAGCTTTAGATGTTCTTTTCATTGTTGAGTGGCAAGTCTGAAATGATTGCAGGCCAGACGGGCTTTGAGGGCCTTGAGAGCGGTGGTGAGGCTCCAAGCTATATTTCGTGGGCGGCAGGTCCGGAAGAAAGCTGCTGTAACAATGAAGTGCATGCAAGCTCTTGTTCGAGTTCAGGCTCAAATAAGGGCAAGGTCTGTGAAGGTATCTTCTGAAGGGCAAGCTGTGGAGAAAATGTCTGATGAATATCCAAATAAGGTTGATCCCACCAAGCAGGTGGAGGTAAGATATTTCCAGGTTTTATATAATTCTGCTTGGCACAAAATCTCAACTATTATACTCAACATTTGGCACGGTGTTTTTTGACAGCAAGGATGGTGTGATATTCCTGGAACTGCAGATGAAGTTAGAGCGAAGCTACAGCTGAGGCAAGAAGGAGCAATCAAGAGGGAGAGAGCAATTGCATACGCCCTCTTCCAACAGGTTCGTACTCTTTATTCTGAGTTAGCTAGTTAGCAGAAGACATTTCCTAGGTAGTCAAGTGTGTTAAAGAAAGATTCACGTGTATAATTTTGTATTTGCAGCAGTCAAGATCATGTCCTAGTCCCAATTCCAGAACTAACAAGCCAGTGAAGCCTGTCAAGTATCATAGGTTTGATAAGAATAGCCAGGGATGGAGCTGGCTTGACAGTTGGATGGCAGCCAAACCATGGGATAACAGGCTGTTTGATGAGATTCATACTGACGCATCAGAGATAACTCCTTTTTCTCGGAAAAGTGAAGATAACATTGCTGGGTATTATTCCGGTTGTTCTCAACATGAGCCAGTAAAAGTAAGAAGGAATAATGTCACAACTAAAGTGCTTTCTAAACCTCCGATTGTTAGTCAAATTACTCGCACATCTTCCTCACCAAGTTCTGACTCTACATACGATGAGACCTTCCCGTCTACTTCATCTTCATCTGCATCGCCAACCGTTGTATCTGGCAATCTACTTATGATGGAAAAAGCGGAAGAGAGTTGCCATCGAAAACCCAGCTACATGAATCTTACTCAGTCTACCAAAGCTAAGCAAAAAGCTTCAAGGTTTTGTTCTCACAAGAATTTAATGGAACTTTCTAATGGGACATGAGACATTGTGCCGATTCTGATCCTTCATTCAATTTCTCCAAGGATCTCTACCCACCAATACCATTGGGTTGACACAGTCAGCTGGGATATCAACAACACTAAGCAGATTCGGATTGCTACCATGAATAGGTTCAAGCAAACAAAACTTGCTTGAGTTCAACAGCTTGTTGTGCATTGCCAATTTCAAAAACATTCTAGTTTACATATAGTTATAGATGTTTGGTATCATTGTGTTGATAGCATTAGAAATATGCATTACTTCCATGGATTTATGGAGGCTGTGAGACAAGATTTAAGAAAATTTGTAGAGAAATGGCATTAATTTTAGGTGTACACGGTTGAACATTGTAATTTTCACAAATCCACTAAGGATTATGTTGATTTAATGATAGACTGAAAGAGTGTTGTTTTGTGATTCAATCAGCTTGAAAATACAACTTATTCATCATTGTTTTGTAACATCCATACATAAAATTGTCCAATCCAATCCGGTGCACCAAACATACTCTGTCTCATATAAACATTAGCAGGAAAGAATGAAAGATTGTGTTGTTTTTGTGATTTCGTCAGAGTGAAAGCAATTCCTGTTGCATCATTTCATAGCCATTTCTTGTTCTTCCTTGTTTTGTCATATCCGATACATAAAACTGTATCCAATTCAATCCAGTACGAGGCACCAAACGTACTGTTTCTCGTGCAAGATATGTAGCATTCAATGATGATGGAAATCATCTAGCTTTATCAAAACAATTGAAGATTCTCGTATTAATTTTGCAGGCAAGCTAGCACATATGATGGAAATTGACCTAGCTTTATCACAACATTGAAGATTCTCTCAAGCAGAAGTTCATCTGCTTTCCATACTCAAAGTAAAGTAAACCCCACGTATGAAAACTAATAATTCATTGCAGAATCAAGCAAAAAAGAAAATTTGTGGGGGCGTGTTTTTGGTTTCTCTCAGTATTATGCTTCAGGTTTTCAAATACCTTTTCCTGCTGGTCCCAGAATTTGGCCCTGGAAACCGAATCATAAAAGCAATGGTAATTACAGCTTACCCACAACTTAAAGCCATGGTTTATATATTCTCATTCCCATTTCCAAGGTCCACGCATTCAAGCATGCTCACTTGAGAATGATTATCTATTTGTATTAAGATTTCAAAATCATGTGATTAGCAATAATTAAGCTTTATCAAACTTACGTTCGTCTATAAGAAATAATTATAATATTCATCTTCATCGTTACGATAACACAATAAAAAAGTAATAAAATAAATAATTAATATTTATAAATTATAAAAATAAAAATTTGTAGTAATATTGTCACATTTCATATCACTAACGAACGAGTTTGAATTATAATTTATATAATTTAAGTCTTCATAATTTAATAAAAAAAATTTGAATGATAAAAAAAATTAATTCTGATATAAATTTTACATTTTAGATTTTAAAAATATGAAGTGGGTAACAATATTTTGTTTGTACTGTAGACAAATCTTAATATACATATGAAATTTGATCACATCAATCAAAAGCTGTAAACTATTTTTCTCGGCATGCATGCATGAGTTGAATATACATCATGATTTTCTCGAGTGCACGAAGGAAAAGAAAATAAAAGAAAAGAAAGGTTTTGGGAAAGTCTATTTTCCCCTCCCTCTTTGAGTAAGTGGACTTTCTTTCAATACGAGGTTGCCATGAACAGAAGGAAGGCAATGTGGGGAGCATTGCTGGTCTCAAAATCAACCCTATTTTCTTGCAAATCCCTTAATTTTTCTCTACATTTTTGTACTGTTTCATGCCCTAAAAGTTGTTGATGACATCAAATTCATATATTTGTACGTCTCTTTCATATAATTGGTAGCTAGCCATGCATGATTCATTCACGAAGATCATATAGATATATAGTTTAAGTTTTACATAAATTGTTGCTTTTTTATTGCAATCAAAATTATTAAGATTCCTCCTAACAACTATATAGAGGTGATTGCATATCACTTTTCTCATTTGAAATAAAGAGAATATTTCTTTATAACCATAATGCTGAGTTTGCCTTCCCCACTCCTTTCAATTCACAACTTAAAAGAGAATTATTCTTGTGGGAATGCTATACAACTTACAGTAATTTTTTTAGTTACGAAAAAAGTTGGGCTTATTTTCTTATTATGTATGTTCGACAATCGATTAATTGTTACAATTTATTTTATATGAGTAATCATTCACTAATTATATATATGAATACTTTTATTTGATATGTAAATTTAATTTATAATTATTTTTATAAAAAGATATTGTAATTTTTTTAATTGATTAATTGATCGTTTTATTTAATAAAATATTTTTTTTTATATTTTACACGTACAATTATTTATAAATTATAAATATTAATATTTTAATTCACTGTATCTATTAAAATCAAAACGTAACACATCTGGCATCCATATTCATGTTGTATATCACAAACCATCCTTTCATATTTTTTGGACATTTCATTCCATGGAAATGGTCAAATGGATCATACACATCTCTAACTTTTAGCTTTACATACGAGAAGCAAAATGAAAAGAAAAGCAAGCTAGGCATGGAGACCGAAAATGACCTATACCCAAAATCAAAATTTCAAATTCTTTCAAAGATGACAATGAAAATTGCCCAATAGCTATAGCTATAGCTCTTTTGTCAATTGAGATGTACTTGGAAGGGTGCTGATTTCAGAAAATAATAGGAGTTTTGGAAAGAAAACAAAATTCTGCTACAGTCTGTTGTGTGTTGTCCCATTGCTCAACAAATAAAGCAAAATGTATTAATTGCTGCATGTGCCAACAATTAAATCAAGAATCTTGTTTGGTTCCCTCTCTTTATATGTTATTTATTTCTTTCATCACAAGCAATATTCCAAAGAATTACTTTTTCCTTTAGGAAGCAGCAAGCAACAAATGTAACCTATGTGCTTGACAAATTCACCTGTTTCACCACAGTAAGCATACATGCATGGACTTGACTAACATATCTCTCTAATATCTTCATTCTTTAATATAAAATCTAAAATATAAATAAAAATTTAGAATAAATAATATAAAAAATAAAAAATAAAAAATAAAAATTAAAATATATTATATAAATAACTTAAAATAATTAATATAAAATTTAAAAAATTAAATTTATCTGACGCCTAATGCATTGCAGTAAAATTTATAGCTTTTTTTTTATAATCTTCTTAAACTTTATTTAAAAAGTAAATTTCGGCGAGATCACTTTTTTAAATTAAAATTGATAAAAAAAGAATTATTCTATTCTTATCATACTTTTTTATATCGAGAGTATAATTTGAAAAAATAAAAATGAGAGAATTTTCTTATTCAAATTACCTCGAATTAACAAAAAGTAAAATGTTTTTTTTTTTAACTTTGAAGTTAACTTTGCTTCAAACTTATCAAACTTTTACTTACTGTTAAAGAATATTCTTGACAATTTGATCTAAAAGGACTGTCATTAAAATTATCAAGACATGTTTTGAAAGGTCTTTGTTGACAATTCTCAATCCTTTTCTCGATGGACAATAATTATTGAGAAAGTTTTTATTTTTTTTTCCCTTTTCTGGTTGTTAGTGTGCTTAGTATTTTCATTTTTGTTCTTGTTTTTTTACAAATTTTTTAGTCAATGGGTGAATTAATATGGTCTCAGAATTAAAATATCATTTTTAATTCTTCATGTCTGAATTATAAATTAAATTTTTAATTAATCTTTTAGTTTTATATTCAATCTCATTAAATTAGCATCTATTTTTTTATTAATTTTTAAAATTTTGTCTTAATTTCATTGAATTCACATCTATTATAGTTGTATTTAATTTCTTATTTGGCTACTAATTCACTCATCAAATCATATTTGTTGACTCATAATATATTTAAAAGAAAAGGAAAAAGAAAAAGAAAAAGAAATCATCTTTAAGGAATGAATATTAAGTAGTATAACAATTAATTAATCCTAAAGAACATTTAATTACTATACACACACAAACAGAATGTAAAAACTTTACTTTAATTATAATCTAAATGTCTTTCATCATTGATCAAAGTAAATGCAATCCAAAACCCCAAAAGAAATAAAAGAGAAAGTAAGAAAGAAAGAAAGAAAGAAAGAAAGTTGCCCACAAATTTTCTTTCCTTTGCTATCATTTTCTCCTTTTGATGAATTGCCTTTGTCTTGTCCCGTCCTCCTCGTGAAATTAAACAAGTTTAGAAATGGACTTTAATTATCGTTAGCTATGTTGTTATTTTCACTATTATATTTCTTATATTTTAATTCTAATAACAATTATTCTTCTAATATTGCCACTATGTCTTATTATTTCTTATATATTTTGTGTAAAAACTATTGTCCAATGATCTAATCAAGGTTCTGTTTAAAATCCAGATGTTGCCATGGCGATTTTTCTGAAGTAAAATCATTTGTTATTTAGTACGAATAGTATTTATAGCAGTTTGTATTCTAAGTTAAACTTTAATTTATATAATTTTAAAAAGTGAGCATTTTGATCCTTAAATTATGATACATTTTAAAAATTTTACCTAATAATTTTATTTTTCAAAAAATATTTTGATCTCTAGCTTTCACCGTTATAATTTTTAAAAATATTAAAAATTTTACGTAGAGATAAAAATTTAGGTTATTATGTCATAATTGTATCATATTGTGTTCGTATCATATTAAAAGAAATAAATCCTAACTTAATTTATTAATTTATTTAACAATCGTATAGATAATTATAAATTCGAACTCGATAATATTATTTATCATGTTATATTACTCATTAAATAATCGTATTATTTTATATTAATTTAAATATATAAATTTTGTCTTATATTTGTGTCAAGTTAACAGATCATGTTAAAAATTATCGTCACTTCGTTTCAAGGCATAAATTTTATCAACTTAATAGGATCTCCAAATAACAAATTTCTATTCAAATTAAGAAGATATAATAATTAAAGGCAATTAATAAATTAAATTAATCAATCACATTTATTATGATTCCCATAAGTTCTTTTAAAATACTTCATTTACAAGAATGGATATACAGGAACATTGATCAATGAGAGACACACACAAATTAATAAGAATATGGGTAGTAGTTGGGATTTTCTTTTTTTGGAAAATTATGAAAGAAAGTAGTGACTGTAAAATAACACATAAAGAATTAATGATAATATAAAAGTAAAACCAAAAAGAAATCAGAAGTGAAAAAAAAAAATTAAGCATTGGGGGTGGGAAGGTCTTAAAGTGTAAGTTTCTTGAATAGTAGAGACATTGAAATTATAGCTAGTCCAATATATATATATATATATATATATTGAATATCCCTTTTGCCTTCTTTATTGCTTCTTAGCATGAAATTTTAAAAATTAAAATAATATAAAAAATAATTTAATAAGTGATTTTATTTATATTATAGTAATCATTGATATTATAATATAATATTATTTTATTAATTCATAATTTTAATTTTTTCAAGTGATATTGCATAATTACACCACAGTATGTTATTATTCAAGGTTAGAATTATTGTCTTTTCTATTGTAGTCAATGAATATGACCTTTATATTTTTACATAAGATATCTTTATCATATCATAACACATTAAATTGATTAACAAATTAATTTACTGCCTTGTCTATATTCTCACAATCATTGCCGTAATTATATATATATATATATATATATATAGTACTAAAAAAAATAATTATATATAATAAATTCATGTGGGATAATTCATAATTGATGTTTAAAGAAGATATTAATGATTAATGAAGCCAAGATGGCTTGATAACCTTTATTTGGAATTATGTTATGGTGTATACAATTGTATTGTACATTTGCTTAATTTTTTGTTATAATTTTAATTTTTTTTTCATATTTTTCTAAATTTTTAGATAAAATTTGAATAATAAATATTATAACGAATGAATTAAAAATTATACAATACAACTGGATGCACCTTAGGATTATTCCCTAGCCTTATCCTCTCAATAACTTTGGTGTCCAAAATGACAACTTAATATTGCAAATGGCAAATAGTTTTCTTCTTAGTTAATTAATTAATTAATTAATTAGAAGTGACCCCATATGAAGTCTAATCATAACAAAGCTTTGTTTGTACATTTAATTATTATAATTAATTCTTTTGACTTCTTTATAGTTGTGTTTTGCTTATCAAATCAATCAATCAATCAATCAATCAGATAATTAATTATAGAGTATTGATTACTAAACCCTCATGATACATGTGGGCTTCTATGCAATTCAAACAAAGAAAGAATCTACTTTAGTTACAATCAGGATGTCTTAATTACTAACCAGTGTCTAGTCCCTCTAAATTATGGAGCTCAAGCATCAACAAAAGCAAAATCTCTATCTTCTTAAATGTTAATTAAACTATGTGAAAAAGTTAATTAAAAAGAAGAGAAAAAAAATAAAGGAAGAGATTCCATTGGAATTTGTTGTTGTCTAAAAATGGAGCCAAAGTGTTGCCACTAAGTGAACATCCGAGAAGAATTACACACATAATTCATTCAAGCTTTTGCATGATTTTCGATTTTGGGAGTCTTTCTCAAAAGTTTTTCATAATTATTGTATCTCCCGTGTCTTATATTTTTAATATAAAATAAAAATTTTAAACTAATTAATGTGAAATATAAAATACAAACGTAAAATTTAAAGTATAATATATAAAATATTATATTTATTTTATATTTAGTGTATTATAGCAAAACCTTGAATCATACTATCTCTGTCAAAAATAAGCATGTTGTCAATACAATCACAACCGTTTGATCAACTTAATTACCTCAATGTTAACTAAATTCATAGTAAGGGTAATAAATCACACACATAATCTTCGAATGCAAATGCAAAAAGGACAAATTAAAAAATAAAAAAATGATAATACAAAAAAAAAAAAAGAGTTCTGATTTTGATTCTTCAAATTTGTCAAATATGGTCCGTTCGATAAGTCCAAAGTGGAACTCACTTCAAACTCTGCATGATCAACATGTGTGCTACAAGCTCAGGTCCTTTGCCCACCACCACTAAAGTTTGTATTGGATTGGTACAGCTCCCAGCAATAAATTCTGTAGTCTGAGTGTACGCTCACTTCTCAGTGAATCAGAGAGAAAAGAAAGAGAAAAAGAGTGACGGAGAGAGAGAATCTTCTGTTTCATTTTCTCTGTTTGTCTTCTGTGTAAGATATTTCTTTTTCTGTAAATTTTCCCAGTAATAATTCTGAGAAAAATGGGACACCACTCTTGCTGCAACAAGCAGAAAGTTAAGAGAGGATTATGGTCACCGGAAGAAGATGAAAAACTCATCAACTACATTACAACTTACGGCCATGGCTGCTGGAGCTCAGTCCCAAAACTTGCAGGTTTTCTTTTCTCTGTAGGAATTTAGTTTCTGTGATATCATCGTTAAAACGATGAAAAGTTCATTTGCTGTTTGATTCTATGGCGGTGCAGGGTTGCAGAGATGTGGAAAGAGTTGCAGACTGAGATGGATAAATTATCTGAGACCTGACTTGAAACGGGGTAGTTTTTCTCCGCAAGAAGCTGCACTGATTATCGAGCTGCACAGCATTCTCGGCAACAGGTAAAAATCATGTCATAATGGCCGTGTTCAACATACGATCATGAGAGAATGGATGGGTGTGATGAATTTGTAATTTTCTCTTAACAGATGGGCAAAGATAGCTAAGCATTTGCCAGGAAGAACAGATAATGAAGTCAAGAATTTCTGGAATTCGAGCATAAAGAAGAAGTTAATCTCTGATGAAATTGTTCCTGAAACAGCCTTTGTGGGTTTCCCTTCTGATCATCACTTTCAAAACCCCAGTACTACTGCTACTCCTGATGAAATTGCTCCAGTTATTTTCCAAGGAAACCCTAATTTCATCTTAACATCATCTTCTCATCAACAACAAGATCAACAACTCTTCCTTCCTTCTCCTTCACCATTTATGTTACAGAATTTTGGTCGTGAACTCAAATTCAATCTAAACCATTTCAATCTTCCTTCTCTTCATTTTCCACCTCCTCCAGTTGCTTCTTCTTCTTCACTTGATTGGTCATTGCCTTATCTTCAGCCACAGCTTGATCCAAACCAATTAGAAAATCAAATTTTCTGCAACATTTCTGAATCATCTGCACCAATTTATAACAACAATCTCATTGAACCAAGCATTGTCGCAATGCCATATGATCCAAACCCACCACCACCAGTTCCCACAATGCCAAAACTTCGTGAAATCCTTGAAGGAGACTTTTGTAGCATGCCAATAACTTCATCTCCTTGTACATTTCCATCTCTGTCTAATTTCAATCAACCAGAAGTACCAAATCCAATGGACTGCATTGATGCAATCATGTCAACACCACAGCCATCTTCTTCTTCGCCGTCGTCGTCATCCTCATCATTGTCAGCATTATCAAGAGGGCAATATGCTGCTACTGCTGCTGCTGCTACAACTACTACAAACCCTAATTTTCCTTCAACCAGCTGGGTCAGTAGACATATATAAATACATATGTTCGTACTGTTTTGGAATCTAGGTATTGTATGCAATGTATTCAATGATAATTACAGAGGTATAAGCATTTATATCTTGAAAAATAGATGCATTTATTTCCTGAAAAATGGATAAGTGGTAAGTAAGTGCAATACTCTTATGGGAAATCCTAAGTGTTTACTAGTTCAGATGCCTCAGTGAGTAATGCTTCCATAAATTCTGCGTAGGTTCTTTCACATGTCTAATCTGTAAGTATATCAACAATCCTGTTGTAATCAACAACTATTTCTACTGAGTGCCATTGATCTCTCTTTTTGCGTTCTACAAGTACGAAGAATACGGGATATTTGTGATTTTACTAATTTGTTTTTCAGAGTTAGATATGCTTTGATAGTCATTGACTTAATACAAAGAATTGATGAAACTTTTGTCGAGGGATTAAGCAAGAATGTCGTTTTCTAGAGAAATCTTATCAATACAATTGCCTTTTTCTGAAACCAATAACACATTTCTTAAAAATGCAGTCAATTGGCCGTTATTGCATGATAATGGATAGCTTATGCTGGTTGTGAAATAAAAAGGACAGATATTTCATGCCTTCCAACCAATGGGTAAAAATAAAATCTTGTGGTCCTGTTGTTTTCATATATGTTGGCGTGCAATCAAGCACTCTTTTTGTTTTTTTTGCACTTTAAACCATTCAAACCCATCTCGCATGCGGACGAGATCCCTTCATCTTGATGTGAGCAAGTTATTTTCATATGATTTCGTGCGCACTCAAAACACTTTTTTTTTTTTTTTTTTTTGTTTCTTTTTACACTTTAAACCCTTCAAAACCATCTGTGTGTATACGAGATCCTTTCCACCTTGATGTGAGCCAGATTTAATGATTTCTTTCGATCCTATTGTTAGTGAATTTCATTTTTTTTTTTGGGTTGTACCACTAATGTTTAATTAGAGAATTTTAATTTTTTTTTTGTATCACTAATGTTTAATTAGAGACCGTGTTAACTGAAATGTCAACATTGGAAAAGTGTAGTGAGAGTTATGTGAAATTCATGTTGAAACTCAGAATTCTGCTTTATAGTAGTACTTGGAAACTTTCACTCAATTCACTAGAATTCGAACTGAGATCTTGGTTATTATTTGAAGTAAGGAGCATCCACTTCACATACTGATACCATGAGGTTCAAATTCTTTGTGAAGTAATTTGTGAAGCTCTTTGCCAAGAGTAGAAGTTCATTTTTCTTGGGGCCTTAAACCACTGAATCATTCAACTTTAGATGAGCCGTGACCCCGTTAATCCGAGTACTTTTAGCCCTGACCTGCTGGAAAATTTGCCCACCTGATTGGCATTATCGCAGTGCATCAGTCAGTCAAGCTGCTAACTACTGCCCAATGCCCAAGCCCATACCATTCTAGGCTAATTTTTTCCCTGCACAAATTTTCTTTACTAAAAGAGTGTCTAGATAACACAATTTTACCACGTTAAAATTATTAGACTAATTTTTTCCCTGCACAAATTTTCTTTACCAAGAGAGTCTCTAGTTAGCACAATTTTACCACATTAACATTATCAGTATAACAAAATTATTCAATTAATAAAATAAAAAATATTTATTAAAAATAAATAAAAAAATTAATAAAATAATTTATTATTTAATTAATACGGTAAAAAAAATTTATTAAATTATTTATTAATTTTTTCATCTCTTATTGATAAATATATTTTTTTCACCTTATTGATTGGATGGATGGTCTAAGCACCTCAGCATTGCTAATGTAATAAAATCGTCGTACCTAAAACTCTTTCTTCTTTATTAATGTAGTCCTTTTGCAAAGCAAAATGCGCCTACTTCAAGAATTCACTATGTTATTTGCTCTCACAGCGAAGAAATCATGAAATGAAAATAAATTTCATAGTTACTTAAAACTACAGAATGGCATAATACTCCAAATAACAAGATGTTCCTGCAAACATATTTATGAAAAGTAAAATCTTTAAGTGAACAAATCAAGGACCAAAATCCCAGTCACTCCAACTGCATTCCAAAATCACCGTAGGCGTTACAGATTAGGTACCTCCAACTCGGTTGACCGGACCATGAGCTAAGACTGGTCCTAGTCTTGATTCTGATTCTATTAACTTTGCCATAAATAGAGTTTACTAAGCAGTAACTCGTGACCGACCCTTTGCTATTCTTCTAGCAATGACTCTCCGTCCACCCTTGGTTGCCTTGCTGCTCATGTAGAAAGAAAACTAATCACACAAGTCTGCTATGTTCTACATGTTTATTGAAATTAAAAAAAAAAGACAAGTTCCTTAAAAGGGGCATTCAGCCCGGAAAAGTTCATTATCTGATATCTAAGATATCCAAATGTTAATTCAACAAATGCAACCAGAAAAAATAAAGCACTCCCTTAAAGGACTCACTGAAAATGAGATCTAAATTTTAAAAAATCAAGCCGAAATGGATTGTCATAGGCATGACAGCAGGAAAGGGACAAAGGGAATTTGGGTCTATACAAAGTTCTCAAATTCTCATTGAATGTAAAGAAGAGGAATGAGAGATGTACCGAGCAAAGAATCCATGATTCCTCTTTCGCCTTATGGTACTAGGCTGGAATGTCCGTTTGGGAAATAAAAGCATTGGCTCACTTGATGAATCTCCTACATAGAAAAAAAAAAAAATACACCAGTCATGCAGACGAGAGCACAAGGTGATAGACTCAATTGATTCCACCACTGACCAATCTTCTCCAAGTTCTAGAGCTAAAATAGACAAGGAGTAATGCTCATAAAACATAAGGTTCTACTCAGCAGCTGTGATTGATGGGTAGCAGACTGATTTTGCTGGAAAAAGCCAAACAGAAAATGTCCAGCAACATCAGCTGGCAGTCAGTTATGCAAAATATTAAGACTTCTCTTCTGATGTTTACGGCGAATTATTAAATTTCCATGCACACAATAGAAAGGAAAATAAGATAAATAAATAAAAGGACCCATCAAATCAGAGATTAAAGTATTTAGAGACTAAGGAATAGGTTCTATTACTAGAAATAAGTCAGTGTAGAATCTCACGTAATACTGGAAATCAGTCATCATTGAATATTCTTCACCAATACTGGGTATATTAAAAAATTGCTTATATTGCCTCAGGTAACCATGGACATAATCTAAATCTATAAAGAAGGAAGCTAGACCTAACATTATTCATAAACAATCAACAAAAGAAAGATACCAAATCCCAATTATCCGGACCAGCATATTGTAGAGTCATGCGCTGCAACTGCATTCTAATGCAAGCATGGTAATTTAGGAATCAACTATACATAGAACATGTACGACACATACAAACGGAAAACAATGCCATAATCAGCTAATAGCCCAACAATCTTTCAATTTGCAAGCAAAAAAAGCACCAACAAAAACAAAAACAAATCAGTACATGTAATCAACATAAAACGATCAATTGACAAAATTTCAGGTCACCCATTTCCTATCTCAGTCTAAACATCGTAACAATCTCAACTTTAACCTCGCAAAAAACTCCAACCAAAAAATTGAAGAAAAAAATCCTTAAAAACACAACAAATAAACAGTGAGAGAATAACATACCATCGGGCAAGAAGAATTCAAAAGAAGGAAGGCCACAGGGATAGAAGAATCCTGGAGAAGTCCATCTTGGTAGAGAAGCTGCATCGTCTTTGGGGGGAAGATCGAGAGAAGTTTGGAGTTTGGAGAGAGAAGGGAATAGCTGGTGGTGAGTCGCGTTATTCTGATGAAGAAGAAATGGGTTTGATCTCGATACCAGTCGACTTATCAGAGCCGCTCCGGTCCGCACTAGGGTTTTGGTCGCCATTGCTTTGCGATGGAGATCAAATTCTTTCGTCGTTTTGGTAAACCCTAGAGCTTGGAGATACTGTTAATAGTCCCCTGGAGTTGGCAGAGCACTCTGCTTTTACTGTTATACAGAACAATTTTTATTTTAATTTTGTTTAAAATTATGATAAAAATTATATATAAATATATATATATATATATATAATTATAGCAAAATTTAAATCAGTCAAAATAAATAATTTAAAATATAAAATAAAAAATTTAAAATATTTAACAAAAATTTAAAAATTTATAACAAAAATATTAAAAATACAAATGATACTTCCATAAAATCTTTTAATTTTATATAATTTTTATATTAATTTTTTAATTATTAAATTAATATATTTTTAATAATTAAATTAAATATAACATTAATAAATCATAATTAATGTATTAATAAAATACAATCTCAATTATTTAAATTTATTTTATTTACTAATATATAAATAATAAAAATTATATAAAAAAATTAAGATTCTTAATGATAACCAATATAATATTTTAATGTTTTTATATTTCTTAAAAAAAATAAGAAAATAAAAAATAAATAGCTTCATCATACAAATTTAGAAAAAACAGGATGAAAGCAGAGGATCATACAAATTTAGACCCTGCTGTTTGCAATTACATTTTTTTGTTTTTTGGTTTTGTATATGATCATATCAACTAAAGACAGACATAGACAGACAAACCATCCAGTGCCACCAATATTTGAAACCATAAGGGAGGAAATAAAAATAAAAATGTGGGAAAATAAAAAGTAATAATAATCTCAAACAAATTTGGATAATTAAATTAAGAGAATTGCTTCTGCAAATTGTGTACAGAGTCATTGATTATGATTGTGTAGATGAGCTTTGCGGTTGATCACCAGCAAGTGCAGCAGAAATCCATTCTGAAGCAGCTGCGGCTGCTTCTGCTTCTGAGTTTGTGTGTGAATGAAGTGATAGAGGAGTGATTGCCACCTGAAATGCCAGATGTAAAATGCAGAAACTTAAGATGGTTAGCTTTTCCCGAAAGTTTAAAGGAAGTTAACGGATGATCTCTTTACTACAGAATTACGTAAATTAGCTGGAAAATATATCAGCTTCAAGCTGTTAAAGACTTACAAATCCGTTTTCAAGTGCTCTAAAATCCAAGTCTTCATTGGTATCTTCTTGCTCCTTGTCCAGAAACTGCAAAAACACCGATGGTAGCTTGAGAACTAACTGAGCATTGCAAAGAGAACAAAGTAGCAGATTAGGACATGCAATTACCGAATGCGACCCCAGAAACAAAGTTCTTACCTCTAGTCTGAAGTATTTCTTGACACGGCCGGTATCGGATTTGCCAGCAGCACCAACTGACTCGATCTCCACCAATTTCTTCCTTTCTGTGGCCAAGCGACGAGCTGCACCCTGGGAAAAATTTTAAGAAGGTTTAATCCCAGGAATGGCCACTGGACAAAATGCAATTCGAACAAAAATTTAAGCTACTCACGGCAGCAGAGGCATCTCGGCTAAGCTGTGCAAGCTGTAAGCCAAGACTTTGTTGGTTAGACATAAAATGACCAGCACCAGGATGCCTGTTTGCTGAAACCGCTTGCCAGCAAGGTGTGGATCTCCACATGCTTTGTCTGGTAAATTTGAAACCCTGTCAAGCAAAAGATTAAAAACAGTACCAAGGAAGAATTGGATAATATATGCAGGCAAATAAAGTAAGGAACATAAACATTGCTATGAAATCAACTGATCTGACATAAAAGTTGGGTACTTATGCATACTGCTTTATCCCACATGCAGGATATCCCATTGCATGGGAATAACAACCTGGCATTGGCCCGGTAAAGGAGGAAAAGAATTGAGTTATTTAACAATTTTAAGCAACAGCAACATTTTTATGGATAAGCATGATGAGAAACACAAGAAGGAAAAAAAATAAAAATAAAAAAGATTATTTGATCAAAGAATAGCTGCAGGAAGAAGACAGATAAAAAGCGGGCCTAAGAGATGAAATAATTCGTTGCGGTTTTAGAGGAAAAAATAAAATAAAAAGAAGAGAGGACAAATGTAAACAGAAGTAAAATCAATAAGATCAACCAGCAGCGAAGGTGAATGAGCTATGATGAACAGCTTGATTATTACATTAAGAAACCAATGTTAATTATGCCTCTACCCGTTATTCCTCTGTTCATGTAAAAGATACTATTGAAAACTGTGGTCAATAGCATCTTGTGTTCAACCACATATTAAAGAAAATTAAATTATAAAGTCAATATTCTTCATAAGCTACTTTAGGAGAACAAACCTTGTTGGTCAATGGAGCTGTAGGGATTTCAACATTCAGAGAGCAGCTCTTGGGAAAAATTCCCTTCGTGATATCTCTTATAGCTGCATTTATCAAAGGTAAACAGACAGTGACTGCATCCTTGAAATCACTTTCTTGGCTTTCATCCTTCTTCCTATAGCAGATGAAACCAAAATAATCACTTGTTAGTGATTAAAGAAAACCTTAATTACATCTGGTATAACATAGGATGGTTGTCTCACCAGTTCAGAGAAATTGATAGAGAAGGTACCCCAGAAATTAATGCCTCCCTGGCTCCAGCAACAACACCCGAGTAGAACCTGGTGTATTGTTTTAAGTTATAGAATTGACTTTGGACATCGAATTAGGGCCATAAAGATTAACTGGAGTCAATGATAAATCACATGCAGCTTTGAACAGGTAACTGAGTGATGCATATTCTACTGATTGTTATAGATGCTTGGCAGAATAAATAAATAAGAGCCTATGGAAACAACTCACATGTGATGACCACAGCTTGAACCTTGGTTGATTCCACTAATTACCTGAAAATCATATTACATGGAGATTATGAAAAAAGCTTAGAGTTGAAATCTAAACGTAAGGTCACAATGACAACAAGTAATACTAACCAGCACAGGCTTTGACCAAGAAAAAAGTGCCCCAGATAATGCTAATGACACACAATCCACAGGAGTCCCTGAGTAACAGAACCATCAGTAAAGGTCATATTACCATCAGGGAGCACAAGGCATTTAGACTGTATTAGATTTACACAATATTGTTTAACCAGTGATGATAGTTGATGACAAAAACTAGTAGAAGGCTAAAATTCATCAGTTTCTATGCAAAATTGTAAGCCACATCACGCTTACATGCTCTTAAAATAACAGAAGTTCAAATATGCTTCAGCTGGAACTAAATAATACATGCAGTTTAGTTTCTTCACCATACATGGTAATTTTGATAGCTTAACATCACAATTGAATAAAATGATATGACACCACTTACAAGAAAAGCTTATTAAAACAGATATGAATTTGCAGCCATACCTGAAACTTCATAAGCTATGGCTCCGTTAATTTCAGTAGAGCTCACAGCAATAGTTTCTCGGAGCGTCACAGAATGACCTGCCACTGATTTGTCCCTAAAGCAACCGATTCACAAACTAACAAATCACAAAATATTCCCATTTTGAATACCTACATATCAAAATTATTTGAGACACACAAAATACCATATAAGAAAATCAATCCAAAACACAAAAAGTCAAAAATTTAGACAGAAACCACATCCTCCAAGAAGAAAATCGTGAGAAACAAACATCATAATACCTAATAATTGACTAAAGAGAATCCAGAGTAATTCTCCACGTACAAGGTTGCCCCGGATGGGAAAACTCAAAGAATAGCCAATAAAAAAGAAACCCAAAAAAATCAGTATTTATATAAACCCACATGCCAAAATAACAAATCAAGAGAAAATGGCAACATACAGAAATTACAGAGAACCCATAAAGAGAAACAAAAGAAAATAAAAAACCACTAGAAAACCGCAAATTGAACACCACCCTGATAAAAAGGCTCGAACTTTAATCAGAAAAACTAGAAATTAACGAGGTATATTAAAAAAAAAACCCCACAATTGAGGAGCGCAGACATGGACATTGTAGAGCCCTTCACGAACCAAAGCTTCAACAAGATAAACAAGACCAGGGGACTCAATTCCATCGCCATTGGTGACCAAAACGACAGGCTTTGAACTATCAGAATCAGAAGTGGACAGTTCCGCTGATTCATTAGTCTCATCGTTTGATTCCTTTGTGTTATTTTCATTATTATCCTCATCGTTGTTCTTCTTCTTCTTGCTTAAAAGCACTTCTTCCAGGTTGGAAACCAGACTTGGAGGCATTAAATTATACCTCACAGAAGTCATTGTTTTTCTCGAAAACAAAAAATGGAAAAAAGTTGTGGTTTTTGGAGCAGAGAAATGAAACAAAACCCTAAAAACAGAGAAGAGAAGGGAAAAATGGAGGAATGATGAGAAGGGTATTAAGGAAAAAGGAAAACTGATGAACAGAGTAGACGGACCGAGAGTTTAGGGGAAAAAGAGAGATTTGGATGTTGAAAATTGGGGACTGATTGGACAGGGGAAAAAGGAAGGAACACTGTGTTTGTTTGATAGAGGGTATAACAACATCTGGATCTCTAATATTTTACTTTTCACGAAAAAAATAAAGTTATTAAAATTATAACAAATACATCCCTATAATTATTAAACAAATTTCCAAAAATGTTTGTAATACTGTCTACAATCCATTTATGTAATTATATATTTAAATATTTAAGTTATTTATTGACTCTTTTAAATTTTTTGTTAAATATTTTTAATTTTTTATTTCATATTTTAAATTATTTTTATAAATTATTTGAAAATTTATATCTATCATTTTAAATTTTATTTTGTTATTTTAAATTTTGATTAAAAAAATATAGTTACATGTATATATATTAACTGTTTCTTATAATGTAAAACTATTAGAATAAAAGTATTAGATATTAAATTTAATATTTAACAAATATTTTTTTTCAGTTTGTCATTTTACTAATAAGTAACAAACAATGAAGTAAGTAGTGTCAAACATAATTTAAATATGTTAGTGGACCTATTTGATTTTAATGTATAAACATGTTCATTTTATGAAAAAGTTAAAAAAGCAAGGAAACTTAATGTTATTATTCCATTTGATAATTTGTTTTAGTGAGGTAACTAAGGCTACTTAGTCTTTCATTTAGTATTTATTAAATGATGGTATAAATAACATAATATATTAACAAAAATTTTATTTTTATTAATTATAACAATAATAATTATATAACATATCTAATATACTAATGAAATTAAATTATAATAAATAAAATTTATATTTATGTAACTTTTTCTTAAAAAAATTTGAAATCGTAACCACTTATTATTCTATAATTTTTATTTATATAAAAAATTTGACTATAATATATTAATATAATTTTTACATATATATTTTATTTTTTTATCTTAAAATGTTTCAACGTCCGTATTAGATTTTTTAAATTTTGAAAATTTAAAATTTTTAACAAAATTTAAGATTTTGTTTTAGAATTTTTAACTATTATATAAGACGTTTTAATATATAAATATATAAGAAATTAGTAAAAAATTATTGGTCATTTAAGTATTTAAGAAATAAGAATTCGCGATAATACCACAACACAACACAATACAACTCAAAGGATACAAAAAAATGAGCAAATGATCATAAATTTAGCAGAAAAATTTTATCATATTTTCCACCAGTTTTAGATTGCATTGCACTTATCTCACTTGAAAGTTCTTTGGTGCAAATGAACAAGATCCTACCTAATATCTGTTGCCTATCATGTTTTCTGAAAGCAAATCGATGGGAAATCTAGAAATGGTGTACAACATTAGTAGTGTTGCATCTACTTCTCCAAGAGGTTATCTTTTCCCACATGTTCTACTTGCATCTTCAACCCGTTTTCCAGTAGCCCAAGTTGCACTTTTCTTCCCTCGTTGGATTGATGATAACATGCAGAGAACGAAGACACTTCACCAAAACCTTTAATTGCGGATCTTTAGGGTTAAGGTTCAAAGTTTGTTGTCCTTGAAACCAACTTGCTATGCTGGTTGGTGTTTTCTGTTATGCGAGGCTTAGACTTTGACATTCTTGGCTGCATGTATTCATCAACCTGTAGTGTTTTCATGAGCGTACGAGTGTGCTGATTGTAAAAATGGTGTTGTTAGCGAAGAAAATTAAGTTTGAAACATTACCTCTCCCTCGTTTTTTCCGAGATGATTGCTGTAGAAGAGCACTTAACATTTCTTCCATCCTTTTTGAACGATCATCACGGTCTTTCAGAAACACCTCGACAGTGCTCTCCAACTGTTTGATTTTTTCTGCTTGGTCTAGTATCTTTCTGTTGAGTTCTATGTTGGTTACCTAATCAGCACTTAGAATTTCCCTAATAAGCCTCAGATATGGAGAAACAAACGGTTTCATTTCTTATAGGCGACATTATCAGCTTACCATCAATGTGGAGTCTTGTTCTTCAACTGCATCCCTCAATGTCGAGTCCAGTTCCCCATCTGAATCTGTTGATGCTGAGTCTTCACCTTCATCTGAAGTGATATCTTCATAAATGAAACCCTCAAAAGGAGGCACCTAAGAAACAAACAGCATTAACTAATCTACTATTACTTTTACACACTGATTGTAAATCATGTTTTTCCCTCAGAGAAGGAATAAGGAAAAATTAGGTTCCATACATCTGGTCGTTTTGCAGCTTTGAGCGGTAGGAACAAAGGAGAATCAAACTTAGGAGGCTTTAGTACAGCATATGCTCCTACATTATAAAACCCGCCAACCTGCATAAATTGACAAATGGAAACAAGCAACAAGATTAAGTTTCCTTCTGATGAATTCAAAAATGAACAATGCCATTTAGAAGTTGCAAGTGAAGTTGTAAAATTCTGAACCTGCGGATAATTTGGAGCAGTGAACAGAGTATACAGTTTCCCAGAGAGTACATCATGATCTTTGCAATAACCATTTAACATATTTCTAGCATCGTCCTGACCAATCCTTGCATCAGGACCCTCATGTGATCGTATAATCAACTGCAATCCAACAAACAAAGTTATCTAATCTTAGCATAACAGTTCTAAATGTTATAGAGATCAACCAACAATAACTTTGGCATTAAAACTTGAGCAAAGTTGCCTTACCTTTAGATGGTTTTCTCTCAAGAACTCCTCGGTGCAATCCGGACCCCATAGTAGACCAAACTTTTGATCATTGTTTTCTCTGAGCCCGGTTTCAGTAGACGGGTCAGACCATAGAACGTCAGTTAATAAACCATCTTCTGGCATCTCATCGAGAAATCTGTTTACTTTAGCTAACTCCTTTAAAGAACCCAAAGATGGAGTATTCAGTTTCTGTCTCTTCTCTCCGTTAGAACATTGTGTACTGGCACTGCTCGTACTACGAAATAGTCCTCCATGTGTTGTATAAACGCTATGAGGAATGATTGAGGCCAAGGGAAGTGTTCTGAAACACTCCAAGAATTTATTGTAGATGACTTTGCAATATTTTTGGCCAAATTTGGTGCATAACTCTGCCCAGAAACCAGATGCCAATGTGCAATCCTTTGATTCGTGATTTCCACGGAGTAAATATACTCTATGAGGCATCAAGACCTACACATCAGAAAATAAAATTAAATGGACAAAAAAAAGGGAGAAGAATATAATCATAGGTAATTAAAATTTTCAAAAAACAAAATTGGCACCATAAATATATATCATGCAAAGAATAACAGTCTTCTTGCTAATTATGTGGCACCGGAAAAATTATAAGACAGATTATATGAGAAACTAAACAAAATCCATGAGAAAACAATACCAAGTTAGCAAGAAATTGTCCTAGCAAGCCAAAAAAGAAGGTTGTTCACCAGAAACAACAAACACATACAAAGCATACATTCCCTAATCCTCTTTTCCTCTTTCGGTTCAAATCAGAGATAAACTAATAATGCAAAATTAAACCAAAATGAATGTCGCCTCTTTATCATACCTTCCATGCCAACAAAACTAATAGCACTTCCAAACCCCAAGAGCCTTTATCAACATAATTACCATTGAAAATGAAATATCGATAATCAGATGGAAATCCAGCATTTTCTTCAAAAAGAACAATCAGGTCATGAAACTGTCCATGAATGTCACCAACAACAACAACTTCTGAATCCTCTCTAGCACGAATTTTCACACAGTTCTTTTCACCCCTCATGATCCTTGAAGCGGCATTAATCAACCTTTTTACCACAGTGACTGGCATAACATTTTGAAATTCCTTTGGGTCTTTCCAGGAGGACCACTTGAGGGTTGAAATAAGAGTCTGGATCCACTCCAGGGTTATACGTCCTTTTTGAGGCCACGAAAGAGATGGCATGCTGGATGCTAGAGGTAAAGCATTCCGTTCTTCACTCCCATTCTCTCTTTCTTTGCCTACTATTATCTCTCTAGTTGTTGAACCAACTTCTACTTGAAGTTCTTCAAGCACACCTTGTTGACTTGCATCAAGCATGCATTGTTTACTTATAATATTAGACGCACTTCTTAACATGTCCAACACCACTTGCTTATGCTGATCATCTAATTCCTGAAAAATCATCTCTTGTGCATAATCAATGACCTGCCTGGCCACAGCCACCTGCAGAAAATTCATATCATTCAGTAAAACAATCTGTTGCAAAACATTATTTCTTGATAAGACAATATTCCCATTTCAAAGTTAGAAAGCAACAATATGCCCACAAAATAACATTTCCCTCAAAGGATACAAGATTCCAAATCCAATTAAAACCATTCCTTGAAACCAAAACCACTTGTCAAAAAGTCTAATATTAACGATAAGAACTGTAAGTTGCAATATTAATGATTAGTTGATTAGTTAATTCATAAATTTAGCAGGCATACGAGATTAAATACTTGTTTCATTCTCTCATGGAAAGATTTATCTCGTTCCACTTTATTTCACTTCTCTACTAGCTTAATTATCCAAACAATGAAAAATCTTTAAAAATTTCGCTCAACTTCTCTCAATCCAAGCAAACAGACAGTAAACACCAATAACAAAACACTCACCACTCCATCAACACTAGAGCACCATAACTGATCCACATCAGCTTCCGTCACCTGTAAATTCATAAACATAATCCAAAACAACCAAAAGAAACAAGATCAAATGAAATGACAACAAAACCATCCTCTCTCTCTCTCTCTTACCTGTTTCGTTCTCCCATTAACCACCCCGCTTGCAATTTCGAAAATGGTAAATACACGGCGAAGATTCCCATCACTTAAACTAACCAAATCCATTTCTTTGTTGATGATTCCCATAATCTCTCTGAATTCATCAACTTCCCCTTGAACAGGAAGGAGATCCATTTTGTACTCAAACAAAATAACTGCAAGTCGCCAACAAAAATTAAATTAAATTAAATTAATAGATAAACACTCGAACGATGACTAAATTTTATCCATAATCAGCTTAAAAATTTACCTGAACAGAAGCTTCTGGACAATAAAACCTGAAGAAACACAAGAAACGCACCGGCGACGGAGCAATCGCCGTAGCAGTAGCGGAAATTAGGTTGCGAAGCGTGTGGGTGGGAACGAAACGATCTAGTTTGGGGATTTCCCGAGGCTTTTAGTTGTCGTTTACTGGTTGTTAGATAAACGACATTGTCGTATTGGTATACCGAGAAATTTCACACAAGCCCCCTCACTTTTGGCTTAAATTCGTTTGACTGCCACAAGTTTTATACATTCGCCAAATAACCCCTCTGAAATGTAAGAATCACGCAAGACACTCCGACCGCCAGAGAATTACTCCGTCACCGGTGACGGTAGAAATCGTCGTTTTACCATAAACTGTTAACTCTCAAAGATAAGAAATTTTACAGGCCATTTCAGAATTTTGCTCTAAGAAATGGACTTCTAAAACGTTGCACGACATTACATTCCGCAGCACTGTATGCAAACGACTTATCAGAAATAAATCTAAAAACAAAACGATGTGTCATCCTCAGAGTTCTGACAATTATAAGACTACTCCTATCTAAATGCCAAACAGATAAACATTGCCCACATTCGAAACTTTAAACGACATTGTCGTTTGTGATAATTACAGGCACTAATTAATTCAGAACCACGTTAACCAATTAACAGATCATCTTCATTCTGACCATCTTCACTAGTTCTCTTCCTTCTCTCCAACGCCTTGAAACCCTCAACTCAGTTCGACAAATATCCATCGACCAATGCTTTAATCTTCTCCACTGCCACCTTGTTTTTGATATTCAAGCCTTCTGTTGAAGCTGAATATGCCATTTCCTGGATTTTCATCGTTTCGGCAACCCGTAGAAGTTGTAAATCATAACCAAAGAACATTTGTTTCATTTTCTGCGTGGATAGAAGAAACATAGGAAAGGAAGAAAGACTCTTACCGACTCTTGAAATTGAGATGGAGCAAAAGCTTGCCTGTGAACTTTTCTCCGAGTAATGTTTGAATACCATTGAGTGTATTCGGTTTCATCCGTGTCACTCCTGTAATCTATACCCGCAACAATATATTGCATGCGGTTTGACCACTCTTACAATTCTAAATCCATTCTTTTTGATGTGTCCACCATTCTCAACTTCATTACTCTTACTCTCATGACGCTGAACGTCTTTTGGCATTGATTGATGCAAGCCAAACTGCCTCAAACAACGGTCTCGCAAATGCCATTCAGCGTTGTCCTTACAAATTAGTATTGTCCTAGCCTTTCTGAGTATTAAATCATCTCTCAGATTCTCTGGTATGCTGCTATCCATATCTTTGTAAGGAGTCCAATCAATCTGCTTGTAACAATCTGAGGTATCAGCGGTCAGCAAATTAAAGTCTGGAATAACAAAGTTGGAAAACTTATGTCAATTGGCTCTAGAGAGTCCAATTTCTGAGCGGTACACAACCACATTGGATTTAGTTTGATTATTTAGTCTCCCTTTCCAAAGAAGAGCAAGTGGAAATTGACGGGACAAGTCTTGCTTAAGCTCTGGTCGGCCAATGGTAAGATGAAAGTAACTCCAGCACTGGGGAAAAAAATTGTTCTATACAGTTAATCCCAGCTTTCCAACAAAAATTAATACGGTAACGTCTCAAAGCTTTGCATATTTAAGCCTGTCCCTAAATACGAAATGTATTGGTAAGGTTGAACATAAAATAAAATGCAAGTTACCTGTAATAGTGTCAAAGAGCCACTGATGGTACCTTGAGATTTCATGGAAGCTTCGCCAAGCTGTCTCTACAAGAACACCAGTGCAGCTGCAGCCCATGCATAATTCCCAGCTTTGTCGAAGTCCTTGAACAATGGTAGGTACAAAGGAGGGACAAGGTTGCCAGACATGGCAAATATAGTGCTTCCTATCAAGTATAGTAGAAAGGCATGTGTCCGTTGCTTGATCTTTTCATTTGAAGCATCTTTAGGACACCCAGAAAAATTTTCCTTCAACCAACTACGCTTCACCATTCCACCTTTTATCTCCTTAGCATCTGAATTTGGAGCTTTCCCCAACAAACTTTCACAAATTTCGGTGTTAGTACTTGAGAAAGTGTTATCTCTTAATACAGCTTTGCCATCAATCTGTAGTCCAAGAATTTGAGTAGTACTTGAGAAAGTGTTATCTCTTACCACAGCTTTGCCAACAACCTGTAGTCCAAGAATTTGAGTTACCTCATCAAGTGTAATGGCAATTTCCCCATTTGGCAAATGAAACATATTAGTTTCTCTCCTCCACCTCTCAGTTGGTGCAGAGATAAGTGGATTGTTCAAGCTGACCAGTCCAATCAATCTAAAATGCCCAAAGCCCACTTTTCCCACCAACTCAATCTGTTTCTTTGTGAGCTTCCACTCATCAATTTTAGAGGTGTGCATGACACCTCAGTGTACCACGATCCTGTCCTTCCCATAGAGCTGAGGAAACATGCTGCTCTTGCTCATATAGCACAGATGGATCAATTGGTCCGGGAAAATTTGTAGGAGGAATCCAAAGTCAGTAGAACCTATTTAAACAAAGCCAAAATTGCAAAATGTAAATTACATAACTTTTAATTTCATTAGAGTGATGTGAGTTAAATTGCAACACAACACACTTACAAAAGGTAGAATTGACAAACACTTCAAAATTGCCTGGATTGAGGGAAGTGGATAGAAAGGAAATGAAATGGAGGAAAATAATGAAACTCACCACTTTTGGGTATTGAAATTTAAAGGGAAAAAAACAATTGGACATTTTCATTCAAGGAACAGAAGAACGAAAAGCGAAATGATGGGATATAGTTTGTTTTCATTGTTGAGTTATAGATGAACAAGGCAAACAAGAGAACTGACAGAAAACAAAAGTATGATTGTTTTGCTGACAACATTTTCCCATCACAAAACTTTTTCAATGGAATATTACAAGAGGAAAAAGTCCATTTTTCTCAAAACTTTCATGCATAAAAATACATCTACTGGAAAAAAAAAAACAGCAGTCAATAGTTGATAAATGAAGAAAAATAGTAGTCGACAACTAGAAATGGACCTCAACAGCAATGAAAAATAGTCACCATCAATAATCTTTTGTAACTAACATCAGTAGTAATTAACAGAACCTCTTGATGATAATAAAAAACCATCAAAAACAACAACCATCATTCAAGTGAGCATCATGAAACAAACCATAGCAACTTATGAAGCTCAGAGTTCACAGTCATTTCCCTCCTCCCTTTCTCTCCCATCCACCGCCAAATACTCCGAGTGTGTTTCTAAGTACTTTGGCATATTTGTTAAACCCATCTTTCCGCAAAAACCACTTGAAATACTCTTTTTAGGAAAATACATATAAGCTGATTCTCCCAAAAGCACTTAACCTCAAAAAGTGCGCTTTTTCAGCCACATATTACATGTTAAACACAAAACTAACAGAATTTCATACCATTTTCGTTATACCGTTAATTTTCTCTCCATTTCCCTCAGAAATAGATAAACTTTCCAAACACAAATAAGAATGTGTGAAAATTCTATCAACTCATCGAATTAAAGAGAATTGCGAAGAAAATTGGGGGAGAAAGAGGAGAGGAAAATTGTACCTTTCACTTGCCAACAGCTAGAAAACGCAGAGTTTTAACAGGAATTGAAAACAAGGGAGCTTGCACATCTCTGCTAATGGATTGCCACAGGGTTTTCGAATGAACTTGATTCAAAATTTTAGGCGAACAGTGAAACGACATCGTTTCTTTTTATTGGACCACGAAGATAAACGAAACGCTATCGCTTTAACAAATTAATTAAACTACACCGTTTTCTAGACATGGGCACATAACCCGCCAACCCAAATGAAGCAGACCGATCCTGAACGAGTTGGGTCGGGTTTAAAATATTTTAACTTGACAACAGCAGTACCATTTTCAACGCTTTCTGCTTCAACATGAACAGCGTTAATGGCTCGTTGAGCCTCCAGTCCTCTACAGCAGTGTCAAAACCGAAGGATTTGTCCGTAACCTGAACCATGAAAAACAGTCCATCATCTACTATGATGGTGTAAATGTGAAAGTTACAGTAGATGTAGGACATAACATGAGGAAACCGGAATGTCTTTATCGATAGTCATAGGAATCCCGGCCACTGCAACTTTCAGTCCACGCCTTCTGATTTCCTGACCAGAAGAAAAACCATATGAATAAACTGATATAATTGACTACAGCGATACAGTAGATAACTCCATGGATAATCAAATCTGCTGCTGTATTATTACCTCAAACAAAAATCACAGAAGCCCCTCTCTGAGTTCCATCTCCTCCAATTATTTAAACCTGGACACATACATGTTAGAATTCTGAATTCCATATGTTGGAATCTGTTGCAGGGGCAGGAGAAACTCTGCAAATTCACTAAATTAAACCTTATTGTACTGGTGACAAATGGAAGATAAGATATACCTGATAAATGCCCCGGTCCTGAATGCAACGACAATCTTTGAAGTACAGTGAATCCCGCGTGATGTCCCAAGGATGGTGCCGCCACGCTTATCGATGTCATTCATAACGTTCTGGGTCAGGGAATTGTATTTCGAGCTTAAAAGCCTCTGTATCCACCCTTCAAGCAGAAGTCAACCTCTTTAATTAACTGTTTCTCCACAGCGAAGGAATCACAGAACCAAACATTTTAGAACATGTTTGAACATAAATGAAACAAGAATACGCTTACCTCTATTCCAATGACTCTATGGACTCCATAATCGCTGTATTTAGACCAGGGAAAAGTGAACTACATGTTGCAATACATGCATTCACTTCATCTGATTCAAGATAAAAAAAAACAGGCGATAAATCATGCCGTAGTTCTTTGCACTGGAACACCAAAACAACAAGTTTGGGAGTTGTAATGAAGCACAGACATTCTGACGAGGTCCAGCTTGTCTAAAATGTGTCCCTCTTGGACTATCCTTATAAACTACAATCTACATAAAATGAAGAACAGAATAAGACTTGGAACTGCAGCATCGGTCTAGCATTCAAAAAACTATTACTAGTCAAAATAAAATGATCAATGGCAAATGTAAACTTACTCCTGGGGCAACTGTATCATCGACGTTAACAAAATACTGCCTGGTAATACAGAACACACCCTTTTAATTAGATCATCAGCTTTCTCAATATCATCCATAACTAAGCACATTCATTAATAATCAAACAAATTCCAGGAAGACCTCCAAATATGAGTAAACCAAACTTTCTTCACTACTGAATATGAAGGATTGTCCTGCAATGGATTAGGATATGTCTGGAACAAAACATAAAACATTACCAAATATTATTCAGCACCCAAAAAACAACAAAAGTATTCTCCCTGTCGTTTGTTGTTTCAAGACAAGCAAGCATAATTAACGCACGAACAAAATATATAATAATCACAATCAAAATAGATAACGGACGAAAAAATTCTGTAAAAATAAAGCTTTTAATTTTGCTTTCTTCACGTTTCCTTCATTTTCTGGGGAACCAAACAGCTGACAATGAAACGTGCATCAAAGTCAGAGAATCTAGGGAGGCAAGGAGTGAAAGTTACGGGAAGATCGGGAATATAATCCAACAAAAGCGAAACATCTTCGAGAATATACCCAGCTTCTCTGGTGACAATTTTGCGTTCAGAATTCTCGGAACTCGTCATTATTGCCATTACTGTTTCTAGCCGGTGGAGTAGAAGTCGGAGACAAGTGGACAGAAGAACGTTGGTGTTTGGCAGTTGCAGAAAGAGCATAGGTAGGATCGAAGCAGCGTAACTTGGGGGTGACAAGAAAAGCAGAGCTAGAAATGGAGTCTATTGAGTAGGGTGGCGATGAGTACGGAGGAACAGAAACAGAGCATGTTCATAGCCGTTGATCAGAAATGGATTGGGCGGTGGAGAGCTTGTGTTCACTAGAAAGTAGTATTCAATTGGATTAATAAATAAAAAAATGAAAATGAAAATTTTTTTAATTATGTATTTTTGGTTCATATGTTGTTTCAGTGGGAGGTCTAGAAGGACTGAAGATGCAGAAGAAGAAGAAAAGGGAGTGGGTTAGCGGTTAGGGATTTGGATGGGAATTCCAAATTTGTTCTTTTGAAGAATATTTTAATATTAACGGTGCCGAATCAGAAGATTCTGGGAGTATATCCAACTTTCCTGGAAAGGGTGAGAGTCTGCCACAAACAGTAAGGTTCCAAATTCTAATAACATGAATTATGTGAGACCTTGATCACTTATCCATGGCGATGGTTTACTGTTAACAAAAGGAAGGAAGATAACTCCACAATTAATTAATCGTGATGAGATATGTTTAATTGCTTTGATGACTTGATCATTTACATCATTGGTTTGTTAAGAAGTCATGCGCAGCGCAAGCCTACGAATACGAAGACATGCATGCTTTCCGAATACTTTATGATATGACTCAATGTTTGCTACTATTGATGTTTAAACAGTATTATCTGTGGTCGGCTAATTACATGCCCCGTATATGGTTGGTTCAGTATTATTCGATGGTATTACATCAGCTCATTGTTATCTTCTCCAAGGAATAGGAAAACTACTCAACCTGAGCAATGAATTTCTGGCAGGGAGAGAAGATGTTAAAAGCATCATGCCATGTCTTTGTTCCTTGGAAATTAAAGGAACTGCCAGACTATATACCGATCTTTTACGGATAATAACATTAAAGGAGTTGAATCTTGTTTATTATAGAAGAACGCTGCAGAAAGGAGACAGGAGATTACTCGTTCATCATTGCTCCCGTTCATATGTTTTGAATTTCGTGCCGTCAAAATGTGAGGACAATCCTCAAGGTCTACTGTTGGAGAGGCAATTAATTCTAAATGCAGCTCCTGAATTAAAGGTCCACTAAAATTGTTGTTACTTATAGGCAACACATTTTGCTCTTGGATTTGGAGTGCCAGGTGGCTGGCATAAAGAGAAAGAAGCGATTTTGGCTGTTCCTCAGGTGCTCCATTCTCCACTTTTCTCTGCAAAGAATTTTGGTGCACTTGCTATAACATATTTCCTCTGCTTTTGTGATGATAATTTATCTTTCAGAATTGCGCTCCAACTGGTTTAATTGCACCTGTCCTCTTATGTTAACCTGGCTTTTTCTTTGTTCTGTCTTCATATCATGCCCAGTGTCATGTGGCAAATAACTATTCAGTAATTCTACATGAAATAACAATTTGAATGTTCTGCAGATGCTTATGAGAAGAGGGGGTTCATTTTCAGCCAGGGGGCTGGAAAAAGGATGCACTCACGTCTCTGTAAGTTTTGCTTCATTGCTGCATTGCTGTCTTTTCTTGACCATTTATTTATTTTTGTTATCAGTTATTTTTGCATGTGAAACTTCATACACTTGTTACTTTGTAAATTGAACCAGTTTTGGTATATGATGTTGAATTCTTCTCAAGTTTTTAGCTCACAATTTTATCGTATTTTGAATGTAGATCTTCGCATCTTAAACATATATCAGCAGATTCAATCTTTCTCTGCCTTCAACAGCCACTTCAAAAATACTGGAATGTTTGGCATTTATGCTAGCACTGTAATTCGCCTATTGCTAGCATTTCATGGGTATCAGCACTGAAATGAGTATGATTTTGAATGCCAGATTTTGTATATGATGTTGAATTCTTTTCAAGTTTTTAACTTAACATTTGTATTGTATTTTGAATGCAGATCTACGTACCTTGAATGAGTATCAGCAGATTCAATCGTTCTCTGCCTTCAACAGCTTCTTCAACAATACTGGTTTGTTTGGCATTTATGCCAGCGCCCAAATGTGTCATCCCATGTTATTAATTTATGTGAATAGCGCCGTCTTCGCAAATTCCAACCCACGCGGTGTGCAACTTCAAGTGCGGCGGCTGTGAGGCCATCCTCAGCACAATTCTTTAGCTGGCTGACTGTTTGAGAATGGTCTAGCTCTCTTCCTCCTTTAGACACGCCAGTTAAAGGGATTTCCTTGCAATCTTCGCTACCTGTTTTTATTGAACCATGCAAAGTTAAGGTTATGTCTCCTGACAATGGCATCAGAATACCATCTGAAAAATCGGCTGTATGTTTTGGTTCTTGTATATTTTTCGAGCTCTTAAACCATACAGGGAACTTTTATACCTGTTATTGTTGGTTACATTTTTAATTTAGTATTCTTTGGTTAATTGATTATAGACCAGCAGTCTATATAGGTTTATATATTGATTGTCGTTCAATCTATGACACACCAATATCATGTGGAGCTTCACACTTGCCGGAAAAGATGGCATTCAAGAGCACAAAAATTTGGGGCCACATGCGGATTGTAAGTGAGTAGAGGCCATCGAAGGTAGCATATCTGCCTTTGCCTCTCAGGTGGAGATGGATTACACCTTTGATCCGTTGAAGATTTATTTTCCCAAAAAGGTCTAGTTTCTTGTTGACTGTGTGAGGGATCCTATGTTCTTGGATAGGGAAGTTAACGAAGAGGTAATCTAACATATCTTGGCATGTCATTTTGTTATAGTTTAGATACTTTCCATATCCGCTTTTCTTGTCTTTCAAAATGGCAAAATTCAATGATCATTGGTTATCATTGGTAGGTTGCTTTTATTCTTGTTGCCATATACCCTTTTTTATTTTGGTGCCCTATATCTTTACACAGCTGTGCTTGTTGAAATCGGAGATTGGAGAACTTCAAAACAATTCTCAAGGTTTACTCTTGAACACTATTCATTCTGCTGGTTATTCTAGTGCTTTAGCAAATCCACTTTTTCTCCAGAATCAGCGTTGAACAAATTGGATGTACCGATTTTGGAAGAATTTGTTGTTATAAGATCAAGATCCTTGTAAATACAGCATACATGTTACATACGTGCACGATAAACACTGCATACATGTTCGTGGATAATTTCTTTTCCATAATTTTCGTATGATTTTGTTTTGGCTCTTCTATTTTGTTTATTTTTGTGAATGGTGGTTGCTGTGAGAATTTCAGGAGGGCTATACTGCTCCTTTCATGGTGCTGGCAGTATTTGGTGTTGATCTTGACGAACTTTTAAAAATTGAGGAGCCACTTCGTTCGGACCTTTAAAGAGTTCCTCTTCTGGCAGAGCCAAAATCTATTTAGAGAGGGGATTATCGTCAACAAGTTGATTTACCGGTTTTAGTCACTAATTACTTTTTACTGAATGAGTTTGTTTCTTCACCGTCAATGAAAGGAAAAAAGAAGAAATTTTCTTTTCTTTTCAGCTTTCAATTCCTTACACCATTAACACTATTATAGTTTCCAGACCGCACTTGTTGCTTTTGCAATTGGAGTGCCAGATAGCTGGCTTAAAGAGAAACAAGCTGTAAGTTTGACTGTTCTTCAGGTGCTGCATTTTCAACTTTTCTCCATAAAGAGGTTCAGTGTACTTGCAATGACATACTTCCATTGCTTTTGTGATGACATTTTATCTTCAGGATTGCGCTCCTACTGGGTTATTTGTTACCAGTCATTTTATCTTAATCTGGCTTTTGTTTTTTCTGGTCTTCTGTATCTTACCCAGTATCATGTGGCAAATAACAATTGAGTAATTCTGCACCATGAAATAACAACTTGAATGTTCTGTACATGCTTATGGGTGGTGGTTGCTCATTTTCAGCCGGGGGCCCTAGAAAAAGGATGCACTCACGTCTCTGTAAGTTTTGCTCAATTGTTGCATTGTTACCATTTGTTGACCATCTATTTTAATCTTTTTTCCCGGTTATCAGTTATTCTCTTTTGTGAAACTTCAGTCACTTTGTAAATTGAGCTAGTTTTGGCGGACGATATTGAATCCTTCTAAAGCTTTTAGCTCACCCTTTTCAATGTACTTTGAATGCATATCTTTGTTTCTTAAATGAGTAACAGCAAATTCAATCTTTCTCTGCATTCAATAGCCTCTTCAACAACGCTGAATTGTTTGGCATCTATGCTAGCACTGTAAGTCACCTATTGCGAACATTTTCCTTTTTGTCAGTGTTTTAATCATCAAATCATTTTGGTAGAAATCTGTATGTCTGACAATGAAGAACAGTTGCTTCTTAAATTGTTTTAGAGTCATCTGATTGTCTATTTCATAATTGAGACCCTCGTTGTAAATGAATATGTATACACTTATTGTATATTCTGTATAGAGATGCAGAATGAAGATCATGCACAAGAGGATGGATTGTATTTATGAATAGTTAAAATATAATAATTCTTAATATTATACAGATGCATTTGCGTATATATACTGACATGTACATAAATTAAAAGGTGTAAATAATTTTATGTTGTCTTCTAAAATTGCATTTTGGTTTTACAGAGACACAGACTATTATTGTGGCAATGATGTTGGCATGTCACTGTTTTTTTCTTTAGGTTTGTGAATAATCTTGTTTTCTTTTTTGGTAAGTAACCTCATGTAAGTTTAATTATGGACTCAGGTCTCTTATTGTATGTCAAAAGCAATTGATTTAGCACTAGAAGAGTTAATCTCAATTGCAACACCTAACAAAGGTATGTATTTCCATTGTCTCTCTTCTGTAGCGAGCTTTACCCGTGGTTTCTTTATAATTTTCGCTAATTTTGGCTGTGTTGCCAGTGAGCAAGGTACAGCTTAGTCCTGCCAAATTGGCCACAGAATCTGCAGTTCTTGTGAATCTGAAATCTGGAGTATGTTCTCTCTCCAACCCAGATGTTTGAAATTACAGTGTAGTGTTCTTCTTCTAATTCTTTTAATGTATTTTTGTTTTCTATTTTTCCTTTTTTTTTTTTTGGTTGTCTATCATGAGCTTATAATTGTTTTATGACTTCGTTTTACAGATGATTGTTTTAGAAGGTATTGGGAGACAGGTTTTGACCTGTCGAGAGAGGTATTTCTGGATTATATATGGTCCTCTTTTCTGCATATATTTCTCCTATTGAAATCTAAAACTGAAAACTGGAGAAATCTTTTTTGGTTAATCTTCTGAAAGTCAGCCTTAACAAGCACTGAGAAAGGCCTCGGGCGTTTAGTCTGCTGCATCAATAATATTTGCTGCAATGTATGAATATATATTCTGTTTTTCATCGCATGAAGTTTCTGTCATTTCCTAGGAAACCTGCGGAGCAGTTCTCAAAGGTTGTCAATGACATCACTTTGAACATCATCACTAACATTGCCCAGAAGATTATTTCTTCCATGGCGATGGTAATTTCCCATGCGTCCAAATTGCTTGCACTCATGAGTTTTCATTATGCTCCCATCATCATTAACATATAATTGTATTTCGTGACAGCGTTTAACATACCCAGTTACGAATCTGTCATCCGCAAGTTCCATGCAAAGTGACACTTCCATCTCATTTCAATCTCCCTGGCAATTTTCCAGCGGTCTTCACTTTGTTAACAGACCGCTGAAATAAAATAGAGACGAGGAAATTTTGGGTCAGATCATCGAGAAAACGAACCATGCCATAGCTTTTCTGGATTTGTTTTCCGTTTTGCCTACTGACCGACTTGAAAGAAAGAATATGGATGCATGTTCATTTTCATCGTCATAGCATGTAAAACTCTCTTCAGTTTTCATTTCCTTTCTAATGTTTTCTGTTACTTGAAAGGAAAATGAGATTCATAATGAGTTCATTTTTGAAATGATACTTCAAATACAATAGAAATGCCAGCAACATTGCATCTCAGTCATTTTAATAATGGTCACTTGTTAGTTGTTTAGGGACGTATTTGTCATAATTGAAAAAAACTTTATCTCTTTCGCAAAATTTTAATAATTATCACTTGTTAGTCGGTAAGTGGCGCGTACCCAAACGCTCTAAAGCAGGCTGCGATCTGGCCGTCCATTTTTTCCGAAAAGATAGATGGGCGGTTTTTGGGTCCTGCACAGTCTAACTTTAGCATATGTTGGATGTAAATATTGCAATGTCAAGAATGCATAATAATAATAATAATAATAATAATAATAATAACTTCAGGTGCGGCGGCCGACTAGCATTCTTAAAGCTAGAAAAGATGGCTATGTATTCATTGTGTTTCAGTCTATGAGACATCAAAGTCATGTGGAGCTTCACACTTGCTGGAAAAGATGGCATTCAAGGGCACAAAAAAATCGAAGCCACGCATTGGAAGGGAATTAAAGGCCATTGGAAGTTCCATATCCGCCTCTGCCTCTCGGGAGCAAATGGGTGACACCTTAGATGCTCTGAAGACTTTGTGTTCCTCAAATGCTAAAAGGTGCTTGTTGACTGTGGGAGGAATCCTGTGTTCTTGGATTGGGAGGTCAACGAGCAGGCAGTCCTACATATCTTGCCACTCTTTTGTTAATGTTACACACTGTGTCTCTGTGTTATAATTTAGATTGTGGCAAACCAGAATATCCTTGATTGTTGCAAGCCTACCAAGAATCAATGTTTTATTTCTGCAGCAAACAAAACACTGGAGTTTTGATGCATGAAAATATGTATTTAGTGCAGGAAACTTTAGAAGGATGGTGGCAGTATTTAGGAGAAATTTTATACTTGTTTGTTATGTTTTGTATATGCCTCTTATTTATAAATATGCATACATCTTTGGTAAAAACACATTTATTCATAATATCCTTCATAAATATGAAGACTGGTTCTGCGACGTTGTATCTAATACACAAGATACAGAGTCGGGCGCTGCAGCCTGGAGCTGCGCCGCCCATGTTACTAGCTTCACATTTTGGCCACTCATTCATGCGTGCACGAAGACTTGAAAAATTGGCCAGTAGATTTTGGCATTATTTGTATGTATACACTCATGCATACATGCATGAGTTTGAAAATCATCCCCAACATAAATCACATTTAGAAGCCACAAAATATGAAATGAGAATAATCAATTGCCAGAGGATATGAATATAGTTGCAGCTTCGGGATCAGTGTTACGATACGAAGTTCTTCCTGAAAAACTTGCTGCCCGGATGCTGTTCTGGTCTTTTATAGCACCTGTGGCTCTTTGCCATAGCTTCATTTCCTGTGGTGTGTCCCTGCAGCTTCTGAAATATATATTACCCTTTCCCTATTTTAGCTTTTTGGCATTTGTTTTTCTGTTTTGGTCTTTATTTTCCACAAATTTTATGAAAAGTTTGCAGGCTTTCGGTAGGGTACTTTTTCCAGTCCCAGTTTGAATATATATTATTCGTTGATTAATCGCCATACATTACTTGTTTGAATTCAATACCTGCTCCCTTGAGTGTTTGTAGAGTTATATTGACATTTTGCGGATCAATTGTTGTTTTCACTTTCTTTCCAATTTCCACACTCACTTTCAATGAAATGTCGACGGTTAACGCAAATGGGTCCTAGCTTTGACAACGAACATGGCCCATATTTCTTAATAAAATTTAATTAGGAAGGAAGACGATTGGAATCAATGGTCTTCCCGGGATTTTTTTTTTCCAATGCAATTATTTCATAAAAATGACCTATAATATCACTTGCATCATTTTATCTTCCAACATCAGTATATATTGATGAGAGAGTAAGGACAGTGTCGCTGTTTCAGCCAAACAGGGTTGCAAGTGAATAATTTTATTATATTATTGTGTTAACGCAATAGACTTTCCTGCATAATAATCCCTCATCCTCTTCGTTGATTAATTGAGATGACTTGATCTAAGTGAAGGATTGATTCTCTTTGCACGTCTGTGGAGTTATTGTTTTACTGGCATTTGGTACTTGACTTGACTAGTTGCTTTCACTCTCTTCCCAGACTCACCAATCAAAGGTGATAATGAAACATTTCTACCAACATTCATGGCCACTCATTCCCATGACATTTATATTTTCCGGAAATTGGGTAAGAAAATTTTGAGTCAATGGTATGCATTAGGGCATTCTTTTTCCAACATCATTTTGTTCCAGGAAATGGATTTGTAAAATCAATTGTATGCAACGACCTTATCATTGCATCTTCCTAGACTTCATAAGATTTCGTGTTATCTTAATAAGAATCCAAAAATTATTAACAAATGATTTTTTTATTAATTAAATAATATTATCACGTTACCTCTATTGATCGTATATCAGTGTTTTAATTAAAAGTTTCTCTTCTTTTTTTGTCCATGCACCTTAAAAATATAAGCAGGCAGCATTATTTCTCACAACACACTTATCTACACTTCATTCTCCGCTTTTGTCCGCACATTTACCGTCTTTGAAAATGGCTGCCGAGGCAATTGTTTCCGTCGTGTTGGAGCAATTGACTGCACCCGCGTTTGAAAAAATACGAAAGGGGGTGGGGCTGGTAGCGGGGGCGGGAGAAGCAGTTGAAATCCTAGCCAGCAATCTCCAGAGCATCCAAGCCGTGCTGATGGATGCAGAGGAAAAGCAAGTGAATAACAACGCTGTGAGAGTCTGGTTAGATAAGCTGAAGCAGGCATCCTACGACGCGGACGACGTCTTGGACGAGTGGAACACAAAGAATCTGAAACTGCAACAAACTGATGGGGGGATTGCAAATGCTTCATTAACTCTTAAGAAGAAGGTATGTCGCTTCTTTCTCTCCCCTGGCTATTGTTTCAGACGACCCATGTTTCGTTGTGAAATTGCTTTCAAGATTAAAGAAATAAATAAGAGACTAGATGCCATTGCCGCAGAGAAATGCGACTACAATTTGAATGTGGTTAACAGGGAGAGTATTCACAAGCGTCATGAGCGTGTCACCTCATCTTATGCAGATGTGTCTGATATATGTGGTCGAGATGAGGAGAAACATATTTTAATCGGTAAGTTATTGTCTGAGAATGATCAAGAGGGAAAAGGCCTCCATATCATCTCTGTTGTAGGGATGGGTGGGATAGGTAAAACAACCCTCGCTCAATTTGTTTACAATGATCCGAAGGTTGTTAACAACTTTGAGAAGAGAATATGGGTCTGTGTTTCGGACACTTTTGATCAGCTTGAGATTGCCAAAGCAATCCTTGAAGCTTTAAAAGTTGATATTCCAAAACAAGGAAGATGGCAATCTCTTTTACAAAAAATTGAGGAATCGATTGAGGGAAAGAAATTCCTCCTTGTCCTAGATGATGTCTGGACAGTGGACGACAATAAATGGAATCCACTGTACAATTGTTTAAAGAAAGGTAATATTTTGAAAAGTAAAATTTTGGTTACTACACGTAACGATAGAATTGCACGTAAGATAGAATCAACTGACATTATTCCCATTAAAAACTTGAGTGAAGATGAATGCTGGTCATTGTTCACACGTTTGGCATTTGTTGATAGGCCTATTGAAGAGTGTGAAAAATTGGAAGAGTTTGGTAGGAAAATTGTTGACAAGTGCAAGGGCTTACCTCTTGCCATAAAGTCTATTGGGAATCTTTTGCGTTTTAAAAAATCTAGCGACCAATGGGAAAGGATTTTAAAGAGTGAGATGTGGAACTCTAAAGAGTTTGAGAAAGATATTTTTCCGGCTCTATTATTGAGTTATAATGATTTGCCTCACATGATAAAGCGATGTTTCTCATATTGTGCCATCTTTCCAAAAGATTACAATATGAAAAAAGATCAGTTGGTTCAGTTATGGATGGCTCAAGGTTATCTCGGGTTAGGTCACAATGAAGATATGGAGGTAATTGGTGGAGAATATTTTGATGATTTAGCAGCAAGATCATTTTTCCAAGATTTTGAAAAAGATGATCATGGTGATATCATAGGATGTAAGATGCATGATATACTGCACGACTTTGCTCAGAGTCTGACAATAGATGAATGTTTTATATTAAAATGTTATGGCAGTAATGAACCAATGGTCGCTCGTGCTTCTTCGTACGTGGAAGCTCGTCATTCAATGGTGTCAAGTGTGACCGAAGATGCCCCATTTCCTGTATCCATGCGGAATGCCAAAAAGCTGCGTAGCCTCTTGATTTATAGGAGGTCTCGCAAGTTTTTTAACTCGTGCGATGAGTTGAAATGTTTGAGGGCGTTGGGTTTTATTGATAATTGGCGAGTTGAAAGGATTTCAAGAAAGATAGGAAATTTGATTAATTTGAGGTATCTTAATTTGAGTGAGTGTCATCGTTTAAGAGAATTGCCCGAAACATTGTGTGAGTTATATAATTTACAAACCTTAGATATCGGTTACTGCGTCAGTCTTAAAAAATTACCTCAAGGAATGGGAAAGCTAATCAACCTGAGGCATCTGTTAAATGATGTTACTTGGTGTTTAGAATATATGCCGAAAGGAATAGATAGATTAACTGGTCTTCGGACATTAAAAGAATTTGTAGTGGGTGCTGGTAGCGAAGGAAGCCCGCTTGAATGTCTGAAAAACTTGACAAGTCTTCGAGGAGGATCTCTGAGGTTAAGAAAGCTAGGAAATGTGAAGAATGTGGATGAGGTTAAGAAAGCGCAACTTCTGGAGAATAAGGAACATCTCATTGATTTAAGTCTACATTTTGGAAGAAATGATGAATCAGGAGATGAAAGGATGAAAGGGATCCGAGACGAACAAGTTCTTGAATCCTTACAACCGCCATCAAATTTAGAGAAATTAAGGATAGATGAATACGGAGGCAACAGTAGTAGTTTGCTTTCAAGTTGTAAAATGGAGTCGCTAACAAAACTGAGAGACTTAGCCCTCTCTGTTTGCGACAATTTTGATCGCTTGCCTCCGTTGGGAAAATTGCCGTATCTGGAGTCCCTCGGTATCTGGGGGATGAGGAATGTGAAGAGAGTGGGCAATGAATTTTTGGGAATACCAGAGGACAATAATAATAATATTGGCACATCATCGTCTTCATTTATTGCGTTTCCCAAACTTAAAAAATTATCATTTTATTCTTTGTATGAATGGGAAGAGTGGGATATTCATATTCCAAATGAAGACGCTATTTCAGTTGCTGTAGAAGAGGATGGAAAAGAAGACATCTTCATGCCAAGTCTTCTTTCCCTGGAAATTTTTGACTGCGAGAAATTAAAGGAACTGCCACACCAGCTTTTCGAGCTAACATCGCTGAAGGAATTGATTGTCAATTTGTGTCCTATTCTAGAAGAACGTTGCAAAAGAGAAGAGAATGGAGATTACTGGCCCATGATTGCTCACATCCCAACCATCCGAATTGATGGCAAATATGTGAAAAGAGATGGCGTTCAAAATCCAAGAAGATGAAGACTACTAACAGGTGACTCCTCCTCCTCCTCCATTAATTTAATTAATTAATTAATTTCTCTTTTTAATTTTCAGATACATATAATATACCTACCTTGTTAATTTAATTTAATTTCTCATCATTCAATTTATTTCCTAATCATTCATTTTGATTACAAGTATATGTTATTACATTAATTATATCATATTATACAATTATGCAACAACAACAATAGCTTTCTTGTTTTTACTTTCTCTCTATTGCTTTCCTTTTTAAAGAATTTAAGTTTGTCTTGCTTACACGATCACAAAAGTGAAATGTGTCATCTCATGTTATGAATTTGTGTGAATAGCGCCATATTGGCAACTTATACAACACAGAGGATGCAACTTCAAGTGTGGCGACTGACTGGCATTCTTAAGCTGGAAAAGATGGCATATAGTAGTTGCAGTTAAGTTTGTGAGACATCAATGTCATGCGGAGCTTCACAGTTTCTGGAAAAGATGGCATGTAAGTACACAAAAATCGAAGCCACGCATTGTAATGGAATTAGAGGCCATCAGAAATTACATATCTGCATCTGCCTCTCAGGAGAAGATGGGTGACAAGACTTACGTTCCTGAAATGGTAGAGTTGCTTGTTGACTGTGTGAGGAATTCAATGTTCATCGATTGTAATTGATAGATTTACTTTTATTCTTGTTGCCAAATGCTCTGTTTTATTTCTGTGCCCTATGTATTTACACAGCTGTGCAAGTTGAAATCAGAGCTTGAAGAACATCATAACAATCCTCAAGGTCTACTCTTGGAGGCATTTCATTCTACTGGTTATTCCAGTGCTTTAGAAGATCCACTTATGTCTCCTGAATCAACGTTGAATGGAATAGATGCACCTGTTTTGGAAGAATTTGTTGCTGTAAGATCTTTAGGAATTGCGCTCCTACTGGTTTATTTGCACCTGTTCTTTTATTTTAACCTGGCTTTTTGTCTTTTGTGTCTCCGTATCACACCCAGTATCATGTGGCAAATAACTATTCAGCAATTGTATATGAAATAACAATTTGCTCATGGGAAGAGCTGGCTCATTTTCAGCCAGGGGCCACGGAAAAGGGACGCACTCACGTCTCTGTAAGTTTTGCTTAATGGCTGCATTGTTATCTTTTCTTGACCATTTATTTACTTTTGTTATCAGTTATTTTTGTATGTGAAACTACGTACACTTATTACTTTGTAAAATAAGCCAAATTTGGCATACGATGTTGAATTCTTCTCTATTTTTTAACTCGCCATTTTATTGTATTTTGAATGTAGGTCCTCGTATCTTAAACATGTATCAGCAGATTCAATCTTTCGCCGCCTTCAACAGACCCTCCAAAAGCACCGGAATGTTTGGCATCTATGCTAGCACTGTAAGTCACCTATTGCTAGCATTTCACGAGTATCAGCACTGAAATGAGTTTGATGTTGATTGTCAGTTTTTGTATATGATGTTGAATTATTCTCAAGTTTTTAACTCGCCATTTTTATTGTATTTTGAATGCAGATCTACTTATCTTAAATGAGTATCTGCAGATTCAATCGTTCTCTGCCTTTAACGACCTCTTCAACAATACTGGATTGTTTGGCATCTATGCTAGCACTCAAATGTGTCATCTGGATTGCTTACATAGACACAGATTATTATTGAGCTAATGATGTTCACATGTGACTATTTTGTTTTTGGTTTGTGAATAATCTTGTTACCTGTTTTGATGAGTAACCTCATGTATGAGCAATTGTGGACTCAGGACTCTTATTGTGGGTCAAAAGCAGTTGATTTAGCAGTAGGAGAGTTAATCTCAATTGCAACAACCTAATGAAGGTATGTATTTTCATTATCCCTCTTCTTTAGCATGTTTTGCCGGTGTTTCTTCATAATTTTTGCTAATTTTGCAAGTGTTGCCAGTGAGCGAGGTACACCTGAATCGTACTAAGCTGCCCACCAAATCTGCAGTTTTTATGAATCTGGAATCCAGAGTATGCTCTCTCTATCTCTCGCCCTCTCCTCAACCTAAATCGGCAGTTTTTAACAGAGAAATCTTTTTTCGTTAGCCTTGTGAAAGACAGACTTAGCAAGGGCGTTTAGTCTGCTGTATCAATAATATTTGTTGCAACGTATGATTATATATTCTGTTCCTCATCGCATGAAGTTTGTGTCATTTCCCAGGAAACCTTTGGAGCAGTTCGCAAAGGTTGTCAATGAAATCACTTTGAACGACATCACTAACATTGCCCAGAAGATTATTTCTTCACCTTTAACAATGGCATATTATGGCGATGGTGATTTTCTACGTTTTCAAATAGCCTCCAATCTGGATTTCTCACTACACTCCGATCATCATAAGCTTACAATTCTTTTTTCGTGGCAGCTATGAACGTACCCAGTTATGAATCTGTCAGCAGCAAGTTCCATGCAAAGTGACACTTCCATCCTTCTCAATCTCTCTGGCACTTTTCCACCCGTCTTCACCTTGTTAACAACCTGCTGAAATAAAATAGAGATGAGGAAAATTATCCATGCCATAGCTTTATGGATTTGTTTTCTGTTTTGCCAAATGACCGACTTGGAAGAACATGGATGCATCTTCATTTTCATCATCATATAATGAAAAATTGTCTCTTCAGTTTTGCCTTCCTTCCTAATGTTTTCTGTTAATTCAAAGGAAAATGAGATACCTAATGAGTTCATCTTTGAAATTGGCTCTTTTAATAATCAATTGCTCCAGAGGATAATTACAACAAAGGAAAACAACCAGGAGGGAGACAACATAAAGTGGAAACTCATTTAATTAAATTATAAGCATATTCTATCCAAATGAAAATAAAATGTTTCATGAAATTAACGAATTAAGACAATTGGAATCAATGGTCTTCCGGGAATTTAATTTCTCTGGAATCAATTCTTGTTGTCCCTTTAATTTTTTTTTTTCATAAATTTCTATCCTTAATTAAAATAAGTGGGACAAACCTGCGTTAGTTTTCCGGACACATTTGACATAATCTACTTGATAATATACTTTGTCCGTAAGCTGACATATTCCTCTATATCCATGCACCATAGATATAGCAACGATGGCAACATTATTTCTCACAACATCCTCTACATTTCATTCGAAACTCAGTTTCATTCTCCTCTTTTGTCTTTCGTTTACTTTTTCTATGAATGCATTTTCTACCCTTATTATGTATCTATTGACTCGGCCTTAATAGTTATTATTGTGATAAGCTCAAAGGAGAGGATATGTTGTATAGTTTATTCGGGAAGTATTGTCCATTTACGAGGTTAGTTGGTGAATGCGATCTTTTCAGACATCTCGTTTGTGAAAAAGAGATGGCGTTCAAGTCCAACAACACTACTAAAAGGTAACTACTCCACTAATTTAATTAGTTTCTCTTTTTAATTTTCACATGCATGTATGCAAACGTGAAATGTGTCGTCTCTTGTTATGAATTATTGTGAATAGCGCCACATGTGGCAACTTATACAACACAGAGGATGCAGACTCAAGTGTGGCGACTGACTAGGATTCTTAAGCTGGAAAAGATGGCATGTAGTGGTTGCGGTTCAGTCTATGAGACATCAATGTCATGTGAAGCTTCACAGTTGCTTCAAAAGATGGCATTCACGAGCGCAAAAATCAAAGCCACTCATTGTAAGGGAATTAGAGGCCATCAGAAATTACATACCTGCATCTGCCTCACGGGAGAAGATGGGTGACAAGACTTGCGTTCCTGAAATGGTAGAGTTGCTTGTTGACTGTGTGAGGAATTATGTGTTCTTGGATTGGGAGGTCAACGAGGAGGTAGTCTTACATATCTTGCCACTCTTTTGTTAAAGTTACATAGCGTTTCCTTGTGTTATACTTTCCATATCCACCACGCTGGTGTTTCAAAAAGGAAAAAATAAATAAATAAATTCAATGTTCATCGATTATAGTTGATAGATTTACTTTTATTCTTCATACTCTTGTTTTATTTCGGTCTTCGTATCTTAAACATGTATCAGCAGATTTCAATCTTTCTCCGCCTTCAACAGGCCCTTCAAAAATACTGAAATGCTTGGCATCTATGCTAGCACTGTAAGCCACCTATTGCTAGCATTTCATGAGTATGATGTTGAATGTCAGTTTTTGTGGATGATGTTGAATTATTCTCAAGTTTTTAACTCACCATGCCAAGTCTTCTTTTCTTGAGAATTTTATCAGTGCCTGAAATTAAAGGAACTGCCACACCATCTTTTCAAGATAACAACGTTAAAGGAATTGATTATCTGGAATTGTCCTATTACAGATGAACATTGCAAGTGAAGAAAAGAATGGAGATTACTGACCCATGATTGCTCACATCCCAACAACCATCCAAATTGACCCACAAATATGTGAAAAGAGATGGCGTTCAAATCCAACAACATGAAGACTACTAAGAGGTAACTCCTCCTCCTCCTCCTCCTCCACTAATTTAATTAATTTCTCTTTCTTTTTAATTTTCAGATACATATATACCTTTTTATTTTAATTTAATATCTCATCATTCAATTTATTTTCTGAATCATTCATTTTAACTGCAAGTATATGTTATTATATACTTCTGCAACAACAATAGCTTTCTTGTATTTAAAAATTCAATCAGATCATGAAATAAGTACAGATTCACCCATGAATAGATTAAATATCATCCCAAATGCAATTCATTTAAGTGTTATATTTATGCTGTATAATATATATATATATATATTTTAGTTCTTGTTTTATTATTTCAAAATTGAAATTAAATAAGCTAGCTTCGGAGATAAAACATTCAAATGGTACCCATTTTGTTGAAGATTTTTATTGGAGATCTGCAATATACATGGTCAAGGGTTCATGTGGAAGAGAATTATAAACGCTGTGCTTAAAAATAATATTTGAAAATGTATGGACCCAAACGTTATTACCCAATTAACCCTCCCTCCTCTGCTGGGCAGCCATAAAAGTTTAGTTTGATTTGGTTTGGTTTGGTTTGGCTCCGTTCTGTCACTTGCATAGACATTCGAACCTTGGAAATAACTCAAAAAGGAACAATCTCTAGATGCGGTAATTTTTTTTTTGACACCTCAAAATTTTATTTTTTAATGTTTTAGTGAACTTTTAGTCTAAAGAATAACGAAAAGGTCCCTCAATTATGAAAAACTAATGAAGAGAGATATGTTTTGATCGTTTGTAACGGATAAGTTCCTATCATTACAAGCTACAAAAATGTTTTCTTTATTTGTCATTCTCCCAAAAATCAGGGGCTCATACGTCAATATAGCTTTCTTTTATGCTCCCCTCGGTATTATTCCAATTTCAACAAAATCGTTGCTTAGCAGCCATGCACCGTAGCCGCCGCCACCACTTCCTTCGCGCCACCGCCACGCGACGCCATTTCGCTACGAAATACGTAGCCAAAATCATCTCAACGTCTCCGACAGGCCGTTCTGTCACCGCCGAAGTCACCCCCCCTCAGCCTATCCCTTCCGACACTCGCGGCTACCCAATCCCCCGCCACCACATCATCTGCAAAGCTACACACCTCCTCCAATCTAGGCCCTCCATGTCTACTCTCTCCGACTTCTTCTCCTCTCTATCCCCGCCTCTCACTCCCTCCGAAGCCTCCGAAATTCTCAAATGCCTAAAATGCCCCCGTCTCGCGCGTAATTTCTTCCAATTTTGCCCTTCGTTTTCTGCCAATTTTCACCACAACGCCTTCACTTACAATCGCCTCATATTAATTCTCTCGAAATCCACCCTCCCAGATAGGTTCGACCTCGTCCGAGCACTCCTTGCCGACATGGAGAGGTCCAACACACGTGGTAACATCTCCACTGTCAATATATTGATCGGATTTTTCGGTTGTTCTGATGATCTGAACAGATGTATTGGGTTGGTTAAGAAATGGGATTTGAAGATGAACTGCTACACGTACAAGTGTATGTTGCAAGCGTTCTTGAGGTCACGTGACTTGCACGAGGCGTTTAGGGTTTACAGTGAGATGAGAACGAAAGGGTACAAGTTGGACATCTTTGGCTACAATATGTTACTGGATGCTTTGGCTAAAAATGAAAAGGTTTGTTGTCAAATTATAATTTTGATGATAAATTCTATGTGGGTTCTTGCAATTATTAATAATTTTGGTGTTTATTAGTACATTATTTATGTTACGTTATGATTTTTATGCTGTTTTTTATGTTGGGATTTGACAAATTTTAGGTGAGATGAGTACTCTAATTTTAGAAATTTCGGAGACGTTTGTTGAACAAACACCAAAAAATTTTGATCAAACCTGGAGAAAGGCCAATGGAATTTGATTTTTTGTTTCTTTTTTATTTGTTGGTATATGAATTTCGTGTCATTGCAGCATGGTACCGTGAGTTGGATGTAATACGGTGCATATACCAAAATCTTCATATGTTGTTGGCATAAGCTACTTGTAGTCGATGGTGATATTGGTGTTTTCTTTATGACTGTATTTGCTACGCTTATTATGTGTCTATTGATTCAGTTTTAAAAGTAATTATTGTGAGAAGCTCGAAGGAGAGGACATATTGTATAGCGTGTTTGGGAAGATTGTCCATTTCAAGAAGTTAGTACGCAATTGTGAAAATGTCTTGTTGGGGATGATATTGCTATCAACACTGCAGTTTGAAATTAGGTTTGAACTTGAGATGAATGAATTTTATTATAATTTGTATGATTACCATGTTTTGGTAGTGTGAGAGGAAGATATTTCTGGGAAATAGTTATTATCTTGTGTGGGAATCCAAGTGGCAAGCATGTTTGTTTCAGTATCTTCTTAAGTTCTTGAATCAAACTTTTGCATAACCAAACAATTTTCAAGTATCCCAAGAAATAATATAGGAGTTCATCCGATTATGACAACTAACCGGAAGCCTTGTTTTTAGATACTAGTTGTCAAACAGTACACTAAATTCACATTACAAGCCACAAAATATGAAATGAGAATAATCAATTGCGCCAGAGGATAGTTAGTACAAGGGAAAACAGCTAGGATGGAGAGAATGTGGAATGACCAAAAACTTGTGTGTTTTCTATAATTTTTATGAACTTGCAAATAGAATGGAAGCATATGATTACAAATGGATTTCAAGAATACCAGAGATAAAATTTTCATTGAGAAATTCCTAAAAGTGCTTCTGGCCCTTTCTTTTTTCCTTTTTCCTTTCTTCTATTTTTCATATAGATTGCTGTGTTGTAGTTGATTAATTAAAATGTTTCTTCAGCTGGTTGTTTCACTTTATCTATCGATCCCATGGGTCCTTATTATCTGATCTGCAGCATTTTGATAGGTTGACCAAGCTTACAAGGTTTTTGAAGACATGAAGCAGAAGCACTGTGAACCTGACGAGTACACTTACACTATTATGATCAGAATGACTGGAAAGATTGGTAAAGCTGATGAATCACTGGCACTTTTTGACGAAATGATATCGAAGGGCTGCATTCCTAATTCAATTGCTTATAATACTATGATCCAGGCACTTGCCAATGGCCGGATGGTTGACAAGGTCATTCTTCTCTTCTCTAAAATGGTGGGGAGAAATTGTCGGCCTAATGAATTTACCTATAGCGTTATTCTGTATGCGCTGGCAGCAGAAGGGAAGCTTGGTAGACTGGATGAGGTTGTGGAAGTGTCAAAAAAATACATGAATAAGTCAATATATGCATACCTTGTAAGGACACTGAGCAAATTGGGCCATGCAAGTGAAGCTCACCGGTTGTTCTGCAATATGTGGAACTTTCATGATAGGGGAGATAGGGAGGCTTACATGTCCATGTTAGAGACTCTGTGCAGCAAGGGTAAGACAACAGAAGCTATTGACCTGATGAGTAAGATTCATGAAAAGGGAATAAATCCCGATACAATCATGTATAATACGGTATTTTCAGCCCTGGGAAAATTGAAGCAAATATCATATCTTCATGATCTTTACCAAAAAATGAAGCAAGATGGCCCTTCACCAGACATATTCACCTACAATATTCTGATTGCAAGCTTTGGGAGGGCTGGAAATGTCGACGAAGCCATTAAAGTTTTTGAAGAACTTGAGAATAGCCATTGTAAACCTGATATTATCTCATACAATTCTTTGATCAATTGCCTAGGGAAAAATGGTAATCTTGATGAAGCTCACATGAGGTTTAAGGAGATGCTGGAGAAAGGTTTGAGTCCTGATGTTGTTACATATAGCACACTCATTGAATGCTTTGGCAAGACAGACAGAGTTGAGATGGCATGTAGATTATTTGAGAAGATGCTTGCTGAAGGCTGCTGTCCCAATATTGTAACATATAACATCTTACTTGACTGTCTTGAAAGAAGTGGACGAACTGCCAAGGCAGTAGATCTTTATGCAAAACTTAAGGAACAGGGATTAACGCCAGATTCAATCACATATACAGTGCTTGAACGTCTGCAGAGTGGCTCACATAGGAGAATCAGAACGCGCAGGAAGAATCCAATCACAGGTTGGGTTCAGGGATTGCATCTTCAACCTGTTGCTGCAGCTACCTGAGCTCCCTTGCCCTGGCAGCGATTTTATTTATAAAGGAAAACGAAGACAGGATTTGGGTTTGGCGCCTAAATTTAATCCGCCAACTGATAATATCATTCTATTCCTCTCCCAAAATATATTAGCTGAAGTATGCTTTCAACATTTTTTCCATTCCCTACTTTTAGCTCTATTTTCTTTCGTTGGAACGTAGCCCATAATTTTAAACAGTAAAGCCAACCAAAATTTTATTGTGTCGAGCTGACAGGCATCTATTGATCTACAGCATACAGAAATCTCTCTAATTCTTTTGACACTTGCTGCGGCCTTTGTGGCTGTGGCATTTTCTGCTTATTTATTTCAGCAAGAAGGCATATCAAAATTTACACAATGTGAAAAGCCTGTTGGAGATTTCTTGTTCATAATGACGGATCAAACACTGAAGAATGGTGTTATCTGTTGAGCCAGCACCTTTGCCTTCACCTCTGAAGAAAATGGTGCTATTTCTTGAATCTTTAATATTAAATGCCTCAGAGGATGTATTTATGTTTGAAACAGTCAATATAACCATTTCTTGTATCATGAAATTAGCAGGTAATGCCTGACCTCAATTTTTGCATAATCATTATTTCTCTCTCTCATTTGGTTTTGTCATCAAATATTAAAGATTCAAACTCGGGTTTATGGGCTGTACTGGATTTATATCCGGGCCATTTGACACTTATAATGGTTACTAGCAGGATCCATAGTTAGAATTAGCATACGAAAGCTTTGTACGATATGCTCCATTTCAGTTTATGTTCTAAAATAAATTGATTACAAAAAGAAAAGAAAAAGGAAAAGGAAAACCCATGTTTGGTGTTGCATATTATCACATGGATCATGTTCCCAGAAATCAAAAGCAAACAAAGCATCTCCATCTCAGCTTTCACTATCAAATTACTCAGAAAAGCTTTTGTGACAGGTCTGTATGTTCAGTACCCACCGCGGTAGTACAACCGTTAAATATGATCCACAAATGTCGCAATTATTTATCGACTGCTGTTGTGACATTGAAGCAGAGGACCAGGTCAAAAGGAAAAAACAAAGGCAGGGACTATTGGATTGGCCCAGATTGACAGGTCACTCTCAATATTGAAAACGTGTGCTATTTACAGTACACATGTTAAACGGGATTATATTTTTTTTAAGTTTATTAAAAAAATATAAAACATGAATTATAAATTAAAAAATATTTGATTATAAACATAAATTTGTTATTTTAAGACAATAAATAAATATTTTTGAAAGAAAAAATTTTAAATAAGACTGACTTATTTTATCATTGTAATTAATATAAAAAATATATATTTATTAATAATAAATATATATAATTAAAAATTTTATTTTTTAATTAATAAATTTATTATTAATAAATAAATTTTTATTTTATTAATTAAATAATTTTATTATATTAATTATATTAATTTTACGGGCGTATTTAAATTTGAGTTCTGGCTAATAAATATTTTGGCAATTTAGTAAATAATGTTGAACCAAGGGTCATTTTGACAAGAGATAGCTTATATAAGAAGCCAGTGTGCACGACGCCTCACATGCAACACTAAGCAGCAGTTATCAAGTACCACAAAAAATGAAGTATTTCCAATCACTCTTCTTCTTCATCTTCTTCCTTGCCACCGCATCCCAGGCAATTCCCTTCCAAAGTTACCTTCTCCTGCCACACTCCAGTCCCGTAGGCCAACCCGTTGTTACCGGCATTAACTGTGCCAGCTGGCAGATAGCCGTGGAAACGAACAATATTCGGGACTGGGACATAGTTCCACAGGAATGTGCGAACTATGTTGGACATTACATGCTAGGTTCCCAGTACCCCGATGATGGCAACTTTGTTGCAGCTTCTGCGTACAAACATGCAAAGAGCTTGGAGCTCAATGATGACGGCATGGATATCTGGGTTTTTGATATTGGCGAAACTTCACTCTCTAATCTTGAGTAGTATGCTCGTCCTGATGTTGCCTTTGGGTAAATAATTAACATCATCTCTGTATATTATGCTCAAACATTTCCTTTAAATTCGAAAATTATACCCAAAAATTGATTATCGGGCATTATTATATTGAGAACTAATTATCATTTTGATTTCAGGTCGTAGGAGTACAATGCGACAGCGAAAAAAGAATGGATACTCGAAGACAAAGCAAAAGCAATTCCAGCCACTCTTCATCTATATAATAAATTATTGAAACTCGGGTACAAGATTGTCTTCCTCTCAGACAGATATGAAAGTTTAATAAATGTTACAGAAACAAATTTGAAGAAAGTGGGTTACCTTACGTGGGAGAAACTCATTATGAAGTAAGCATCACTCAAATGCCAATACTATCTTTTTCCTTTCATTAATCTCACTTGAGATTTGACCTTATAAATATTCTGATAAATAAAAGAAATCTTCTTTTCAATTTTCATTCATGATTGGTTTGGTTGTTGGTGGTACACAGGTAAGCCTCAGAAAGTGGATTGACAGCAGTCGAATATAAATCAAAGAAAAGAGGGGAGCTAGTGAAGGAAGGATTTAGAATTCTAGGCAACATGGGAGATCAATGGAGCGATTTGTTGGGAGATTATGTTGGCAACAGAACATTTAAATTCCCAAATCCAATGTTCTACAGTAGCTAAAAATAATCTCACCCTCAATCGCTAGTTTAAGTAAAATGCATGACTACTACATGCATACGAAGTAAGTAAATGTTGAGTTCTTGGCTATGCTTCCTTCTTCTTTTCCTTATTATGTGTTTTTGCCTTTGAGCAATCTGATGAAGCTACGACTTCTACACTTTTTTTATTTCAAAAAAAAAAAGAAACTGCAGAAACAGTAGAAATCCAGATTTAATACATTAATTTTGTTTAAGTTTCCTTATTGACTTGTTGGGACACTGCTAAAACTGTAGCTACAGAAACGAATTAAGAATGAAAACACTCCCATGCTAGCTAGTTATGTTGTTAAGTTTTGGCCGACACGCAGCTTGTTTGATACTTGGAATGTCCAATTTCCATCGTTTATAAAGTGTTGAAAAACATCCTCAGGAATGTGCCAAATTACAACACATTCTTTTCTATCATTGCCGCTAGTGTCTGTCTAATTCTTTTGACACTGTTGCTACGACCTTTGTGGTTTTGCCTTTTTCTGCTTCGATAATTCAGCAAAAAAGGCATGTGTGGTTCCATCAAAATTTTGTGTGATGTGGAAAACCAGTTGTCGGAGATTTTTCTAAATTATGCTCTGAATCTATTTTTAGTTAAAAAGTTCTTACTAGTTAAAAAGTTCAAAACACTTAGAAGATACAATTCAAACTTTTATCTAAACAACACGAGATGTTACAAAACAACTCTTACACAACTCAAAGAGGATTTGATTTATGTGAGAAAAGATCCATATCTCATTTGTGGTATCATGAAATAAGAAGGGATGCTGAACTGATTGACCTCAATCTTTGCATAATCACTGTTTCTTTCTTTCATGTGGTCTTATCAAATATTACAGATTCAAGAAGTTGAGAGTTATTCCAGCATGCATGCTGATAATTGCCCATCACAACATAGTTATTAGCAGGATTAGCAAGAATTAGCACATGAATGAAGAATGCTTATTCGCTATTTGGGGTACAATATGACCCATCTCAGTTTATGTTCAATAATATATTATTATAGAAGAGTAAAAATAGAAAACCACCCATGATTGATGTTATACAGCGTACCATTTTCCCAGAGATTAAAAGCAAACAAAGCATTTCCATCTCAGCTTCAATTATCGATGTACTAAGAAAATAAATATGGTTCACAAATATCAGTTCAGCTTTAGCAAAGCTACCATTAAAGCAAAGGTGCAGGTGAACACGAAGAAAGGTATGGGACCGTTGGCCCAGATGGGTCACTCTCCCTCTCCCAATATTGAAAACGTGTGCTACAAATCCTACAATTCACATCAATCTCTTCCATTTATAACTGGGTAGGTTCCACCTGTAACTTTCTTCGGACAAAAGACTAGATAAAACAAAGAAAGACAGGGACCATTGGTCCAAGTAGGTCACCCTCCCTCTCCCAACAATGAAAACTTATGCTACAAATTCTTACATTCATTTATGTGTGTGGTTACGAACCAATTCATGTCTCTCTCTTCCATTTTATTTTTATTCATCAGATTAAAGAAGTAAAAGTATATGGTATAATTCACTGAATATCCCAAGTAATTTTCAGAACCATTCATAATTAGATTCTACTTTTACCGTAAAAGAATTTTGTCATACAAAGCACATGTTCCACGTGGATTATATTTTTCATTTTTTTTAAAAAAAATATGAAAGAACATAAATCATAAATTTAATTAAAAATTAAAAATTAAAAATAAATTGGGGAATTTTGTAAATAGTATTTGAACTTGGGGTCATTTTGGCAAGATAGAACTTATTTAAGAAACAAGTATGCCTGAAGCCTCCCAAACAGCACAAGCAACATTTTCAAGTATCACAAAAATGAAGTATGCCCTGTCACACTTCTTCTTCCTTGCCACCATAGTGGCGACATCTCAAGCAATTCCCTTCCAAATTCACCTGCTCCGGCCACACTCCGGTGCCGCAGGAGAACCCCTTATAGGCGTTAACTGTGTCAGCTGGCGGCTAGCCGTGGAAACGCTCAATATTCGTGAATGGAAAGTAGTTCCACAAGAATGTAAGAACTATGTTGGACATTACATGCTAGGTTCCCAGTACCGCGAAGATTGCAAATTTGTTGCGGCTTCTGCGTACAAATATGCTAAGAGCATTAAGCTCGAAGGAGATGGCAAGGACGTTTGGGTTTTTGACATTGATGAAACTTCTCTCTCTAATCTTCCTTACTATGCACTGCCTGAAAATGCATTTGGGTAAGGAATTAATATCAGCTCCGTATATTATGCACAACGTTTCCTTTAAAAGTCAGAATTATACCCAAAAATCGATTATCGGGTATTATATTAAGAACTAATTTTCAATTTTGATTTCAGGGCAAAGGAGTACAATGAGACATCATTTACAGAATGGGAACTCAAAGGCATAGCACCAGCAATACCAGCCACTCTTCATCTATACAATAAATTATTGAAACTCGGGTACAAGATTGTCTTCCTCACAGGCAAATCTGAAAGTATAAGAAATGTTACAGAAGCAAATATGAAGAATGTGGGCTACCATACTTGGGAGAAACTCATACTGAAGTAAGCATCACTCAAATGCCAATACAATCTTTTCTTTTCATTAATATCACATAGGATTTGATCTGAATATTCTGATAACTAAAAGAATTTTCTTTTCAATTTTCATTCATGATTGGTTATTGGTGGTATGCAGGCAAACCTCAGAAAAGGGAACAAAAGCAGTGGTATACAAATCAAAGAAAAGAGGGGAGCTAGTGAAGCAAGGATACAGAATCCTAGGTAACATGGGAGATCAATGGAGCGATTTGTTGGGAGAATATCCCGGCAACAGAACATTTAAATTCCCAGATCCAATGTTCTACATCAGCTAAAACTAATGTCACTCTCAATCACTAATTTAAATAAAATGCATGACTACTGCATGCATACAAATAAAATAAATGCTAAGTTGTTGGCTGTGCTTGCTTCTTCTTTTCCTTATCATGTGTTGCCTTTGAGCAATGTGATGAAGCAGTAGAACCAATGTTCCTTCAAATAAATTCTTACAAGTAGGTAGTTTAAGCTCATTTGCGGCCAAATGATCATCAAGACCACCAAACTACTTGGTTATACATTATGCAAAATATTTTCTAGATTATTATATTTCAGAATCTTTAATAGCTTACTCAAGCTCATTTTCAGTCACAAAAAGATGCTTTTGAATTCACCAAACAAACAAAATACTTTGTACCATATTTAAAGTGAACCAATAAATGGGGACTCCTTCATGATATCTTGTCTATAAGGTTGTCTATGCTATTTTGCCTGTGAATGTCCCTGGTTTGTCATGCACGCAGATCAAACATAGCAATTTATTGTGTTTTTTAAGTGGAACATGACTTGGGGGTTAGGTGAAAGGATAAAATCTGGGGATCTTCAACAGCTTCACCAATCAATAAGCTGTTTACAGACCAAATTATTGGTTCATCGAAATCGACAAAAATTGGCCAAAACCAAAATAAAATGACTAAAACATGCTAAATAAATGGGCAATCTTTTAGGTGTTAAAGAATATGACATTTCTTTGTCATTAACACGTTAAAAACAATGTCTCTCGTGTTTTTTCCTTTCGAGAGTAAGAAATGAAGAAATTTGCAATCAGGCGTCTAGTCTTAATTAATTTTGGTCTGAGTTCCTTTTACCGAACAGTCCTTCAATTGAGACTGGCAGGCAAACTGAGTATTGTCAGGCTCAATTTGGAAGAACAATTTCAAAAGCTTACTCATAATGTTCTTTAGTTTTATGTATCGTTTTCTTTGGCAGATTATTTAAATTTAGTGCTCTAAGAATGCAAAATTGCCTTGAAAAAACCTGTATAAACAATAGACATCACATGCTACATCCATATGAAATTGAATTACTGATTCTTGAAGTTAGTAATTTGGCGTTTAATTTCCCTGTTTATTTCTCTCACGATTACAATGAAATCCATGTTCCAACAAGTTGTTCATGAATTGCATTGCCACTAGAAATTTTTTGTAACACTTCTCAGTTCCCATATCTTCTGTTATTGTTCCCGTCAGGAAAACAAACCTTAATCCCAAGATCCAATAACTTTTCGCAGAGACTCAGACTCTCTAGCATTTGCTCTTGGCTTTGTTCATCCACTCCAAGTAACCGAGTCTTCCTTTATTGGGCCGAGGCCATAGAAATAAAATGCAATGCAATCTGGCTAGCTAGACATTGTTTTTGGAACAGTCGCAACGCGATGCCTTGGACTCCCAACCTAGCTAGTGTTTTTCGCAGAATAATAGAATCAGGATGAATCACCTTTGTTTTCTTCTCTTGAAGACCGAAATAGTCAATATTGGTTGGCAATGAAAGCAAAAGTTTAAAAATAATATCTAAAACAGTCCTACAAATTGAAGACATGATCAATTCTAAATTATTAACTCATGAAAATGACTGAAAAGGAATAATAACCTACTGGATTAACTTTCTTTTTTTTTTAATTACCGACATTTCAATTATTGAATTAGAATCTCTAGACCCATAAGAGCTAAATCTTTGTGGGGTTCGAACCAGGTGAGAGAGGGAGTTGGTGGAAAGGCAATTTTAATTATTTTAAGCCAACTTTTGTCGGGTTTTAGTTGGGGAAAGGCACTCCAAATGATATTGATACCCCTTCGAGGGCTGATTAAAATGTGTTTTGCAACTGGAACACTGAGGAGCTTTACATTGATTGAATTGGGAATTGCTTAAACAGGTTTGGGAACATGAAAATTTATTAATCAATTAATACTGTTGCGCTGAAAAAAGAGTGAAACTTGAAGGAACTTGAAAGTCATTCTATGGTGCGAAGTACATGGGATTAGGGAGCTTGAATGTCCGATTGCCAGGATAATCCCCAAGGAGATCACTCCATTCATCACCAATGTTTCCAACGATTCTATATCCACTCTCCACAAGCTCTCTTCTTTTCTTTGATTTGAACTCAACCTGTGTCTGGTTATAGTCACTTTAATTCCTGCAGAAGAAAGAACAAATTAATTTGCTGGTTAAAAGATTTCCAAATGGCAAACTAAACTAAAATATATAGATCAAGTAATCTGTTTAATTAATTACCTTAATAGAACCTTCTCCCAAGTGTGGTATCCAACTGACTTGAGATTTCTTTCTGTGGCATTTCTCTCATATTCAGTTCTTCGCACCAGGAAAACAACCTTACTCCCAAGTTTCAACAACCTTCTGTACAGCTTCAGGCTCTCCGGCAGTGCCGGTGCTTCCCCTTTCATTACCCACTCAATGGACACCGTCCCGTTAAACGGGTCAGCCCTGTAACATTTGGCAATTACAACATTATATAACAGCCCTTAAGTATGACTAATTACTAATTTGATATGTAATTACATACCCGAATCCATACTGAGCACAAAAGATTAGATTAGAAAGCGAAGTCTCATCTACGTCAAAAATCCATATGTCCTTGCCATCGCCAGCCAGTTCGAGGCTTTCAGCATAACGAAAAGCTTCGTCGATAACGACTCTCGAGTCTTCTCTGTACTGAGGACCTAGCATGTAATCCCCCACGTATTCTTGGCAGATTTTCGGAACAGTCGTCCAATCCCTGATATTATTTGTTTCTACAGCCAGTCGCCAACTCGAGCATGAGAAACCAGGTCAAGGCTCCCCGCCGGCGATCGGCTGTAGAATGAGACTGGGGATTTGCAGGCATGAAATCTGATCGGATACTGCTAAAATTGTAGCTAGTGAAACAGAGAGTGACCACCACACACTCATTTGCTATTGTTTTTGGCAGAAGATAAACTGCTTTTTTCTAGAAATGCCACCTTTTATACTTAATTTATTTCTAGAAAGGAATACTTATCATATTAATATATTAATATAATAATTAATAAAATTATTAAATTAATAAAATAAAAATTATTTATTAAAAATAAGGTAAAAATTAATTAATTTTTTATTTTATTAATTAAATAATTTTATTATATTATATATATTAAAATAATAAAATTATCTTTTCTAAATTTTTTTATTTTTAAAAATTCATAGTAAATATTGGTGGGCAAAAACGGTAACTTATTATTTATGGTAAGAGATGAAGGGTCCAGATTGGATTGTCAGAATAGCGATGAAAGAATGGGGCCCACGGTTAATAACGGTGTCAGCCCGCGGGTGGGGCACCAAATTTTAACTACATCCCACCATTCCCATGTTCCACTGGTTTAGGATTATTGGCTCTTGTAGTAATTTGGCATTTTATTACTCTGTTAATTTCTCAACTTATAATTAACACTTTCGATTGTTCATGGAAAGTTTTAGTAGGGTAGTACGATATTTATATTAATATAATAAAATAATTTAATTCATAAAATTATAAGTTAATAAAAATAAAATTTTAAATAATAATTTTTTATTATTTAATTATTTTTTATTTAACTTATTTTTTGATATCTTTTATTTTTATCAACTCTTAATTTTTTCTTTTACTAATTGAGAGATCTTATCGTATTAGTATAATTAACATAACGAAACTATTTTATTTAAATAGATGTTAACACATATTACTATTTATAATGAACGGTTCATATTATATCTTAAATTTTTTAATTTATATCATAAAATATAAAATTAATTAATAAATTTTATTTAAATATAATTATAACTATTTATTATTAATTATATTACATATCATTGCATCGATAAAATTTCAAAACAAAAAAGAGTATAAAAGGATTCTAGTACCAAGGCCATTGCATAGATCATTTATTTGTACATATTGGCGCACAAGAGGCACTTTTATTTTAGTTCAAGAATCCCCAACTTTTTTTTTTTCTTTTATGCTGCGTAATACATGGGATTAGGCAGCTTGAAAGTCCGATCGCCAGGATTAGCACCAAGGAGATCACTCCATTGAGCACCAATGTTTCCGACGATTCTATATCCACTCACCACAAGCTCTGTTCTTTCGGCTGATGTGCACTCCTTTTGTGTCTGGTTCAACTGGCTCGAATCCCTGCCACAGAATTAAATGTCTCCTAATTCAAAGACAACCAAACCCAAGTAAATTTCAGTAAAATGATAACTACTTTAAGCTTATTAGAGTAATTTTTTCGTTGTTTAATTAAAGATAAAACTTGCTTGCTTAATTACCTGAGTATAAGCTTCTCCCAAGTGTGGTATCCAACATTCTGTAGATTGGTTTCTGTGGAGTTTCTCAGGTACTCTGGTCTTCCTACCAGGAAAACGACCTTAATCCCAAGACTTAGTAAGCTTCTGTATAGCTTGAGACTCTCAGGCAATGCCGGTAATTTGCCTTCTTTCATAACCTTCAAGAGCGCTGATGGATCTACTGGCTCAGTCCTGAAATTCTCGGACCAATAAAAATGATTATAGCTATAAACAACGTGAGTTCTATCACCTAACTCTTTCTTTCAAACTTAGACGTGGTAGTTCAACATATATTTTTTCTAACTTTTATGATCATAATGTAACACCAAATTCATGCCATACATACAACAAAACATAATTGGTTTATCATTATGTACCCGTATCCATATTTAGCGAAGAAATCCACATAAGAGACTGCTGTCTCCTCAAAGGCAAAGATCCATATGTCCTTGCCATCTCCGGCCAACTCCACGGTTTTAGCATAGCTGATAGACTGGTTGATGACAACTTTCGAGTCTTCGAGGTACTGGCCACCTTTGAAGTAATCTGCCATATAATCTCTGCACACTTTTGGGACTAATGTCCAATCTCTAATATTATTTGTTTCTACCCCAAATCGCCAACTCAGGCAGAAGTCAGAAGAATCTTCATTGCGGTCGAGGGGTTGTCGAATGAGCTCTGGAATATGCAGGCCTGAAACCTGAAGGGATATTGCTAAAATTGTAGCCAGAGAAACAAAGAGTGACAACGCCTCCATGCTGTAATTGTTCTTTGTGAGAAGATAAACAGTTTGTTTTGATACTTTCTATAGGCTGCGTTGCCTTATCTGATCATCGATCGGAGTTCTCTATCCTGCTATGCTGGAGCAAAAGATATTTCCATGTGGAAAATGAATTGATTCTTGAAGTTAAGTTTGGCATTGTTCCAGTCATTCCCTCCTTGTTCTTACGAAAAATAGTTTGCTCGTGTTGAGCGTGCACATTTTAATATGTGTTCGACACACATGAGATGCCTTGTTTATCTAGCTGACATGCATATGTGGTTCATCTTTGATTGATATTGACATTTTTGTTTGCCTTATTAGAATAATTTAATTCGAAGATCCATAGATCCCATGCTTTTATCATTTCGTCGCAAAAAAATTTTGTTCATTATTTATGCTTTGGGCGTATCTTTGTGTGTTTATTGTTGCACTGCAACTGTTTCTGCCACTCTAGAAGTCACACATTTCTATCGTTTTAATAGAAGAAATTCGTTTATCATATACGTTTGATGAAATACGATTCTTTCTCCCCGTTCTTATCGTTTAGGGTTACACTTCATTCTTAAGAGTAAAACCCATATTTTAATAAAACATTGTTATTGCAATAATATCCTTAATTTAATTTACTATGAAATAGAAATTAACATTAATAAATCATGTTACATTCGACAGAAACAAAAGAAGAAGAAGCTGCAAGTGATCGCGAGTTAGCAAATTAAGTTCTCCACATGATTCAATTCTTTATCAAATCTTCTCTTTTCTTCCAACAAACCATGTTGTAAGAACCAGCATTCTGTCAACCCAATCTCCACTTTGAAGAAGAAGAAGAATTCAGTACAAGTACTTTTACCACTGGTGAAGATTTTTGAATTCTCCGAAATTGGGAAATAATTTTATGCAATACCGTGACATGCAGTGCTAATCAGGTTTCGACTTAAGGTCGAATGCATTGCCAAAATGTGATTATCGAATTAGCCAATGGATTAGCACTGCGGCAAGGGCTGGAGTTGAGAAGCTTCATATCGAAACTCAATCAACATTCCCTTATAAATTTTATATCCCCGTCGTTTATTCACCTGCAATTCCTTGGTGACTTTGAAACTGGAAAATAGTTTTAATTTGGGGCCTTTTCATGAATCTTTTTGTCTCCCAAATATCAGGAGCATGCCAAAAACTTGAGTGAAGAAAAGTACTGATACAATGGATCTTCAAACCAAGATTATTTTCCAAGTGAACACGCAGCTGATCAAGATCATGCAAGGAGTTTGTCTAATCTGAAAAAGGCAATTATTTGCTACTTATTTATAAGTGATCGCAAAGACAAGACAGGGGAGTGGTTAATGGTTTCTCTAAACTCATTAGACATGTTGAGATTCTAGAGCTAAGTTCCCGTGTATTGAGGTAAGTGCAATTTTTATGTTGGGGAGAATAATTATACCCTTCTTCTCGTTGTGTGCTTCCATGGATTGAAGTAATTGATTTTCGGAGACTCGAAAACCCATTTGAGCTCGGGAAATTCTTCTCCACAAATGCGCAAGAAGATTATTGTCAAGCTTGACGACAAGCATCCAAATATTTTGCGTCAGGGATTATTAATTTAGTAAGTGAGAAATAACACAAAAGCGAAAAACACCCGCACTCCTGGAGACATAAAACCAGAGTGAGGAAAGACACCACAAAAATATCACCGTGGTCGTTTGCAGAGGGCATCACCCTCCTGCGATGAGAGACCTAAGCACAAGTCATCATTCTAAAACGTTTGAAATTTTAGGACGACACAATCAATGGCAATGTTTTTGAAAATTCTAACAACCAATATCGGTAAGAAATCACGAACAAATTTAGTAAGCCAACTTGGACTAAGCAATAGCATATAGATAGCAGACCAACGAACTAAATCTTCCCCCATGAAGATGGGAATGCGGCAGGCGGCTGATACAGCAGCAACTAGCAGTAGATGAAGTAGCAGTAGGCTACAGATTCACTAGCAGTGGGTAGCAGGATGCAGTGTGCAGCAGCATGCAGGATGAATGCAGCAGCAGGAACAAGTGTAGAATTTGCAACGAAAACGAAATAGCCAAGGCGTGGATGATCAGTGTCCTGAAGAAAATTGAATCCAAAACGACAGTTTTATTTGTTGATTTTGAAAGCAAAATCTATAATAGTCACGCCATGAGACATCGAAAGTGAATTCAATATCAACAACCTCTTTATGTGTGTTTTGGAATATCACTTACATGTCACAACACTGCACATATTTTAAACTGCACAATTTGTTTTCATGGCTCCTGCATTAAAGAATTTTAAGTAGAACGGTTTTATTATTTTAACATAATTAATATGATATAATTATTTAATTAATAAAAAAATAAAAATTTATTTATTGATAATGAATAAAAAAATTAAAATTACATTTTATAAATTTCTCTCGCCGCATTTTTTAAAAGTAGTATTTTCTTTTAACTTTTTTTTCATTCATCGTCAACAAATAAATTTTTTTTTTCATAAATTGAATGATCCTACCATATCAACATAGCTAATCCGGTAGAACTATCCTACTTAAAACTCTCTCATCATATAATACATATCTATCAGTACTTTTCAACATATAAACCAACTATTGAACGAGAGAATTTTAAGTAAGACTATCTTACCACGTTAGTAATATTGACGTGGTGAGACAATCTAATTAATAAGGTAGGAAAAAAATATTTATAGATAGTAAGTAAAAAAATCAATAAAAGATTATACTATTTTGATGAGAGAAATTCATAAGATTTTTTATTAATTTTTTTCGTCCACTACTAATGAATATATTTTTCCTACTTTATTAATTGAATAATTTCACCATGTCACAATACTGAAATGATAAAACCGTTCTACCCAAAACTCTCTTCTATTCAACATCTAACCAGTGTTTTACAATAACTCAATGAAAGTCAAAATTTTTAAGAATCAAAGTTCTTTTCTTGTAAAACGTTAAGACAAGGATGCTCCCATTAAACTCTAAGACTATAACACTGTTATATTGTTTGATGCTTTAATGGTCCTGAATCTAATATTTATTTGATAAGTACGTGGATAACATTATCAAAGATATATCAAAAATTAAATTACTTCAAAGCTAGTTTTGAGAGGATCGATAATCCGATATACCCTAAATGTCAAAAACTCGACATTGTCGTGAATCCAATATACTTTTTTTCTTTTCATATGGTGAATTTGATCCACTAATTATGTTTAGTTAGCAAACGGCAACACCTACCACTCATGTACATATAGATATACTAGTGCTCAAAACGATAATTATGTTCGATCAGCTAGTTAGGTAGTTTCGAAGAATTCCAAGGTTAATTTGATGGAAGATGGTGTGATTTAATGAAAAAACTTTATTTATTAGATCAAAGTTCACTAAGCCAAGTACTGGCCATTACATAAAACATTTATTCATAAATATTGGAGCACAAGAGTCACTTTTATGCTGCGTAATACATGGGATTAGGCAGCTTGAAAGTTCGATCGCCAGGATTAGCACCAAGGAGATCACTCCATTGAGCACCAATGTTTCCGACGATTCTATATCCACTCTCCACAAGCTCTGTTCTTTCAGCTGATTTGTACTCCTTTTGTGTCTGGTTCAACTGGCTCGAATCCCTGCCACAGAATTAAATGTCTCTTAATTCAAAGACAACCAAACCCAAGTAAATTTCAGTAAAATGATAACTACTTTAAGCTTATTAGAGTAATTTTTTCGTTGTTTAATTAAAGATAAAACTTGCTTGCTTAATTACCTGAGTATAAGCTTCTCCCAAGTGTGGTATCCAACATTCTGTAGATTGGTTTCTGTGGAGTTTCTCAGGTACTCTGGTCTTCCTACCAGGAAAACGACCTTAATCCCAAGACTTAGTAAGCTTCTGTATAGCTTGAGACTCTCAGGCAATGCCGGTAATTTGCCTTCTTTCATAACCTTCAAGAGCGCTGATGGATCTACTGGCTCAGTCCTGAAATTCTCGGACCAATAAAAATGATTATAGCCATAAACAACGTGAGTTCTATCACCTAACTCTTTCTTTCAAACTTAGACGTGGTAGTTCAACATATATTTTTTGTAACTTTTATGATCATAATGTAACACCAAATTCATGCCATACATACAACAAAACATAATTGGTTTATCATTATGTACCCGTATCCATATTTAGCGAAGAAATCCACATAAGAGACTGCTGTCTCCTCAAAGGCAAAGATCCATATGTCCTTGCCATCTCCGACCAACTCCACGCTTTTAGCATAGCTGATAGACTGGTTGATGACAACTTTCGAGTCTTCGAGGTACTGGCCACCTTTGAAGTAATCTGCCATATAATCTCTGCACACTTTTGGGACTAATGTCCAATCTCTAATATTATTTGTTTCTACCCCAAATCGCCAACTCAGGCAGAAGTCAGAAGAATCTTCATTGCGGTCGAGGGGTTGTCGAATGAGCTCTGGAATATGCAGGCCTGAAACCTGAAGGGATATTGCTAAAATTGTAGCCAGAGAAACAAAGAGTGACAACGCCCCCATGTTGTAATTTTTCTTTGTCCGAAGATAAACAGTTTGTTTTGATACTTTCTGATAACCAATTTGCCTCCTTTATATAGGCTGCGTTACCTTATCTGATCATCGATCGGAATTCTCTATCCTGCTGTGCTGGAGCACAAGATATTTCCATGTTGAAAATGAATTGATTCTTGAAGTTAAATTTGGCATTGTTCCAGTCATTTCCTCCTTATTCTTACGAAAAATAGATTGATCGTGTTGAGCATGCACGCTTTAAAATGTGTTCAACACACATGAGATGCCTTGCTTGTCTTGCTAACATGCATATGTGGGTTCATCTTTAATTGATATTGACATTATCATTTGCCTTACCACAATAATTTAATTGGAAGATCCATCGGCAGGTTCATTTACCATTTCATTGCAAAAAGAATTTTATTCATCAAAAGAATTTTCCCACTTCTAATCTCATCCAGATATTGCAATTTGTTATAATTTAGACAAAAAAAAATCATTTTTAATACCGATAACTTTATCTTTAGTATTAAAAGAGTTCTAGATGTCACATGTTTCTGTCATTTCAATACAAAAAAAAAATCTGTTTATCAAATATGTTATGGCATGCAATTTCTGAATTACAACTTTTTCTCCCCCTTTTTCACGGCAATTTATTAAAATTTAGATCAACAATTCATTCTTAAGAGTAAATGTATGTTAGAAATCAAAAATGTGTCCAAAAATTTACACAAAAGAGATTTTTTTTACAATAACATTGAAATTTTTTTATTTTTACATTTTATTCGTTTCAAGTTTTTCTCTCGTATTTTAAATTTTATGTTAATCGGTTTAATTTTTAAGATTTGTGTTTCAATTTTTTTTTATTGACTACTTAAAATTTTATATTAATCGTTTCAAGTTATTTGTTATATATTTTAAATTTTACGTTAAAATATTCAAGAATATTGTATGTATATTATTAGCAATACCCGCAAAAGAATTACATAATCCATATATAATCAACTTATTTTAATGTAAAAACATTGGTCTAAATTTCACATATATTCATAGACGAGATCTGTTTACATTCTAAAATTTACTTTGAATACCCATTTTAATAAAATATGTTATTATAAAAATATTCTTAATTTTAATTTACTATTAAAGAGAATTTAACATCAATAAATGTTAAGTCTTAATCTTTTTTTAATTTTAATTTATTAATATTTATTTAATTTTTAGAGTTGTTAAGAGTATTTCTTAAAATAAAATAATATTTTATTATTCAATCAAACTAAAAGAAGGTAAATTTTTTGGCAAATTTTATCGTAACAAAAAATTTTATAAAATATTTTATAAAAGGGCCGGGTCAAAAACCCGAACTAATATTTCGGGCCGAAGCCCATTCTATCACAAGGGCATTTAAGTAATTAAGATCAAAGGATTTCTAGCGCACACAAAACCCTAATTCCTCTTCCTTCTCCTATATGTATACAACGGTTCACCAGCCTCCGGTGAATTCATGACTTCTGGTTCATTTCGCCTTCCATTTCAGTCGATCTCTGTCTCTCTGTTTTGGGTTTTGCTATTAACTGGAAAGTTTTGATCTTTCTTTTGAATTTTTCGTGTTCATTGTTTTAGGGCTTGAAAATTTAAGCAGGGATTGTGTGTATCGGCGTTGTGCTAAGATCAGTGCACATTGTATCCGAAAGAGTTCCCTGCAAAACCACATTTGGGGAAGATGGGCAGTTGTGTTTCAGTCTCCACCGTTGATTCTCTCAACAATCATCGTCCCCACATCTCATATCTATACAACATGATCTTGATTTCTAATCCCTAATCCATTGATAAGAGCCCGAAGCGTTAACGCATGAATAATATCATTAATAATTTGTTTATTAACGATGAATTTGTTTAAAAGGGTATTTTAAAATATATTTTTTATAATTTTAAAAAGAAATTAATAATGGAAAAAAACTATAATTTTTTTGTTATTTTTATTTTCATAATGAAAAAATAATATTAAAAATAGATTCTCTAATTAATTTTTATTTGATGTGAAAATAATGTAACAAAATTTTACTATTTTTAGAAGAAAAATGATTTTATAATAATTTTATTATTTAATATAATTAGAATGATAATTTTATAATAATTTTATCAAATTAATATAAAATGATAATAATAGTATATGCAATCAATTCCTTTTAATTTTTTTTTGTTAATTATAAATAAATAATTTTTTATTTTATTAATTAAATAAATTTATTATATCAATTATATTATTTAAAATTTACCCGTCTCATATTAATTAAAGAACAATAATGATGGAAGTTAGATTAGAACACAAGGCAGAATTTAGATTTGACAATCATTCAACACAAAATAATATTATTTGATAAACCTTTGAAAATCAATTAATGAAAAATCCACCTTCAAATAATCTCTTGTTGATTCTAGTTGTCAATCAACATAAGGAATATGCACCCAATTCTCTTTGATGATGTAATTGTTTCTTAGATTAAATAATTTATTTATAATTTTGAAAAAATAATAACTTATGTTTTATCAATTATTGTGACAATATTATTTTCCTCTACCCAATTATCCAACACATGTTATGGCAAATTGGAGCATATTCCATTGAGACATACAAATTTGACTTGGCCTAATCAACATTCAACATTGTACTACCAATTCTTTAATTTGCATTTATGGATTCATAATATTATATGTTTTGATAATGTGGAGATGGGATAAAGAGTAGATGTTGAGTCCTATCTTCAAAGTTTGTGGTATTGGTCATTTTGTCAATCAACCATTATGTTCTCTTGTTAGGGAACTTGATTAATGGAGAAAACTCATTGAAATTGACATGAGTTGATGCATTTTGGGAAAATTAAAAAAAAAAAAAATTCTTCCTTACAATGTTGATTTAAACAACCAACTTTTGCCTACTTTTTCCAAAGATAATCTTTGCTACAGCAACCTTAGATTCATGAATATCATTAACAAAGAAAAATAATTTTATATTTAATTAATATTAAAAAAAATAAAAAATTTTGAATTCTTAACATAATTAAATACTATAAAAATAGTTTCGCTTTTTTTTTTAAAATTACAAGTATAATAAATATATTTTTTGATAAAAAAAAATCATCTCATAAGTCATAATTTTTGAAAATAAATAATTTTATTTATTAATTTTTAAATTTTTTTCTTATAAAATTAGTGATTACTATGCGTTAGAATATTAAACCATTTAACCAATTGTGTTAAAATCTAGAAGCACTTATTTGACAAGAATTTGACAAAGCGAACCTTCGAATATATATATATATATATATATATATATATGTGTGTGTGTGTGTAAAATTAGAAGAGAACTTGGGATGTGAGTATTACCATTAGATTGTGACTCAACATGGATGGATTCATAAAAGCTTATCTCTTCAGTCTTCTTTCTACTACCAAATATAAAATTTTGCAAGGTCAAGCAACTCAATCCCCATAAGAGGAGATAAAGTAGAATCTAAGGATAAGGCCATCATAAATTTATGCCAAAAAGATGACTCATGATCAAGACAGCTCCTATTACTACTTCAAAATGCATCAATTTTGTGTGCAACCTAACCCAAGATTCACACTTGTGTACTAGGGTAAGATTGAGATGAATATAGAAACGCTTTTAAGGAAAACCCTTCTAAAAAAATTACAAAAAAATAAAATTTTAGATAGAATCGAATATATTATATTATTTATATGTTCGTTTAATAAAAATATATTGTGTATATTAATATTAGTATTTTTACTCATCAAATATTATGAAAAATTAATTTTTTATTATCTGAAATTGTTTGAATGTTATGCAAATCAATCACTAACCATCTCATTTTATACGAACAATTTAATGTTGTCCTGTATTGTATCATGGAGATTCCATACAACATGGTGTGCACTATCACTTTTGCCTCTTAAATCATGGAAATTTCATGTGTCTACATGTCAAGAAGCCATTTTCCCAGAACATGACCAACCTAATCCATGTGCCCTTTATTCCTATCCATTTGTGTGTATATAAAAAAGCAAACCCCCGCAGAAAATTCCTGTGTATTATTTTCTGAAGCTAATATATCATAGCCTTTTTCTTCTTCTTTCTTCGTCTTCTTATTCTTCTGTTTAATGGGTACTGAAGCTGATCAGAAACAAATAACGCTCAAATCTCCATGCTTGACGGCAGAGAATGGTAATTACGAGCATGGAAAAGTACGTGATCAAGATGATCATCAATGGATGATGATCATGGAAGGTGGTGATGATCATCGAGAAACATCATCATCATCCCTTGGAGATTCAAGTATTTCCAATAGATCCTCAACATCTTCGTCAGAATTAGTTGATGATGCATCTTCCACAAGTACTTCATTATCATCATCAAATTCTCGTTCTCCTTCCAATTCCAATGGATCTCTCTTTGAACTTTCTGAGCTCATGGCACAACTACCCATCAAGTAAGTAATTTGTACAAGTTAGCTTTTTCTTTCATCTTTCTTTAACGATTTGATCACTAGCTCTTGAAATCATCCATACAACATTAACAAAAAAAAGCAGCTGTTAAAAGAAGTGCTTCTTGTATACTGATGAGTATAGCTTGAAAGCTATACCCAGATCTTTTCTTCATATTTCTTCATACAAGCACATGTACTGATGAATTTGAAGCATTACAATTTGGTTATGATAGGCTAAAAGTGCTTCTTCTATATTCAGGAGAGGACTTTCTAAATATTATCAGGGCAAATCACAGTCTTTCACATCTCTGTCAAGAGTAATGAGCATAGAAGACCTAGCAAAGAAGGAAAATCCATACAGAAAGAAAATGAAGCCATGTAAGAGTTATGGAGGCGGATTAGACATCAAAGCAACCATATCAAAGAAAGTCTCAAGAAGTCCTTTTCATTCGTCTGTTTCTTCTTCTTTTTCAGCGGGCAGAAAAAGCAGTTTTCTAGGTAGCAGTAAGCCTCCTCCAATTTCTGAACAAAAGCACTTTTGATCATCTGTAAAATTATATACATATAAATCTATATACATGTATTGTGCTAATTCATCAGTTAAATGTTTGGATTCAGCTACCAATATTTCATTTCAGTTTAGAGATTAGATCACAAGGATTGAGATTCGAGAGCTAGTAATAATTGATGTAACCATAAAGAGTTTAAGAACCAACTTTTGAGAGGAAAAAGTGCACTGTAGATAAGTCTTTTCATGCAAGTCAAGGGTAAGATTCCAAAATATTTTTAATGGACTTGAAATCTTGAACAAATCCCAGCATTCTAAAGCTTGAATATTGATTATTATCCGCTCATTCTTTCTAATTTAAATAAGCACATATTCCACTCATGATCAATTGTTAAAGTAGTTGTTGGCATGTTTTGATCCTCTACAAGATGGAATTTTTTTTTTCATTTAATAGAGATTTTAGACTTCCTAAGTATAAGCACTTGAGAAAAAAGCGAACTACTTTTTTTTTTTTTTGTTCTTTTAAAGATATGGAGCAGCACATGTAATTCAAAAACAAAAAGCACTTGCCAAAATCATGTTCTTGCTTTTAACTTGGCATCAAAAATTGTAATCTTGAATTTTAGGCGAATTTTTAAAATATAATTTTTATCAAATATATCATTGAGTTAAAAAAAATAAACAATAATATATAATTAATTTTAAATTTATAAACCTTAATTTGAAGTCAAATTTTGAAATCCAAGCCAAACAATTGGCCTGCATCCCCTTTATCAGAGCAGCCGTTCATTCTATTCTAGCATGTTCTTGCTTTCAAAGAACACCTGAAACTGTGGTCTATCTTCTCCCACTTTGTATCAATATTTTAACATTTTGCTATCTTTTTCTTTACATTATCTTTTAGCTATTAACCAAATTTTTTATCTCATGCAATAATAATAATAATATAATTGTTGTCATTTGACATTACCTACTTTGATCATGGAATCCACTTCATATCCAATACCATACAATATCACATTACATCATGGGTTCATTGGTTCATTGTTAGCCAATACACTTATTTAATACCATATTATGTTAATAAAAATTGATTAATTAATAATTATTAACGTATAAATCCTTAATATTTCATATTTTTGTAAAAAAGAAAAATCATTTATATCAAATAAGTTCCTGACCCTACTTAATAGTTAATACTAAAGAATATTTTAGTCATTTAAATAAAGATCAGGACCTAGATAATACAAATAGGAAAATTATCCATTTATGAGAGAATATAAGAAATCAGGGATCTGAATGTTATTATCCCACAAAATAATTCGAAGTACTTCTGTGACTGTAGATGAATTCAAACTGGATAAAAGAAACCAAACATATGAAGCACATAAATGACTGAAATTAGATTAATGAATCATCTGTCAGGTGTGTTACATTACATCAGTAGTGTTTTACAGTGGAAAAAGAAGCTGCAACATGAAACATTAGAGAGAATGCTGTTTCATGTTTGCAGCAGCTGCTAATCAATGGGAAGAATGATGAAGATAATGAATCATGAAGTATGTGATTGCACGGCTGCGGATTCTGCTTGATCGCCTCACTGGAGTCGTTATGCCACCACCACCTTCTACTAATTTCTCCCACGGAAAATTCACCAAGCAATTGTTGACAGAGCCCTTCTTTGATTCAATTCTTTAGAGTCCACATATTCATTCTCGACATGTTTGATGCGCTTCTCCCTCTCATTGGGAAGTTGCAAATTGCACTTCTCAGCTACCCCAGATTGACCAATGCAAGAGTTTGTGATTGGAGAAGAATCTTTTGCGGCATTTTTCTTCTTTTTCAGGTGTAGGGCCAATACTAGAGTTGCAAAAATTGCTAAAACTACATTTACCCTAGTGACTAAATTGAGAATCTGAAAGCTTGTAACCTCGTTGTCAATACTTTCTGAGATGAAAACTTCAACTGAACTGTCAGCAACATTTTCAGCTTTCGTCATTGCATCAGTTTCAACCATTTCCAAATCCTCATCTCCCAGGCTGTTAATTTCTTCTGGTACATTATTGGCATCTGATCGGAGTCAAAATTCTCAGCCATCTGATAAAAAACATCTTCTGTTTTTTAGTAGTTTCATGATCACAAACATCTTCATCTTCACTTTCTCCACCCTCTAGCTCTTCTACCATTTCACCATCATCTCCTCTCTTTTTCTCACCTGCAAATTTACATTCTCCAACTTGTATTATCCCTAATTTCTTCCAACTTCACAATGTAAACATCTTCAACTATCTCTTCTTCTTCAATGTATCCGCCAATAACTGTCTGACTGACCTTCATGAGCCCCATATTTCCATCCATTAACTCACTATCAACCACAAATATCTTTAGAATTTCCTTAATCGACATTCTATTCAAGAAATTATCTTCACCCCTAATTCTCCTCATAGTTCCATGTATGTGATCATGAATCTTGAAATACCCATCTTCAAAGCCCTCCATGGAATGTAAGGTAGATGAAGTTTCAGGAGAATTCATTGGAGAAATATACAGAGTTGAGAACACCAAGACAAACAATACAAGCATTAACTACAAAACCATTCATAAAAACCGCCTTCGTGTTCTTCAACTTCCTAATCTCCCTAATCAATTTCTTCAACTTCTTCAGAAGCACAAACCAATTCAGGCTCCTCATCTTTCTTACAACGCAAGGATATATATTTACCACTACTTGACCTCTCTAATCTTTCCTCCTTGGCCTCATTTTCGTGTCGTAAAACGTTATCTCTACGCCAATTAGTTTTGTACCTTCAAAATTGAGGCCTTGGTGAAGGCTGACTTTACCGTTAAGGGTCACAAGGCTTCAAAGATGAATCATCGTTAAGAGAGTAAGCATCTTCAGAATTACAACATTTGGGTTTTTCTGGATATTGGTATCAGATATTTAGTTCATGTCGGCTAAAATTTTCTTTCTTGGAATAATGGCTTTTGAAGCAACTGATATGGTTGGTGACGTAAAATGCTTTGTCATTGTTTTCTTTGAATTTTGCATATTCACATCGATCATTCTAATCTGCGCCTATATGGAGAAACAAATGTTCGGTATAAATTCAAACAAAATTTTAAAAAAATAAAAAAATTGCGGAAGAAGTTCTTCAAATACTCTGGTTGGTTGCTTAGAAAACAATGGAAACGAAAATTTATTCGAAGATTCTCTGCTGAACTACAAGCCCACGACCCATGTTACTCAATATCTTTTAGTTATTTTTCCTTGACTTTTCTAGTGTCTTCTAGGTAACCAAACGAAAGAAGAAGGAAAAAGAGAGACATACCAGCACGAGATGGCTTTGGAGTTGAAGACCGTTCGATGGGCGTTGATGATAAGATACCACTATGATCAGAACCATCCATTTCTTTGATTTATTTTTGTCTTAAAAATTAGTAGAAAATCTGAAGCTGCAAAATAATATGGAGGGAGATTTGTGTGCAGAAGGATAAGAAGAAGAAGATGATGAACGTGGGGAAAGTGAGAGTAAGTCATATTTAACTAACGTTTGAAATTTGAACGACCGTTGATGCAACGGTCAGATTCGAATTAACGCCAATCTGGCCACCTGTGCTAATAGACCGGTACTCATAACCTATACATACGTACGTACGTACATACATACATCTAAAAAAATAATAAAAAATATAAAATTTATACCTATTTCTAATTTAAATCAAATATAATGTAAAAATGACACATGGTGGTGGTAGTAATAAACATATGTTATCGGATAAGTAAGAACTAATTAATTTAATTGATAATTTTTAAATTTGTTCGAAAAAAAAAAGAAGATTTAAATCACTTTTTATAAAATTTAAAATTGGTTCAATTTTTTTATTTAATTATATTAATAAATACATCTTTCAAATTTTTTCACAATTTATGAGGTGATTCGATGTTAAAAAAATTTATTGAGGAGATAAAATTTAACTTTTCGAACAAAATTAGATTTACAAATGAAAGTGAAACGAATGCACTAATTATAATACTAATTAGATTTCAAACAAGTGCATAACAAGGGAAATTTCAATTAATCTGATTACAAAACATAGTTTATCTAATCCACATTGTTGTTGCTCCCTTAATCACATTCCAAGAATGTCAAAGTTCAATTAAATAATACCAAAAATCACATAAAAACTAAAAAATTAGGGATTGTAACTAACTCAGTTTTGATTCAATAATTCTTTTGAACACTATATTCAGTTATACCTTATATTTAAAATTTTTATTATTTATAACTTAAAATAGTTTATATAAAAATTTAAAATAAAAAATAAAAATTTAAAAAATATATAAAATTAGTGTTTCTAAATTTTGTTATTTATTTTAAATTTTTATATAACTGTTTTAAGTTATAAGTAACAAAAAAATTTTAAATATAAAGTACAATTGGTTCTAATACTGTGAATCACTGTAATTCTATCTTATTTTAATTCATAAAAACTTTTTTTCAAAAAAAATACAAAGTTTTACAAATTACAATGCACTAGCAACTAATCCTAGATTAGTGTTTAATTAATTAATTAATTAGTTAATCTAGATGTGTTTTAATTATTATTTTTATTAACCCTATAATTTTTTAATTGTGTAATATGTGGTTTTAAAAGTCTCATAGTTCCTTTCTTGATTGAAAACAATATTTGATGACTGAAAGTATAGCCGTTCAACCAAACACAATAAGCCTACACGCTCTCGAAAAAAGTGCTTCTTGAAGAAAAGCACTTTTTTTTTTGTTTTAAATGTTGCTTGGTGATTATCAATGTCTATTTCTTGCATTCAAAGTTTCAGACAATGGAGAAGTGCTTCTTATCATTTGTGTTTTTGTTATTGGTTAGAGGCATATTGCATTGCAAGAGTAGTTTAAATTTCTTGGATTTAGAGGAAAATTAGGATTATCATCGCTTAAAGTTACACATTGTCATTCGTTAACAATATTTATTAAGGATTTGAATTTTTTTTATTTTAAAAATTATCAAATAATAAATATTAAAAAATTAATTTAAAATTTAATAATAAAAAGATAATTAAATTATACAATATAATTAAATTATAATTTTTTTGAATTATTTATTCATAAAAAATTTTGTCTCGATTAATTAATATTTTTTAAACAATAAATAAGTAATATTTTATAATATTTTTTAGTTAATTTTTAAAAAATATTATAAATTTTAAAAATGAAATTAAAAATTATTATATTTTACTCCTTGCAATAATTAATAGAGGTAGCATAGGCATAGCATGTCTTAATAACGGGATACATACTGATATGCAATTTGAACAAAAAGTTGTTGGCAAAAGTGGAATTATAATACTTTGTCCGAGACAAAACCGAGGGATCTTATCATCACACTGCACGAAATATTGTCGAATTGAGATGGTGTATGGCACATGCCGTTGAACAGAGATATGAATATTCCCTCAATTACTTATCCCACTACCCAAAACACCCCTCACTTGTTCTGCATTTTACTTTCCCCAAAAAAAGGCATGTGAATCAATAATTGTTGATGCAAGCTCTCAAAATTATCAAATCAAACCCTAATCATTTGAGACATGACATAAAAGATTCACTTTCTTTTTTGCCTTTTTCTAATGGAGATTCAAGATTCAAAACCTAGAGTGTTGTTGCTTTCCCTCCCTTTGTTGGTGTTAGTGTTGAACTTACAGCCTCAATTGCAAGAAAACTTATAAATATAGGCCGAAAAATTTAAAATGTAAACGAAAAATTTAAAATAATAAATATAAAAAATTTAATCTACAATTATAAAATTTAAAATTATTAACAAAAAAAATTTTTTAAAAAAAAAACCCAATAATATGTATATGTATTTTTGCCAAACCTTTCTAACTACATTTATCCCTCAAAACAATCTCTTGTTGCATGAGATTTTAAGATAACTTGAAAATTCAGCGTCAAGAGAAGACACAAAACATGAAAGCACTTCCATGTCATTTCATCAATAAGGCAAGATTGAGTAAGAAAATGTTGAAAGAATTTACACAAGCACTCTGTTCTTCTATCCTGTTGCTTGTCAGCATAAAAAGTGGAAAGCAAAACCTTCAGGCAAACTTGTCTTACACTTTCTCACAATCAATTAAGTCAACTAATAAACCCTAGTTCAAATTCAAGCCTTCTTGAACTTGAAAAAAAGATCTCTGCATTCTAACACTGCTTATGCTGTTTCTTGAAGCCATTATTTCGATAAGGGATAGCCTTTTCTTTGGTCCTGGCTCCGGTCTTTGCTTTGGGGCACTGTAAGACCTCAACTTAGCCTTGAAAGATTGTGTGTTTGCCATGTAATTTGGAGAGTTGGAATAAGGCCTGAAATAGCTGTCGCCGCATACACTCTTAGCTGGAGTCGGAGGTGCATTGGACTGGATACAATTTGCAAAACGAGGAGTGCTTTGAGCGGTAGAGAACTTGTATTCATCACCTGTGAAACACCATTTGAAATCATGAAGATTTTGGCAATTGGGTACAGAGATTCGTGCTGGAACCGGACATGGAAGGGGCGATGACATTGCTTGGTAAGACAGATCTTCACCACATTCGGATAGCGCAGCATGGAATCGTCTAGATCTTGATCTTGGCTTGAATGTGTCGATTTCAACTATTTTTGGACTTTCATCAAATCCACTTATAGGACTCTCAAGACTTGCAGATATTCTTTTACTGCAAACTTCACTTCTAGTTTCATCAAATCGTTCCTGAAAATAACAGAACCACTCTCAGTCAGACAAAATGTTTAATGTGATCGTTGAGAAGTCTATATAGATTTTTCTTTCTTACAATGGATTTTCTGTGTCGAAATTCTGGTTGAAACCTGTTCTCTTTATTGAATGAACGGCAAGCACGCTGAGTTCTGACAGCAGTTTGAGCTCTTATTAGAGCTTGCATACTGTGAAGTGTTGCAGCTGCCCGTTTTCGAACAAGATAGCCTCTAACAAGAGCTTGTAACTTCACCAATCCCTTTAAAGCTCGAAGTGCTTTCCGAGACTGAAAATTAATCACAATGAGATTCAACATACACAAATGCCGAACTTCATACATAAGCAAAACCATTAAATGAGAAAAGGCAGTCACAGATCGAGCACTGATTTACCGTGAACAAGCAATAGCAGAAGCCATTCATTACGAAATTGATTCAATGAAAGGAAACAGTTCCAAAAATCATAGTCTAATTCAGTGCAACAAATCTTCAAATTTCAAAAATTCAAACTCTGGAGAAGGGACCAAAAAGCAAAACAGAAAACAGGAAGCAGAATAATTTACTGGGTGAAAAAGAAAGTTGAAAACAGCCCATCAACCATTAACATTGAGGCCAGAACAGTACAAGTGCTGTTTCAGCAACAGTTTAATGAAAACTTCCAACTGTAGAAGTATCAATTAAGAAAAAGCACTTTCCACAACATAAATGAAACACTATGAGATTTCCAAGTAAGAGAGAAAGTTGAAAAGAAAAATGCATATCTTTGTTTCGTTGAATTCTAAGAAGACATAGTACTGTTTCATTACGATTTGAAATCATGCTTCCAGCTTTTAAGAGCAGACACAAAAGTAAGATTTGAGCAAACTACTTCCATAAACACAAAGAAAACAAACAAAAAAGCCCTAATCTTTCAGAGCGTAGCACAGACATACCCATAAGCAAAATAGATTGAAACGCAACATACCTAAATAAGCTGAAGCATTCAAGATCTAAAAGTACCCACATGACAAAATCAAATATTTTGAGCAATTTGGGCTGGAAAATGGCAACAAAACGAATCAAAAACAGTAACCCACTTACCAAAAAGCCCCTGAACACAGTCTGAATTTTCACAGCAGCCCATCTCTCTTTCCCTCCAGCCAAAAGAGTCCTGTTACCATTACTAGTCAGCCTCACAACAGCCATTGCTGCCTTAGCCGCAGCCACAGCTGCATCCGCCGCTGCCGCCGTGGCGGCAGCCACGGCAATTGCATGCCTGTTCTGCTCCTTCTCTGCGTCAGCCATGTGTGACCTGAGCCAAGCCATGTCTTTCACTGGAATACTCACTGGAATCTGAGGATTCACACTTCTTTCTCTCCCCGACTTGCCAAAACTGAATCTTTTCTTCTCTTTCTTGTTGTCACTAAAACTTGAATTTGCATCTGAATTTGAGTTCTCTGCATGTTCACTCTCTTTCTCCTTTTTCATACCCAACAAGCCCTTCAGCCACCTTGTAGCTTTGCCCATATTTGCTTCCACTTTAGGCTAGAATTCAAATTGGGAAACTAGAATCCTAAGAGACAGAACAAAAGTGTTAGGAAATTTTAAGTAGCATTCCCTCTTTCTATGCGAAATTTGAAGCAACAAAACTATAGGGAAATGGAACAACCAAAGAAATCAACTGATTTTTACAGTCAGAAACAAAGAGCCAAGTGTAGTTTGTGGAGAAAGAGTTACGAAACAAACACTTTTGACAAGAGAAAAAGGGTTCTTAAGGAATGGCAGAGAGAAAGAGAGAAACAAAAATGTGTTCAAATACTGAATCCAAAGACACAACAAGTGGAGCCTATGAACTGAAGGATCTGTAGAATCTTTACAGATTGCAAGAAGAGAAGTGATGAGAACAGTGTGGAGCAAAACATAATCATAGAATTGCATCAAAGAAAACCATATAAAAAATTTTGTATAAAGACTGCGTTTCGAGAGCTGTTTTGAAAAGAAAAATCTGACACAACCTCGTGAAGAACTGCATTACAAGACAAAAATATGTCACAAAAAGATATAGAAGTGCCATAATATGATTTACAATAAAATAAGTTTCAAAACTCTCACCAAGTACAGAAAAACAAAGATTAGAGACAAAAAGCATAGAAAAATTAAATTACTTAATGTGAAAAAGTAGTCATCATCACAATTCAAAACGTACAGGGAAAAAAAAACAAAACAAATTCCCTCCCTTTCTCTCTCACTCTCTAACTTTGCGCAATAAAAATGCTAAAACAAAAATCCCTTTAACTATTTTAAGATTTTGACACAAACCCATTTCCCTTTTTTCAATCAACAAGCCATAATAGCCATTAAAGCAAGAGAGAAAATGAAAGAAACCCACCAAAGTTTTGTGCCTTTTATTGCCAAAACCTTTTGTGTCTTTAATTAGGCAAAGTTGAAAATAAAAGGCTGAAACTTCTCTTTCCCTGTTGGGCTAGAGAAGATGCTGCAGTTTCCGTATCTTTTTTCTTCTCCACTGATCTTCTTCTATATGATAATTAGTAGCAGCAGGAGCTCAGTACACATACAGATACAGAAACAGAAGTACTACTGCCAAAGATTCTGCAGGAAATCTCTCTCTTCTCCCTGTTTAGTGATGCAATGAGAAGGCTCTTTTTGCAAATTGACTTGTAACAATGCAGATTTTGAATCGTTTTTGGCAATGAAAACACAAGTGTGATCATTAATATGAGAGAGACAGAGAGATATAGATTCATAGGGTAGACTTGTGATTTCATATTTATTAATGTAATTTATTTTTATTATTATTATTATTGGGATGCAAGGAAAAAAACTTAGTCAGCCAACGTTTAGGAGGATAAACATAGTAATTAGCATTGACAATGCTGTGCTTAAATATGATTTTAAATTCATCTCTTTGGTTTAAATTTTGAATCAAGATCTTGTTTCTTACTCTTTCTCTGTATTTAATATATATATTATAAATTATATTATAATAATTTATTTTATTTTTAAATAGAATATAATCGCATTTGTTTTTATATTATATTTTTTTCGATTTTTTGGATACACCACACTCATCCATTGTTGCAACTTTGCAATGCAATGTAACAAATAAGGTGATACTATCATGAAGTATTAATTTATATTATTATTATTTTATATGCCGTATTATTTATCAAATTAGTAGATATAATTATATTAAGTGAAAAGTTGGAACAATTTTTATTATATTTTTTAATAAAAATTACCATGAAACTTAAATATGTGTTATTATTTGTAAGTTCTATTTATATTTTTTAAGATTTCTCACCACCAAATAAAAACCCACCTACAAATTATATTTATATTCTTCAAATCTTTTTCAAAATCCAAAATTTGTGTGTGATAATCACAACAAAATCTCAGCCGCTCGATTGACATAATCACGAAGTTGACTTACAAAACCAAAACGGTGTCGTTGAAGTTTAAGAAACTTCTCCACCCCCCCCCCCCCCAAAGTGCCACGTGTAACGCGGACAGGAATCATGAGCTAATTCCAATAGCGCGGCCAGCGACGCCTTTCTTACAGGCTAAGGGCCTCGGTATTACCCCATCCCAAAAACAAATCGGGAATCCAATTCCGAAACTACGAAAACAAGAACATATTTACAAAATAGATATTATTATGAAAAAGCCCCGATTCCCCGATTAAAACACCCCAAAAAGATTAAAAAAAAAAAAGTCCAACCCAAAGCAGGCATCCTCGCTCTTCCCGCGTGCCTCTCTAGAGCTCTTTCTCTTCCTTTTCTTTTTTTAATTTTTCATTTTGATTTTTAATTTTTATTTTTGGGTTTGATTGGGATTAGATCTGAAACCATGGACTTCTAATTTCTGTTCAGGGTTTCCAGTTTCTCGATTTTGTTAAGTTCTCGGCGTTGGGTTTTGGATTTCGGATTTCGTCACTGGGTTGTTCGATTTTGTCAATTATTTGGCAGAAAAAGAGAAAAAAAAAAATTGAAGATTAGGTTTTTCTTTGTGGGGTTTTATTTTTGGCGGTGAGTTCCGAGACAATGAGTTCGTCGCCGTTGCTGCCACCTAAGCAGTATGGGGTAACGAAGCCAATATCAATAGCGGGACCCACAGAGGCTGATATGCAGAGAACCCGTGAATTAGAAAAGGTTTTATCCTAAACTTTGATAACGATGAGGATTTGTTCTTCTGGCTTTTTTTTTTTCCTGAGTTGGAGTATTTTTTGGGCGTTGAAGTTTTTGGTTGAAGCTGGGCTTTATGAAAGCAAAGAAGAAGCGGAGAAAAGAGAAGAGGTTCTGGGTCGAATTAAACAGGCAAGAACTTTTTTTCCCAAAATATTATTGGGAAATTTGATTCCTTTGTATTTTCTTTTCACTGTGTAAGGTAATTTTAGGGGTTTTCTTGTGTAAGAAATTATAGGGACAAACAACAAACTAAGAGTAGATTAAATTGAGTGATATGGCTTATCATCAGCAAATCGATTATGGTTTTTGGTAATTTGTGATTTGTTTATAATCATGGCTTGAGTTGAAAATTGTATGTTAATCTCTGAGGTTTTGCTTTTGTCTACATCCGAGTAGGAAGCTATTGTTATTTTATTTTCAGGTCCGAGATGGGACCTAACTGTATTATTTTGGTTTGTTTTTTCGTTTTGTATTGACGTGGGTTTAGTTGAAGTGCTGGATGATTGTAAAAAGAGGGGGGAAAAAGGTTAAGAATCACATTCTTAAGAGTTAATTAACTATGTGAATTTGATGAGCAGACCAGAGACACAATATCTTGCTGGGTTTATGATAAGTATTCAGATTATAGTGTCCCATGCTATAATAATGCTAAATATAGTTTTGTAGTTGGGCCTTTGTGCGTGGATAATGCATTAGGGTTTTGAGTATGTTGAGTGAATCCAGTATGGGATGGATATATGTATTGTTAGTTTTGGATCTGGAATTGTACTGAATGGAATTGGGGAGATTGATTTCAACAGTTAACAATTAAAATTTCAAATTTTAAGACATAAATTTGAACTTGCTGTGATGATCAAATTGTTTAGTGGCAGATTCTCTTTATGTTACTTTATTTTCCATTTAACTATTTAATTTATACTACCGAAGTCCTGAAAGATGTTTTATTATGTATGTGGTGGTTTTAGTAGGTGGTCTTGTTAAAAAGAATTGTTTAGAAATTTTCTTTGCTGTTGCATATTTTTTATTTTCCAGCATTTGCTATTTGGAATACAATTTGGAAGTTCATAAAATATTTTTAGTGTAACTGCTATCTTTTATTGCTATATTTTTGTTTAGATGTCTCCTCATTCCTGTTTGTTTGCATTTATTTTACCTTGCCAACTTCTGATAATACTTCTTTCCTGATTCTGCCAGATCATTAAAGATTGGGTGAAGGAACTAACTCGTTTGAGGGGATACTCTGATCAAATGGTGGAGGATGCTAATGCTCTAATTTTTACTTTTGGTTCTTACCGACTTGGGGTATGCTTCTCTGGCTGTCTCTTTGTGGTCCAGTGGTTGTTTAATTTATATCTTCTGAAATACTGTTATGTGTTGGCATGTTGTTGTTGTCATCTTCAGCAACATCTTGTTGTGTGGAGGGGCGCTTAGCCACCTGCTTGTGCTTGCTAGCTTCTTACTGTTTAACCTGCCTGTTTCACTGACAGTTTCTCATATTTTTGCTGCTTGATTCTTGTGCTGTTTGCTCGTCTATCATTATTTGAGGACCTAGCTTATTTGTTTATTTATTTGGGTTAGGTACATGATCCTGGTGCTGATATAGACACATTATGTGTCGGTCCATCCTATGTCAATCGGGAGGTAAAAACTGATTTAGGATATCTGTGGTGTTGGGATTTATGGGATGATCTTCGTTAGGTTATCTAATCCTTGGGCTTCTTCGCCAGGAAGACTTCTTCTTGATATTGCATAACATCCTGGCAGACATTGAAGAAGTTACAGAACTGCAGCCTGTACCAGATGCTCATGTTCCTGTGATGAAATTCAAGTTTGATGGAGTATCAATTGATCTTCTCTATGCAAGTATCTCTCTGTTGGTTGTCCCAGAAGTAAGTTAAATGACATTCTATGTATTTATAACCAAAAATTCTGTGAACAATGAAGAGCATTGCTGGTTGTTTCTCTTTTCTTTCTCATGGATGGAAGAATTTGTGCTTGCACATTTTGACTGTTCCATTTGGGACTTATGGTATATTATTCGATGCAGTTTGGTCAATGGTAAAGTTCTTGACTGTCTCATAGTTTCTTCTGCGATACAATATGAATTTAATACTGTTATTTATTGGACATGCTTGTGTTTGTGTGCGCTCTTTGATGTGAATGATGTGACATTTATTGATATAACAGTGTATGTTTCTTTAGTTATCATGATGACTGCTATTTGTATTAATGTACAAGAGGTTTTGCCATCATGAACTATTGTTTAATGTTTGGAGATATTTTACTGACTTCAAATATGTTCTTTCCATCTGTAAAATGATAAGAGATGAAAGAGATGTGCAAGACAGAGGACTAAAACTATGCATGCTGATAAAGTTTTCTGCTTTCTCAATTCAGCGAGAGTGTCCTCTGCTATTAAATTTGTTAACTTTGATTGATATGGTTCATGGAATGGTATTATGAGGGAAGCATAACCTCCCTCATTGTTATTTTTCCCATAATAACTGGTGCAGGAGTTATTCTTTGCTGCTCGCTTCTTGACAGGATTTAGACATCTCCAATTTATCTGTATTATATGAAGTTGATGAACCAACTGTTCGGAGTCTGAATGGCTGCCGGGTCGCAGATCAAATTCTGAAGCTTGTTCCAAACATTGAGGTGAAGTGCTTTGTATTTGGCTGATTCACGCATTTGATTGGTTTACTGTATTCATTTGACCCCTTTTTTAGAGCTTTGTTTTCTTAATGATCTTTTCCATGTTTTTCTAAGTCGAACATTTTCTTTGGATTGTAGCATTTTCGCACAGCCCTCAGATGCCTAAAGTTTTGGGCCAGGAGGCGAGGTGTTTATTCTAATGTAAGTAAGCACTCTCTTGCTGTTGATGAGTGACGTATTTGATATTTGAGTTTTATTACATTTTTTCCACAATGTTTAGGTGACTGGATTTCTTGGTGGTGTGAACTGGGCTCTTCTCGTGGCTCGAGTGTGCCAACTTTATCCCAATGCAGTTCCGAGTATGCTTGTTTCCCGGTTTTTTAGGGTTTACACTATTTGGCACTGGCCTAACCCAGTTATGCTATGTGCAATTGAGGAGGCTGCACTTGGGTTCTCTGTTTGGGATCCTCGTAAAAATCCTCGTGATAAAACTCATCATATGCCAATTATCACGCCTGCCTATCCATGCATGAATTCTAGCTATAATGTATCAACAAGCACCCTCCGGGTTATGATGGACCAGTTTCGGCATGGTAACAAGATTTGTGAGGTAAGAAACTGAGAGTTTTTGTTCTCTTTTGTGCTCTAGGATTGGTTACTGAAGTCTTTGTACTTTTATGTTGTCTACTTACAGGAGGTGGAGCTGAATAGAGCTCAGTGGAGTGCTTTGTTTGAGCCATACTTGTTTTTTGAAAGCTACAGGAACTATCTGCAGGTTGACATAGTTGCAGCTGATGCTGATGACTTACGGTCTTGGAAGGGTTGGGTAGAATCCCGGCTAAGGCAGCTCACTCTGATGGTAATGTTTATGGCTCTTAAATTGTATGTGGTGCAAGGAAGATTGTGTCTCACTTGATGTTATCTATATGCATCAATTCATGTTAAAAGATGGGAGATGACTCCAGGACCTTTCATATTTCAATCATATATTCTGCTTTTAACATATGCAGATTGAGCGGGACACTTATGGGAAGTTGCAGTGCCATCCTTATCCTCATGAATATGTAGATTCCTCAAAGCAGTGTGCCCATTGTGCCTTCTTTATGGGTTTACAAAGGAAACCAGGAGAGGTGGTTCAGGAGGGTCAGCAGTTTGACATACGCGGAACAGTTGAAGAATTTAAACATTCGATAAATATTTATATGTTTTGGAAGCCTGGAATGGAAATCTGTGTTTCTCATGTTCGTCGAAAGCAGATACCTTCCTTTGTTTTTCCTGAAGGTTATAAACGATCTCGGCACCCAAGACTTGCATCCCAACAACAGGTTGATAAACAGCCAGGTGAAGATGGTGATGCTTATCAGACTGGCTCCAGTGATAGGTCCCTGAAGAGGAAAAAGGATCCTCATGCTGTGAATGAAGGTAGACCAAAGAAACGGCAATCTATCAGCCCTCAGAAACAGGAATCTATTTCATCGGACTCTTTTGTACCAAATAGTGTGAGTTCTAGGGTTGGACGTAATAGAGAAATCAACCCAGATAACAAGATTTTGATTCGGGAGATTGCTAAGGGTGTAGATCTCTCGAATTATAGTGTTATCACATCTGTTACAAGTGAGGCTGGCTCGTGCGAGGATGTTGGAAATGAGTCTGTAGCAGGTAGTAATGAGGGAAACAACAGTAGCGTCGATGGAAGTGTTGAAGGGAGCAATAATCCTGGGTTGTCTCTAAGTGATTCTTGTGATGTAGATTCCCAGTCCCACTTGGAGAACAGGCAATTGGATGGTAGCAGAGCATCGCAAGATGGATTATGTGAAGTGTTAGAGGTTTTGAATATGAGTTCCTTGACTTCTTCTAGTTTACTTTAATCATTCTATATTTTGGTTTTATTTTCATTTGCTGTTGGTTTTCTTGTCATTGGACTTTTGTCAAGCGCCAAGTTCTTATAATCTATATCTAGGTATAAAGAGGGAGTTGACTGGAAAATCGAACCTTTTGATCTTGGCTCCTCCTTTTTTTCCCCTTAACCAGTTGGCAAAAGTTACAAGTGCTATGTTTCTGCATCTGCATCTTAGATATGATTTTTTAAATATGCAATGACCAATTTACCTAATATCTGTGATCTTCCTCCTTTCTTTTTTATTGTGAAGCCAAATGCTGGGCTTGGAAGATTACTTAAATCAACGGGCAGAATTGACTCAGAATCTGTGCAGAAACCGGTGATAAGCCGTTTATTTTTATAATTTTAATTGATATTGACACTTAATTCCCTGTGGAACATGTTTCTTTATGCTGCTGATTTTGGTGGTGTTTTTGTCATGGCAGGTTGAGTTTGACTTCAACGGCACGAGAGGTCAGAAGTTTAATGGGGAATCCACACGGTCCGGTAAAAGGCCATGCTGGCAAAGAAGAGAAACAGAAAGCCAGCAGTTCGGGTAAGTGTTATTTTAATTGCTGGCTTTCATTTCTTTTGTTTTTTCAGGCAATGGTCGTTATCTTCACTTTATATGTGAACGAGTCGGAACCCAATGGTTGTGGGAAAGCGGTAAACGGGTGGTTTTGGCTTGGCCTGCTATATGTTCTTCTCTGTACAGTTTTCTTGTTCTTTTTGCCATATCATTCGGGTGGGTTAGGCTGTTTCAGCAAAAGCAAATAGTAAGCTCTGGAAGTGGTTTGTCGGGAGTGGAGCTTTCTTGATGTGGCAGACAGTTATCATAGCTTTATAGGTCTTTTCTATTTTCTTTTATTTATTTATTTATTTATTTATTTTAACATTTTCTGGTTACTGTGTCAAATGTGTGCCCTGTCTCTATGAAAAGAGTAGTGGTGGGCGGGGTTCTGTGTTGTCCGAGTGCGCTCTTCTAGTGTTTATGGTATTCGTGGAATGAGGGCCTTAATTCTACACATCTTTTGTATACTTCTCTCTGTCATGTAAACATCTTTTGTATACTTCTCTCTGTCATGTAATATGTAATAAATTTATACTGGGACATTTCTCTCTCTGTCTCTCTCTCTCTCTCTCGCTCTCTCTCAGGAGTGCATACTGATGTTCATTATACCCACTACATATTTGTTCACCGTCCTCACTTCATCTCGAGAGTGCTCAATTTGGGAATGTCGTGAACAAAAATGATTTTTGGGTCATTTTGGAAATGCCATTATTAACTAAAGCGCTTTTTAGAAGCAGAAGCACAAGCAATGAGATGATACAAGGACGTTCATTCATTAAGGAACTTACAAGATATCAAGAAATGTGTTTATTTCTTGGTATAGGCTGAATTCCACGGCCGTTACGGCCATTTTACTTTTGGCCTGAGCAGAGAAATATCATTGCGTCTTATTTGAACAATTATCCTACTTCGGTCTGATCAACCACAAATCAATCTCAATCCATTATGAGCTAAGTTATTCACTAAGACTATGAAACAAAATCGAAATTAAGTAATTAATTTATAGATAATTTGTTTTCTCACATCTGCAGTAAAAACTACTTAATAAAAAGTTTTACAGAAAGAGAGAGAAGCTACGTAAAACCCAAAACAGAAACACTGAAAGCACTTGCCCTGATTCCGATAACTTCTGTTTTCTTTCCTTAAATATGTTCCGTATCACTCTCTAAATCTTGAATTAGTCTTCTTTCTAATAAAATCAGAGAACTCCCCATATTAGCACTTACCGTTTATATCCTCTCTAATCTGTTATACCAAATCTTTACTCTAATTCACAATGTATCACTCTTCATTCTAATCATATGAAGACTTTTGCTTTATAGATCTTCTGCGTTTTTCTTTACAGTGGGGTTGATAAAGATTCGTTTTTGGGGCTGAAAAATGGGAAAGGTGGCAGTGGTGGTGGTCTGCGCGGCGGCTGTGGCAGCCGGGGTGGCGGCGGCTGTGGTGGTCCGGCGGAGGATGAAGAGGGAGGGGAAGTGGGAAAAGGCAATGGGGATATTGAAGGATTTTGAAGACAAGTGTGGAACTCCTGTTGCTAAGCTGAAACAAGTAGCTGATGCCATGACTGTAGAGATGCATGCAGGACTTGCATCTGAAGGTGGTAGCAAACTGAAAATGATCATTAGCTATGTGGATAATCTCCCAACTGGGTATTCTATACATTCTCTTGTTCTATAGATTTCGTAATGATAAACTGATAAATTATTATCCATTTTCAATTTTATCTCTTTATGCATGTTTTGCGTTTATATGTGCAATGGAAGTTTATTTTATCTGTTTTGATTTAAAACGGTGAGGGGTTTCTTCATCTTCTATAAGAGTATGACTTGAATCTTTTTTTTTTTTTTATATCTGCGTGCGACTGATTGATGCACTCGATATATCAGGGTTGTGGGTTGTAGATTTGATGTATGTTGATAACTGGAGGCGAGATTTAAGACATCATGAGCTGTTAAAATTATAAATAGGCTATTTGTGATCCCAAATGTCCTGAATAATATTTTATTAGATATAAACATAGTTAACAAAACCTGTGCTTCTAGTATTTGGACTTAGAAATTTTTATTTCGCTATAATTCTTATATTTGTATCGGTTATGAATGAATTATAGCACATTCTCAAATCTATTCTTTTACTGATCTGTGTACTCGGCTGCTCGGCTGCCCAATCAAACTGAACTTTCTATTATGAATAAAATGGGCTGAGTAAAATGACTGCCTGCTCTAACGTGCAGACCTACAAGCGATGTCAAATTAGTCTTCCTGAACATACTTTTCTTTATCTCATTTGTGGATACCCTACAAATCAAATATAAAAAAATTTGGTACTTCTGGCTCAACAAGTTACACCTATTCTTCCTGCATTCTTCATTGTGCGCTGAAGTTGCAGTGAACGTGCAGCATTGAGATTTTACTTTGGAGCAATGATAATATATTGTTAATTACTTTTCTTAACCGCTTCAACTTGCAACTTCTTAATCTAGTTCTCATTGTTTCCAGTAATTGGTAATATTCTTTTGTGTGTGGATTATCATCTTGTGACTAATCAAACTTTGACCTACTTGTTATTTTATCAGTAACTATTAGTTACATGCTAATAATGCAATCCTTAGAGAACAGTTGAGTCAGCCTGTTTGTTTCTTCATCCTGTTGCAGTGAAGAGAAGGGAGTATATTATGCACTGGACCTTGGGGGAACCAATTTCCGTGTGATGAGGGTACAATTGGGAGGGAAGGATGTTGGTCTTGTTAACCAAGAATTTGCCGAGGTGTCGATTCCTCTGCATTTGATGACTGGATCCTCAGATGTAAGTGCTGTGTCCTCCCACACCTACACACCAACTGCTTTATGTGTAAGTTCTCTCAAGTCTCAAAAATAAATGTGATTTCAGGCACTTTTTGACTATATTGCGACAGAACTTGCAAAGTTTGTTGCTCAAGAAGGTGAAGAGTTTAAACTGCCTCCTGGTAGGCAGAGGGAGCTAGGTTTTACCTTCTCTTTCCCTGTGATGCAAACATCCATCAATTCCGGGACCCTTGTTAGGTGGACAAAGGGCTTTTCTATAGATGAAATGGTTAGTCCAAATTCTCTAGGATCCTTTCGTATTCTTTGCGATGATTGTTTCTTTTGATTTTGGGTTAAATTAGCAATTAAGAAAATTAGATATTAATTCATTTGAATTTTTTTTGCAATAACACATATTATGGATTCGTTCTTGTCTTTATAATCACCGGTGCAATCCATGTTTCTGAGTGGAAACTTAATCTGTGTTTAAGCCTGTTATTGGTCTTTCTTGGAAGACATAGTGGTTCGATTGATTTAATATGATTTCTCATAGTTCTTGAAACATATTTTGTTGAATCATCTTTTTCTTTACTATTTTGCAGGTTTATATAAGATCATAAGTTCCTTTGTAATGTTTATATTTAGATGCAAAATGCGTAGAGCTCCTTTCATCATTTATGCCAGTTGAATGTTGATATTTAATGTCAGAAATCGGTCTTAGTTTCTCCAGGACTGAAATTGCTTGTGGAAAGTTAGTTTGGCTCATACTTCCAAAGATTTGTGTTTCAGTTGCCAGAATTTTTATCAGAAAATCCTATGGAAATGCATATAGATTCTAATGGAAGTTTTTCTATGCAATTTTTAATCGTTAGGAACATCCAAACATGCCCAAGGTTTTTCTTAATTTCATGAAATCAGAAAATAAAGTCACAAAATTGACCCCTTGTTCTCCTTTGTTGTTCGATAAATAGGTTGGCAGAGATGTGGTGGCAGAATTGACAAGAGCAATGGAGAAACTAGGCCTTGATATGAGTGTGTCAGCTCTAGTAAGTTAAAGTGTATATTTCCGTTTGGGATAGCCGGTGCTGAGGTTCAGATATGAACTTTTGGTATTTATTGTTCTTCAGTTTGTGATTCTCTTTTTCAATTTTTTCTCAATTTGAAATCTTGATGCTAGGTCAATGATACAGTTGGAACATTAGCCGGAGGTAGATACAGCAACAAAGATGTTGCTGCTGCTGTGATCTTAGGCACCGGTACAAATGCTGCGTATGTGGAGCGTGCACAAGCAATTCCAAAATGGCACGGTTTACCATCCAAGTCTGGAGAGATGGTTAGCAATTGCTTTTTGTGGAAATTATTTCAACCTATTCTATATTAGAATGCAACTTTCTGTTCATTGTCTTGCAATAGGTCATCAGCAAGAATTTCTTTAGGGTTAAATAGTCAAAATGCAAATGAAAAAGGTGAAACTAATATTAAGTGTGCTGCCAATGTGTGATTGCAGGTTATCAACATGGAGTGGGGTAACTTTAGATCATCGCATCTTCCACTAACAGACTATGATAATGCTATCGATGCAGAGGGTTTGAACCCTGGTGAACAGGTAACTCGAAATGTTTGTGCTCTTTAGTTCCATCGATCCTTTGCTTTGCTTGTCTAGTTAACATGATATGTCTTCTAAGGTTTTTCTACTAATTGTGACAGATTTTTGAGAAAATGATTTCTGGTATGTATTTGGGGGAGATTGCACGAAGAGTCTTATTAAATATGGCTGAAGAAGCTGCTTTTTTTGGTGACACCATTCCACCAAAACTTAAAGTTCCTTATATACTGAGGTATAAACGATGCCATTGCTTTCTTTGGTGAATTCTTTTTAGTGACACTGCCTGGGCTATAAGACCAGCATTTTACTTATTGCCTCACCAAATATTCTTAAAATATTTTTGCTAAAGAAGTGACTCTTTCATATTGTTGATAATTTGTCATATGATATATGCGTTTCATCTTAGTCGAAGTCATTTGGTATTATAGAACTTTCATTGGTCCAGGTGTCTGTACTATTTATTCAACAAGCATCGTAATCAGATAAATTGCAAACCCATTCACTGCCACAAATTCTTTCAAATTACCTTCAATGAGATAAAATTGTTTCCTTCAGCTTCTATTATCTTATGATCTGAACTACATTCACACAATGACAAAAAAAAAAAAAAAAGATTGCCCTCTTTGGAATGGTTACATTGTGAGTGAATCTGCAGGACGCCTGACATGTCGGCTATGCATCATGACACATCCTCTGATCTCAAAGTGGTAGAGACCAAATTAAAGGATATACTAGAGGTATTTTTTAATCTTATATCCTTGTGCAGATGCTTCGGCTGTCAAATTGCTTCCACTTTTCTCATTGTTTCAGTCCTTGCTTTTGATAAAAATTTTCTCTCTCCGTAAAACAAATATCCCACAATTGCGAAGATATAGACGGGATCTAAGTTCAATGGCCAAACTGGTTCTTTGACATTTCTTCAATAAAGCAAATTGGCTGATAATGAAACTTTTGAGATCCAGTGAACTGCTGTAGGATCTTTATATAAATATATTTGTTTATGTTTATTTTTCTTTTGTTGCAGATATCTAATACCTCCCTGAGAATGAGAAAAACTATAGTTGAGCTTTGCAACATTGTTGCCACACGCGGTGCCCGTCTTGCAGCTGCTGGGATTTTGGGTGTCCTGAAGAAAATAGGAAGAGACACAGCGAGGGATGGGGATAAACAAAAGATAGTAATAGCCCTTGATGGTGGATTGTTCGAGCACTACACTGAATATAGCAAATGCATGGAGAATACCCTGGAGGAATTAGTCGGGGAGGAGGTATTCAAAAGTATTGAAATTGAGCACTCCAATGATGGTTCAGGTATTGGAGCTGCCCTTCTTGCTGCATCGCACTCCAAGTATCTTCAGACCTAGTCATCCTGAAAATGGCCAAACATTCTGTCATTTTATTGAAAATTTCCACCTGACCTTGTTTTTCATTTTTAATGTTCTGGTTTTCGAATTTTTTCCGTTAGGAGATTGTTCCTACAATTATTAAATTATAGCTTGCAGAATACGTAATACACAAGTGGATTAAAACTTAAAACCAGCAGGACCTGAAAACAACCATGTTTTTATGCTTCGGCCTTCAATTGTTCTCTCGTTCTTGTATTACCTATTCTTATGATGAGGTTAATAAAATTGAAAATTTCATACATGCTATTTTCAGATGTCTTCCAAATTGTAGAATGCTCTGTAAGCCTGAATGAAAGTTTGATGATTTGGCAGAAAGAGTTGGACATTCTGTTCATAATATATGTAGCAGACATCAATGCAAAAATGAACAGGTAAAAGCACTTCTGTGAAAAACACTCGTCACATTGGAAGAACTTCTTGCCCATATCCTTTACGGAGGAAATGATCACTTCTGCATTAGACTTTCGACAATAGTGATAAGAATTTTTTTAAAGCCTATATGGTGCATGACTTGGTCTATGAAAATGACATTGGTGTGTCAAGAAAGATTCCATAAAAGCAACTTGAAATGATCGTGCTTGAAAAAAAAATGTCAATTGCACTCCCCATTATCAGTTGCATATATTTTGCCTGGATATCCCGCTTTGTATACAACACCAGTATTAACAATTTGAGCTTAACAGTCAAGAAGATATTCTTGAATTTTGCAACGGCAGTATTCTTGAATTTTGCAACTTAAAACACATTTACAAAAGGATATACATTAGGGATTGAATCTGAGGCTTGACATATTGATAGTTATTTTGACGAAAAGAGAGCTTCCCCATTAGAATTAGAATCATATTGTACAAGTTGGGGCAGTGTTCTTTCAAAGGAGAACGAAATCTCTATTGAAACTTTGTGAAAAGTTTCCCTGGCACCACCACTGGAAGTAGTTGCAGATACAGAGCCAAACATTTTAAAGATGGTATAATAATCATCTTCAAAAATACCTTGAATATTTTAGGTACATACGTACGAATGCATGTATGTATTTATGTTTGGCATGTGAATGGTTATCCTCAATAGCAAGGGCGTGATATTATCATCAAACATTGTTTGCAGTGTGAATGGTTTAAAAAACACCTGCTACACAGATATAAAATGAAGCCGAGAGCAAAGTCTTCAGTCTTATTTTGCGTCCATAAGTTAGGCAGGTCTCAATGAAAATGACACGTTCAATTCTCCCCAGTTCTCCCTATAGCTTATTCCCTTTCAACTTTACCAATTTTTCCACTACCCTTCACTATCCTGCACCCCATTCACCAAACAAATTCACACCACACAATTTCGGCTCATAAAGAATGAGCACGAGATTTTTATAACTTGAAACGTTAGACTTATAACTGAAAATATCAATGGTGCAAAATCAATGAGAATTTTTTGTGAGCAAAGAGATATGCAGTGAAGCTTAGTGACAGAAACATGAGAATATTGAGGAAGATGATTTGGTCCAGCCCTTTGAACACAAAAGGGCATAACTTTTATCAACTTTCTCCCTGCCCAAAGCAGAAAAAACGCTTTGAATAGTGTACTTAATCCTAGTGGCTTTCATGGAATCTTAAAAAGAAAAAAGAGGAAGAGCTCTGCAACCCACTATCATTCAGGAATTGCACTGCTCCTCATAAACAAAAGAGCACAGCTAATAACAATTAGTGATTCCATTCTATAACTGTAAAAATTACAACACCTCAATCTGAAACTGGATCTAAAAGTGTTATAAAACACAATCACTAGACTACTGATTTTATTTACAGCAACTGTGAAACCACAACACCTCAATTTCAAACCGACTCTAACTGCATTGTAAACATGATTACTAGATTGATCAAAATCTCGCTAGATACAAGTTAATTGGGTTGGAACAGAGCTTCATCTTCAATTTGAATCAAGGAAAACATACACAAAGAAATTATACAATACGCACAAAATACTTGGCTTTAAGCTTTGTCCCAAGTTGCAAATATGAAATCCAAGGGAAGGAGCTTAAAAATTACACATAAGATAAGCTGCTACATATTATATTTACTGCGAGTTGCAACAAATTCCATACAGAATAGAGAAAACAAAAGGTCAAAATAAGAAACACAAATCAACAAACTCTCTTCTTCAAACTTTTACTGGACATCTTCTTCACATAAGAGCTCTTAAAATCTTTTTTGATTCTCAATGCAGAGCCACCATCAACCCACTATCTTGGCCTGCTTGCTGCTTCCAACTGTAAAATTATGAATACAAATCCAAAATTAGAGAAGGGAAAACACATTAACTGATCAAGTTTGCAATCTTAATAAATTGATTATTAGGTACACCACGCACGGCTTAAGGCAGAAACTTCAGAACTCTTCAACACACGCAACCTCTTCACTGTTGATACAAACATGCTGCAAATTTCATACAGATGCAAACATGAGAAGCATAATATGTTAAAGAGTAAAAGGAGGGAATCATTGGTAATGAATATGGAATCAAATTCTGTTTTTCAGGACAAACTAAATAACAAAGTTAGTGTTGTGTTATTGGCTAATTCATCATCGGGTGGGAATATAATTTATATGAGATAAAATAAAGTAAGAAAATGCATCAGATCCTCAGCAAAAGAGAGGCTTACTGCCATGGCACATCCCCAACAAGCATCCTGTCTCCCTCATTGTCCTCATAAACAAGAGTATATTCCCCACTTCCATCCAAAACACCAGTTATCGTTTTCTCTTCTTCTTGCTTGTTCACTATTCCACCAGCACAGGAATCTCTTTGAGCTGAACAAAGGACAAACAAAATGAGATTATCCCCACATCTCTGTACTAAATCATTAAACATATATGCTAAACAACAAACTAATAGTCCAAAAATCATACTCTTGATACATGCAACTTGAATAAAGATTAACATTAATCCAGACATATAAAATTGCACCCAAGTCAGATATGTCAGACCATATGATGGCTAGACATATTAAAAAATTCACATAGTACTAACAGATTATTAATTATAGGAAACGCTATCACATTCATGCAATGTTTTGATGACATATATACTATTTGATGAATCATAAATACAGTAAACTTATAAAAGAGACAACTATCAAAATCATAAATTATCTTGTATCAGGTGCACATTATTGCTCTCTTTCAAGTATATGCAGTTAAATTAAATTGGGTAACAAAATTCAACCACTAAAATTGACCACATGGGAAACATTAGTAAAAGTTGCGTAAATAACCTGCAAGGAGGCCTCTGAAGAGTTCATCAACGGCAGTTGAGAGTTTTTCATAGCTGTCATAAGCATTAAGGTCTACTTTCCTACCAATTGGGACGCCATCCATATTTATTTTCACAAACAGGGTTTTCCTGCTAGGCTCAGCTGATTTTTCATTAATTGGTTTGTTTGGGACACCAGTTAGAGACTCAGAAGCTGGTTTGGACGCACTTGTGCTTGCAAGATTCTTCCTGAATGAACGAATTGGGGGCCAACCCACCACTGGAGCAGGAGCGGTTCTGTTTTGAGTGAGTGATAAAGAAAGAATTAGACATCAGATATTATAAAAAGGAAAAAAATAGTGCTAGCCAATAATGTGTTCTTTATATAAAAGAGGCATAATAATAGCAGATAACATAAGAGATAAGGTTTAGATTACTATGGAAATGAATAATACGATGGAAAAATAACTGAAAAAGCTAAGACTTTACACAAAAAAAGGAGGGAGATAAACTAAGCGTTAAAACAACACATCAGATTCAGCCATCACGATGAAGCAGAAAATAGCAATGGTGAAATTTCAAAAAACATGGTAAAAATGTTCAAAACTCGCACTGAAAAGACACAAGTAGTGAAAAAATACAGAAGAATTGGAGAAAAAATGCATGGACCATACAAACAAAAATATAGTAATGCGACTCTCTGATTGAATATCCTGTCGAAGGAAAATGATTAAAAAATTGCATAATAGATAGAGAAGGAGGGGGGAAGAGGAGAAGAGAGGAGTGAAAAGCTGAAATACCTTTTCTGAGAGTTGTTGGGAACAGCCGTATTTTTCGCAGGAGATGGTGATGAAAATGCTTTCTTTTCTGCAGTAGACTGCAAGTCTAAAACTTTAGTGCAACAGGGCTGTGAGGATTCCTTTGCCACAACAGGCAAGGTTTGTGGGGCAACTGTTGTTTTTGTTGATGAAAACTGATGATGAAGAAATGAGAAACCATTGTTGTTCTGGTTGTTGTTCATGGAAGAGAAGTAGCCAAGAGAAAGAAGAGATTGATCATCTCTTTCCATATTGTTGTTCTTAGTTTTGCCTTTCAGAGACCAGATATCTTCCCCACCAGGTGGACCAAGCCTTAGCTCAAGCTTCTTCTCCTCTGAAGATCGTTCACCATCTCTCATTTTAAGCCATTCTCTTTCTTTAGGAATCAAATTCAGGAGTTGAGGACAAACCTCGCCATTTTTTGAACAATCCTCCATGGAAACAATTTCAGAAGTAAAAATACAGACAAAAGATCAAACTTTTCTTCTACTTTCAAGACCAAATATTTATCGAGAACCTGGAAGACACGTAAAGCAACCAAAAGTTTGAAGGTTGAACATCCAAATAACTAGCTACCAAAAAACAACTTTGAAAATTGCATATTCACACATATACATACCTTTCAAATGCTTAACCAGAGCTCAAAAACCAGAAAACCCACATCCTGAAATCATCAAAAACAAGATTTTGAACGTTCCAGATACGAAGAAGTGTGAGAACACTCTAAGATCTTCACTACCAAAGCAACAACAGAAAGGAAAACCCAAAACCAACCATATAAACTCTCAAAACCTCAACCCATAAAATTCCTGGAACCCAACAACGAATTATAAAAACAACGCCACACCTTGCAAGGGAGAAATCAACCCCACAAGACAGAAAAGCAAAAAACCCAGAAAACAAAACTTAACAACTCTAAGGAAAGCCAGGACAGAGAGAGAAGCTGGAGCTACAATAATAAGGTAGCTAGCTAGCAAGCTTGTTTATCTGCACTACAAAAGTTTTCTATTTGTTTTTTTTTCGGTTCTCTGCTCGCCTATTGGGATTCTTTGCTTACAGGGACTGGTTATATAAGAGGGGACGAAGCAATAAACGAGTTTGCGATTATAGATTTAGAAAAAGGCAAAAAAGATAGGATAAAAGATGAAAAAGCAAACACAGAGCGAGAGAAAGAGAGTAGATTCCCTTCAGAGACTCAAGAACTCAAAAACAGGAAAACAAACAGGAACTGAGCAGCGGCATAACACACACGCAACCAGAGAAGGGTGTCTAAATAACAACGTTAGGTTGGTTAGTTCAGGAAGCAAAGCGTGCTATTGCTGAACGCTGACCTCTTTTCTTTTTCTTTCTTACTTTCTTTTCCATATAGAAATTGTAAAAAATTTCATTTTTTTTATGCGCAAACACCGTTTGCATACCAAGACAGAGAAACAGCCCGGCTTGCTCGTTAACCTTATTAGCACATTGCCCCAAACATCCCCCTTTGGTAGAATTCTGCCCTTCAAGAAGAGAGAGAGAGAGAGATGGACAGTGACAAGCTTAGGATGATGATGACGACGTATGATGCATGCATAGCTCTATGACAATTCGATTATTAATTACCACTTGATTAATAATTGTTAATTGTTCATTTGTTCTGCTTAATTAAACATAATTTTGTTAATCAAACTTTTGAAAAAACATTTAGTAATAACATATAAACATTTTAAAAATTAAATTAAAAAAATTGTAAATAATATTTTTATAATTTTTAGTATTGAGTCAAAATAAATATTTTTTTATTAGTATAAAAATTAAAATATTTGTTTCTTATATTTTTTAATAAAATTTTATTGCTTAAGTATTTTTCACATATTTTTTAAAAAATTTTAGTAAAATTATATATAATTTTTAAAAAATTAATAAAAAATATTTTTATAACAACGACACCGTTATTTTTCCTAGCTAATTAATTAATTAAAACATTAAAATAATTTTACTTTTTATTTATATTAAAATAATAACAAAAAGATAATTGTTGATATTCTATAAAAATTTATGTAGAGTGTATTAATGACCTCTATAAGTAACTTAAACCATGAATTTTTCATGTTAATTAAGCTTGTTGATTGGATAATTAAGAAGCTAAGCAAGTTCGTTGGATAATTAGACAAGCTTTTGCTTTTGCTTTTGCTTTTGCTTGAAGTTGAAAACATGGGTTGCTTTCTTTATGGTCGAGAAGATGATGGATTGATGGATGGGACTATATTTGTCGTATTTTCTAGGGTAACATTATTTATGTCCCTCAAATTTTGACAAAATTACAACTAAACTATCCAACTTTCATTTCTTTTCACATTGGTCCCCGTTGTCATGTTTGAGCAAATTTTTATTGATTAATTGTTGTATTCTTGTAATTATGGAAAAGTAAGTTCTTAAGTTCTTTTAGTTTGTACCAGTGAAAAAATTTAAATTAACATAATAAAAATATTAAATCATTATATGACCTAAAAATTTAAACTACTTAAGATTATTATATTTATATATTAATTTAAATTTATTAAAAATATTCTTTCTTACATGCAAATTTGAACTCGTTCAATGAATTTTTTATGTTAATTTAAATAATTATAATTTATTTTTTTATATTAAAAAATTTTAGCACACATCTATAAAATCAAATATTTATCAATTCTAAGTTAGACAATAATAATAAAAAATATAAATAGTTTTAGGAATAAGAAACACATTTGATTAGTTAAAATTTTTAAAATTTGACTAATATTAGTACAATATTAAATTTTATAAAAGTCAAATTCTAAAAAAATATATTATTATCCAATAAAACGTTAATTTTTTATTATGAAAGTAAAGATTTGTGTAAGAAAATGGATAAAACTACTATTAACTATAATTTTATAACAATTTAGGGGTTCAAATGCTATTATATTTAAAATTTTAGAAAGAGAAGAGAGGGAGAGAGATGATTTTGCACGATCCATAATTGCAGGGCTTTGTGCAATAAAAACATGCAGATCCCACAATCTTGTATCTTCCTCTCTCTTCCCGCCACACAAACAGCAACAATCTCAAGAATTCTCACCCATCATAACAACTGTACAAGCTGATTTCCAGCCGTTCGATTCTCTGATCTTCTCGGAATTTGGTTGACTTAAGCCAGAATTGTCAGACGTTATAAAATTCTGATCGTCAGACGCGGCAGCTTAAAGGAAGTACACTTTTTGCTACTGCATTTGTGCGCAACTAGCATTAGTATTGTAAATTTTATAGTCTTGTCCGTACCCTAGTCAAACTCACTTCAATAAATAAAACGTCGTCGGAGCCAAAAATTTAGGGGAATTCACCCATTGGCTCATTCTTTTTCACGCACGTGTAGTATTATTCTTCTTCTTGTTGGCTCACCAAACAAACCGAACTTTTTATGACCATCATGTCCTTGCGATATTCACCCTTATTTATTTATTTATTTATTTTAGATAAAGGAGAAAATTAACGTTAAATAAATCAAATTATTTTTCTAACATAACATTTGATACGAAATTATTTTTAAAAATTGATTGTGAAGCTTGTTTTAGACAAATATCATTCATGACTCGCCCCCCACGTGTGAAAATTAAATCTCAAGGAATTAAAAATGTGCTATTTTCACAAGATTTGATGTTGATTAATCAAAGTATTTTCCGCAACATGTAAGGACCAAATTTGGTATAATTTTCAAAACAAACAAAAACCATGGGCCAAAAACTACATTGTCCTCAAAAGTAACAATCATATTGTCCTATATTTACAATAATGTACAATATACCATGAAAATGATGCTTGTTTGTATATGAATTTGGAATGGGGAAGAAAAATTCCATTCAAATAGCGGCATTTTTTTGTTGTCTTAGATAGGGAACAATGTCACTTTTGTTCTTATTTGATGATAGGGCTACAATTCAAAAGGATTTTTAGTCTCAACAATTGGTCAATTAAAAAAAATGAAACATCTACAAGCAACCACACAAAAGCCTACCTAACACTAATGTCTTCTTTGGTCAACACTCAAAATCACCAATAATTATGCAATTTATAACAACTATAATAGATTCGTAAATTGGATCGATTATAATACATGCTTGTATGGATAAATTTCAATTTTTTTTTATGTTTTAACTTTTATAAAAGTTTAAAATACTAAAATTTTAAATTTATTTTAAGTTTTTATTATTTATTATTTATTTTAAATTTTTATAATTGTTGTTTTAAATTGTAAATAATAATTTTTTTAAAATATATCAATACATGTATGTACGGTGCTCAAACCCATAATTATTTGTGTTTTTGAAGTATTAATATATAATTAAAGAAAGTTATGGTAAATTTGTCGCGGGGAAAATTTATTACATGTATAGTTAATACAAAAAATACACATTTTCCTAGTAAACAAACACCACATCATTCTTGTCCTAATGGTGTAAGACTAAATTTGGGACTTCAATCATTGTGACAAGGGGAGACAAACAAACCTTGAGCATAACCATAGGCAACGGTTAACCTAACCAGACAGCATGGTTAGTTTAGTTTAGTTTAGTTTTGGCCTCGGAGACCGGGGTTCTGGTCTGACATGGTCTGGTCTGGTCTGGTGGGTCAGTGGCCTGTGTTTGAACACTCTGAGACGAAACCTTAGGCGAGTGGGCAGTGGTCTTCTTGAGCATGATTGACACGTGTCAATTGCCATCGTAGGCACCACCACTGGCAAATTGTGACTGGGACTGGAAAAACTAGGCTGGTGGTCTTTTTGAAGATAACTGACACGTGACAATTTCCCATTCGTCCGGGGACCACCACTTGACAGGGACTGGGCTGGCTTCGGTTTCACTTTTGGCCTCCGAACATCCAACACTTTCGACGTTAACGCCCTCCCCACCTCGCGAGTCGGCAGTCTAATTACGTACGGATACGATCTAACGTTTTCTGGGGAATATTATTGTACGCTTGTCCCGAAGTCGTCAATTCAGCGCGTCAAGCCAGTGACTCTGGGACTTTATAGACGTAATTACATTGGAGTACGTTATTAATTACAATTTCAAAATAACAATAAATTTAAATATTTGTATCAAATACACCCTAATTCACATTAAAATACACACACACATACATACATACATATATATATATATATATATATATTTTGGTCACAAACAGAGATTAAAAATTTTTTTCCATACACCCTAAAGATTACACACCCATGCACAAATTAAAATTAAATAAATTATTTTATCAAATATCAAGAAGGGAATCAATTTCATAAGTTACATACTCTTACTATTTTTATTGTAAGTAATCAAACCAATTATCATATTCGAGTAAGTTGGCTAGTTTAAGGACTTATATGATACAATTAAATAAATTATACTTTTATTAAAAAACATAAAAGTTTTAAGTACCAATTATTATTATATAGAAAGGGAAATTTCTATTTTGTTATAACATAAACATCATAATTACATAATTTCATGTGTACATGTACATATAGTCGCGCGTGAGAGTGGAATCTCGAATCCTTGTGAAACTTTAGTTTGGTATCAATCCAGTGCATCGCGTTCCACACTACTTAGTGTACCTGCACGAGACACCTACACCCGTCACAATCACTCCCGCAAAGTACATTCTTTTGATCTGTATCCCATTCCAGTCCAGCCCAGAGGATAGAGATCATCTGATGATCACCGATGGTGACCGTCGATTCCAGATCAACGGTGAGGATGGATGCAACAAGAAAAGGAAAGGGAAGGGAACAACTCGTGACGTATGTGTCAACGTCGAAAGTGGCACCAGCTTTCATCTGTTTTGTAATGATGGTTGGTTTGTCCTTAAGAAGTAGAAGGACAAGTTTATTGGATTTCGGACATGGCACACTCAGGGGAGAGGGCATGCCCAGTCTCATCATGCTTGTCAGTAGTTTTGATGGATTGATTTGATCTCCACCGTCCGATTTTTGATGTTTCATGGGCCATTGCCTTTATTTCAAAGACATCATAGGTCGTAAACGAGGAAGCGTGAGATAAGATTTTCTCACGCGCCAATATGGAAGATGTAACAAAAATTTTTTAATTAATATAAAAAATTATACTTATTAATAAAAAATTTTAAAAATTTTTTATTAGTTAAAAAATAAATAATAAATAATATAATTTATTTTATTTTTAAAATTTTTTTATTAATAATGTATTTTTTAATTAAAAAATTTTATTATATAAATAATACGATAAAATAATTTGAGTCAAAATATATTTATTAGTAAACAAAAAATTTACGTGTTTTTTTAACTTTTTCTAACATATAATTCACGTGGGCCTAGTTATTAAAATATTTTTTAAAATTTTATATTAATTATTTTAAATTTTTTATATTATATATTTTAAATTTTATATTAATATTTTTAAATTTTTAGTAAAATTTAAATTGAAAACCACCATCTTCGTCCTTTCTCTCTTCTCTCCTTACTCATGCATTTAGCATTGTTAAGAACTTAGTTGGCTTTGATTGTCTGTTGTCAAGGAAAAGAGCATTGCGTGTGCTTTACAAACAGTATGCATGGCCCCAATTGCTACAACTTGAAAGCTTCCCTTTCCTCCTTTTATACACATTTTACCACACGTTTTCATAACACGAAAGATGAATTGTGACACCAATTATAAACAAGGGCCATATTATATTCATCCGTACCCTTTATTAGTAGACCCCATTACCATCATCCTCCAAATATATATTGCATGATCTTGATCATGATCATGATCACTTCATTCTTTAGGTCCCATGATACATTCCCATATCCCCGTTTTCATGGTTTCTTCGTGATAGTTTTTGTTGTTTCCTACTTTTATGTTCTTATCTTATTATTCTTACACCATGCGCCCCTATACTAAGTATATAGAGATCATCATTCTATTGATAAAATATCTTGATTTTTAATTTAATTCTATTGATTTTATAGTTAGCATAAAAGTGTAATTCTGTAAATAAATATGATTAAAGTAATTTTTAAAATTTTAACAAATATAAGCAATTGATTATGTATTCTACACGAGATTCTTGAAAAGAATATATTATAATATGTTTAATGTATATATTGTGATCTTATAAATAAATGTACTTTCATAAATATTACGATAATATGTTTGACGTAAATACGAGAATTACAATTAAAAAAGAAAAGAGTACATGAGTTGTGATTGTGATAATTAGAAGCATGAGGGTTTCTTTACAAAAAGTTAAGATATTGATAACTACCATTCATATAGTACCATTAATTAATTGATAGTTATTGGTTAAGAGGTGGGTTGAATAATTTGTAGCAATGATGCAATGCATGACCAAAGTTATTCTTCCATGAATCAATAATATAAAATAATAAGAAAAAAGGTAAAATTTTCTATGAAAAGGAGATTAAGCTAAAGTATTTTTGCCTTAATTTAATATTAAATCTTATTATTTTAGTGAATGATTCGTCCTATTTTATGATTATTAGGGTTCAAGGAGTCCTCTTGCTTTGAATTTAATGATGACTTTTATTTTTATTTTCTAATTTTTAAATGGGTTTATGATATGATTCCTTGATTAAGTCAAGATTACATTAAAAGCAAACGAAGACTCTTCTTTAATTAGTCTTTGTCTCTAGAATGCATGCGCATAAGCAAAATTAAAGGTGAAAATCTATGACTATTGAATGATTAATGTGCAAGCAAATGGGGTAAACTTGATGGTTGACAATTTGGGATTGTCATCTCAAGTCTAAGCAAATCTTAGTATAAGCAAATAAAGTGGCTTTTGTCAAATGAGAAGTGATGTCAAATTTTACTATCAACTTTTATTTTGAGTAAAATATAGTGAGGGTGAATTTTTTTTTATGATAAAAAGTTAGAGATATTATGTATATCTAAATATTTAATGTATTATTATTGTTATTTTGTCGAGTGTCGGAGACACTAACAAATAAGATATTTTATTAGAATTTATTTAATTTAAGTTTAATAGTAATTTAATTCTTTTTTTCCTTTATTTTTTGCACTAATTTGAAGAATATGATTAATAAAATTAAATAGCATACACTTTGAAAAGTGAATTTTGCAAATGATATTAAGGTAACTTATTGGTGGCATTTATAGACTATTTATTTTGTGGTAGAAATCATGGGTACCCTACCATTTTTTTTTTCTTGCATTTGAAAGGAAATTATGCTTTTTATCTTCCACAAGTTATGACTTGATATAAATGGAAGTGCTTTTCTTAATCACGGTACTATTTTATCAAAAATGACAAACACGAAACAAAAATCATAGAAGTGCTTTTCTTATCAAGTGGTATCTATCTATCCCATTTGCCTTTTTGTGAGTGAATATAAAAATTAAAACAAATAAATAAGCACTTATGCTCAGAAAAATGACTGGAGTGAAAAGTGAACCCATTTTTTGTCTTCCAAATAAGTGATTGTAGATTTGTATACATGACAAAGTATAGAGAGGCTCATGAAGCAAACCCAAAAGCACTTTTGTTCACTCCATCTTCCACCTACAAAGCTTCTATTCCCACTCTCCCTCCCTTCCATCTCTAATATTTTAACAATATGTAGATATTGATCTCATTTTATAGCATTTCATGAATCAAATAAAAAACCCAATTCAATTTGGTACTAAAATATAAGATTAGAATTTTATTTTGGAGTTAAATTTTGTAAATTATAAATTGTGTTAAACATAATACTTAACACTCGTACTTTCATATTATAGTAGAAGTACATCAATTTTAATTGTGACAATTAAAAATTATCAAAATATATCTTTTTATTATTTTATAACTACTAAACAATATTTTATTTGTTAACATAAAATTTTTCAGAAGTTAGTATTACAATGACATTCATGTAAACGCTATCTCAATTTGAAGCCTCAACTACCCAAAATCTAAAAGGAAAGGGATGGATGATGGTCCCTCAACATATTGTTTATTAATAAAACGTGGGACTTTAATTGGGACAAGAAAGAAAGTTAAGTTTGGCTAGTTTTGATAATGAAAATGGAAAAAGAAAGAATCAAAATCTAAAGAAAATTATGAACAAATAAATAAAGCATTATCTCAATTTGAAGCCTCAACTATACAAAATTCTAATTTGTAATTGAAGGGAAGTGAGTTCCCTATATTCCCACCACAAGATGACATTTTTATTCTTTTTAAGTCATTCTTTTTACTTCATTAAAAAAAAAAAAAAGTTGTCATTTTGAGAATTGTTTTTGATAAAAAGTAAAGTAAAAAGCTTTTTTTTTTTATCAAAAGGGTTTCAATGATTTGGTACAAATTATCATTATTTAAATTTTCTTTTACTATGATGAACAGCAATCGATAGACCGTATTCGTTATATTTTGAATATAAGAATAATATTAAAATTTATTTTGATTGAATTATATTTTTGTTAAATTTTAGTTTAAAACCTAAGTGTATGATTATACACATTTTAGTTATTCTGTTTAATATTACCATTGCTAATGGTTAAAATTGATGGAAAAGCTTTGTTTCATTGTGTTTTCTTTTTATTTTTATTTTTTTGTATTTTCTGAGGTAAATCCTAAATTGTTCTTTTTGAGTTCAAAGGGGACTAAAAGTGTAAGCATGGGCCTAGATTTTGCAAAAACCAGAGCCTTAATCCCATTAACTATCAATCTTTCTATTGTTAGATAAGTGGGCTTGATTTGGGCTGAGGCAAATGTGCTTCAAAAATTATGAACTATAGTAGCTAAAATTCTAGCCCGATAAACTTGCACCATCATTGGGAAAAAAAGCTTTCTTCCATAACGAAGAATCCAAAATGATTGGATTAAAAAAATATAATTAAATTATTAATATGAATTAATAATTCTATAATAATAGATTTGTTTAAGATTTTTTACATGGGTTATTTTTTATTTTGAATATAATTTAAAATAATAAACCCTGACTAAGAATGATCTAAATTTTAGAAGTGTTGCGTAAATTTTTAAAATAGGATCATTATCAAGTTTAATATAGTATTGAAAAATAAAATAGTGCATAAGTAATTTTAAATTTAAACTGTTTATTTTAAATTAAATTTCAAAAGGGATAAATAAACACTATTGTCATCTGTCTTTAAAGATTTATAAAATAAAAGATTGGTAACTTAATTAGGAGATTAGAGAAAATTAAACACAATTAGTTATTAGTAATTGCAAAGCATTGATTCTTTTATACACAGTGATCTATGACTACTAGTTTTATACGCATCTTAATAGAAAGAATCAAGCACTATACATTTGTTGCTTTGCATTAGACACTTTCGAAAACGAAGAAGTCCTAAGCATGATTATAATTGAAAACCCAGCAATCTAATGTAGATTTAAATAGTTTAAATTAATAAAACAATCAATTTATTACAATTAATAAATCATAATGATGACACATCTCTTATCCAAATGTAAAGCACTAGAAGAATAAGATCCAAGGTTTATGGGACCCAAAAGTAAGATTATAAAATAATTTAAAGATAATAAAAAAGAGAGAGAGAAGGTGTACATTATCAATACTATTCGCATCTGATATCGGTGGGAAAATTTTCACATACCCCCTTAATTTTTAGTAATATTACACTTAATGATATTATTTCCAAAACTATGCACTTCTCACCCCTCTTTTTTTTTCCTCCCCGAAACAACTTAACTTAAAAAATATAAATTTACATAATAATTAGAAGATTATAGGATATAATTAATATTAACTAATTTTTTTATTTTTTCTAAAATATTTTGATAATAAACTTTTTTCAAAATGTTGCATGTGAAGTATCACACATACACTTTCATTTTGGAGTAATGCGCCGCATATATTGGTACAACACGTAACTAATATTTTAAAAAATATATTATAAAGATCCTTATCATATGATAACAAGATTATAAACTATAGTACATAGATAAATTTAATATTTAAATGGGTAAGTTAATTAGATTATGTTATGTCACATGGATGATTAATGTTCCAACCAAAACCCACTTGCACATGAGGTGGACTATGGCTCCACTTTCCTCCTAAGCTTTTTGTTTGTTGAGTTATCAAAAAGCAATTTAGATTTAGGCAGGCAAATCCAAGTGAACTTTAATTCATGATTATCCATTTAATTCTTATTGTTAGAAACAATATGGCCCCATAACTTATTTATTATAATATTAATAACTTAGACATAATAAATATGAAAAATATAATGAAAATTAATACTTGATAAAACATTACATCCCAATTGGGAGACAATCCAAGCCACACAAAGGAATGAGAATTGCCTAGAAAAGGTAAAATTGTTTTGAGATTTAAAGATGCAACACAATTATGGCTTATTTGAACTTAGTGTGTTGTCTTTTCATCATCACCCATTCTTTATTGGATCCTTAAAAATTGTTACCAAAAATTAAAAATATTCATTTTATGTTTTTAAAATTAAAAAATTAATTTACACTATAATTATTTATAGCTAGAACTTAATTAAGATATATTATATTATTTAATATAAAATTTAAAATATAAAATAAAAATTTTAAAACGATTAATGTAAAATTTTAAACATATAACATAAAAATTTTAAAATACGATGCGTGATAATTAAAATAATTAACGTAAAATTTAAAATATATAATATAAAAAATTAAAATACAAAAATAAAATTTAAAATAATTAATATAAGAGTTAAATAAATTAAATATTTCTTATATTTAATGTATTATAATTATACCCTGATTTATAGGATTATAATTATTAATTATAATTATTTTTTTTAAAATTTTCATACACATTTTAATTTATGTCTAGTTTTTTGTCAACAATGTTGTACATAATTCTAGATAAATAAATCTACACCCCTCTTGTTGACATTACCCACGTTTTTTAGTCAAAAATAGACTTCATTAATAATTTATAATAAAATTATTTAAAAGAAAATTTCAAGTTATTTTTAATATTGAAAAATTGAGATAAATTTTGAAAATTAAAATATTAAAAAATTAATTTTGAATTAATAAGTATTATTTTTATTTATTAATTAAAAATTATTTACCAAGTAGAATTTAGGACAAAGTTTTGACTGTTAGGGCATGTTTGGTATATTTCGGGTTTTGTTCTCCGTCTCTTTTAAGCTATTATATTGAATTTACAGTTGTCTCCTTTCCACGCGTGGCCCTACTTAGTCAACCCCTCAAGTCCCCGATTAATTACTACCCTCTATAAATCGGCCAACTTTGGGCTTCCATCTCCTGTTTCTCACACCACCGTATTAACCTCATAAACAATTTCCCTTTCCAATCAAAAGCAGACAACCAATTTATTATTATTATTATTATAATGATATTTTTAGCACCTCAAAATAGTTAATTAGAAATATTTCACCAAAATGATGATCTTCAAATTTCTAATGAAAATACATATCAGTGCAACAAGAGCAGATCTTAAATCCAACGGTTGTAGTACATTTGGTCTGACTGGTGCAGAAGTAGGGAATCTTTTCTTAATGTCGGTAATTGAGGATAAAAAGACAAAAGAAAGTCAGACGTGATTTTACCATTTGACACGAGAGTATGATATTACGAGTGAAATAATCGGCGATTATTGGAGATATTGGCGGGAGGAGTAAAGGGACCCACAAAAGTGTCAATATCAATTCCAGCTCTTCGCAACTTGTGCCATCCCTTTCCCCAAAACCTGCCCCCATTAATATCACCTCGTAAATTATTTTCCAAAATGACCCTTTACACTTTTGGGTATTAGTAAATGATTTATTTTTAATTTAAAAAATCGTTTCTTTCCATTTTTTCGAGTAAAAAAATTAATTTAAATTAAAATTTAACTCTAATTAATAAAAATACAATGAATTAAATCAACTTAATTTAAATTAAATTAAAAATATATATTTTTTCAAAATGTTATTATATTTTAATTAAAAATTTATTTTTATTTTATGTTAATTAAATTTAAATAAATTATTATTTATTAATTAAAAAGAATAACAAATAAAATATAAAATTTAAAATAATTATATTAATTTATTTTAAAATTAAAATTAAATAAAAAATAAATAATAAATATCAATTTAATTTTAATTAAATCAAATTTAATCAATAAAATTTTAAATTATTAGTTTTATTTTATTTAGTTCGGTTGGTTTAATTTTGCCCGCCTCAATTAGTGAACTACCTTTTTACATTAAAAATTAAAAAAAAGGAAAAAGGGCAATTTAGTAAAATAAAAAAAGTTGTACCGAAATATCTGCAGGAGGGTGGTTTCTGCAAACTCTGTTTGCAAACGCATCTCTCTGTTCCTGTTTCTCAGCTGCTTTGTCTGAAAGTCGCTTTCTCTTTTTAACAGTGTTAGCAGTTACCAGATAGACCGCAATCAAAACAAAACAATACAAAACAAAAGCAAGACATCGCATTTAGCTTAAGACATGCTCTTTCTTTCTCAGCACTCTCTTCTCCATTCCTCTCTTCTGCTTTCCTTCAAACCCCCTTAGACATTTTCACACACTTCTTCTCCCTATGCTGAATCTTCCTATTTCTCCTGTGAGAAAATCGCCCTTTTCTTATCAACTAAGAATACCCTTTTGATTTTCTCAACTCTTCTTCGATTTGTTGATGTTCAAAACTTTTTTTTGTTTTGTTACTTTGATCAAGCTCTTTCTTTTTTTTCTTTTGGAATTCTTTTGAAGATATTTCTTGCTGTTTGTGCTTGCTTCGGCTCAAACTTTGTTTCTTTTTATTAGTTTTAGATTGAATATTGACAGCTCAAATAAAATAATGGATTTCAGACGGTCGCATTTGTTATTGATTCAGTTGTTTTCGCTTGTTCTTGTTTTAAAAATCGAGTCTTTGTATTCATACACAGTGCCCATGAACTGTACGGACACAACTAGGCTATGCACATCGTTTTTGGCTTACAAGATGCAGCCAAATCAGACTCTGCCATTGATCCAGAGCATGTTTGATGTGTTACCGGAAGATGTGACCGTAGAAGGAAATGGGAACGATTATATCTTTATCAAGAAAAACTGTTCTTGTTTGTCAACGACGAAGAATTATGTGAGCAATACTACGTATACGGTGAAATCCAATGGAGGGTATGTGAATGATCTGGTTAAGAATGCATACAATGGACTGGAAATCTTGGACAATAGTACAAGAATGGCTAGAGCTGGGGCTGTTGTGTCGTTGAGACTGTTTTGTGGGTGCTCAAGTGGATTGTGGAATTACTTGATGAGTTATGTGATGAAAGATGGAGATACTGTGCAATCTTTGGCTAGCAGGTTTGGTGTTAGTATGGATAGTATTGAGCAAGTGAATAGGATTATGAATCCTAATAATGTCACTGTTGGTGATCTGTACTACATTCCATTGAATTCAGGTTGGTTTGACCTTACTCTTCTCTTTTAGTTCATTGAGGTAGTTCAATAGTTTTGCATGGCAGAGATTTGTTTGAATTTTGCGATTGAATTATGAATATCGGTTATACCTGATGAATTTGATTTGAAAGGTGAATATGCTATAATTTTGAAGAATCCTATGATTTGGAATTGGATTTGCCTGTTTAGTCAAACCAAATTGAGTGGCTTTTGTTCTTAATTTATATCATAGTGGATGACAGCTAAGTAGATGTAGCTGGACCAAAGGCATACTATTTGTCGTGTTATACTTTTAGATGTTGGTAATGGTTCAAAAAGTTTGTAGTGTAATTGAGGTTTGGTTGTCGAATTCGATAGAAATCTATTAGAAATGCTTGTAGATTATTTGATGCAGATTGTGTCAAAACTGGTAACTTCCAGTTTATGAGAATGTTATATCAGACATGAATGAGAAAATAAAGTGAAGACACAAAAGCAATGAAGATTCAAGTAAATATTTGACAGCTTTGGATGATGAATGAAATAATGAGATATTGCCAGTGGAACTTCTTTTCGTATATATATTTCCAAAATACAGTCTTCACATAATGTTGGCAGCAACATAAAATTATTTCGTATTTATGGTTATAATAAGTTTTTTCTTTCTTTTTCTTCCCATTTAAAAAAAAAAGCAAATTCAGCCAAGCAACCATGGTTGCTTATGCCGAACATAGAACAGAATTGAACATTAATATGAAAGAACGTCCATAGTTGGCTGATAATGATTTATTTTGCTAGTTTTAGTGCTGTTATCTGGTTGAAGCAAAGTTCTGCTATTAAGTGCTGTGAACTTGAGGTACTAGCTTCGGTAAACTTTCCATTGTCATAGAAATAACAAGGATTTTTGTCAAGAAATAACTCATCAATATGTATATAAATACAAACACACATATATAATATGCTAAGAAAACACAATCAAGGAAGCACTAAAAGTTGGCACATCTTGGTTTCTGTCAAGCCTAGGGAAGGGCAGCTTCTTTTTAACTGTTACTTTTTCAGACATGGTTCATTTCTCTGCATATCTTGTTTATATTATTTTTATTATTGGCCTCTCTAGTTCAATTTTTCATTCACCCATGCACTTGATTAGGATTATCTTATTTCTAGCAGCGTTTTATTTATCAATTTAACCTTTTTTTTTTTAATTTTTTGTAGTTCCTGGTGAGCCTTATCCTGTGCGGAATAGCACTCCTTCTCCTGCTCCTGCACCCTCTGTTGACAATCTTCCAGGTATGCATAGCAAATGAATTTGCATGAAATAAATGAATACCTATAGTTGATGGCTTTTCTAATATTTTGAGCTTCTCTCATTTCTAATTTTCTCAACTAGCATAATATAATGACCCATTACTATTTATTTGCAGCAAGTGATGTCAATCATAAGTCTCACATGCCATATGCATGGATCATAGGGGGTTTAGGAGTTGGGCTTGGTCTAATAATATTGAGCGTAGTTGTTTGTATTTGCTTGAAGTCATCAAGCTGCTTTAAAGAAGCTGGAGGAAAGTCGGCCATAGATCCTGATGGCAAGACTTCCCATAAGTTTCATATTCTTCGGAAGCGAAGTTTTTGTTGTGCTTCTGGAAGATACATCTGCTGCAATTCTAGTGATTGTAAGCAGACCACTGGTGAAGCTAGCCACCCTCCAGTTACCATTCCCAAAGGTAATGTTATGTTCCTAAATTCTTAATTTATTTTTGACTTTTCAAGTTTTTGTCATTTACAACTCGTTGTCAAAAAAGGGGTTAAGTTTTTTGAACCATTACATACAGATAATTAGTTGTTATATGGCTCTTTTTCATCCAAGATTGCAAACATGTAGGTTCCAGGAGGGTGTTTTGAGTCTTGACATACAAATAATTGCTTCAAGATGCAATTTAAATGACCTTATCTGAGGCCCAGTGGAAATGCACGGGATTAAATAGATTAATTGCCCCCCTTTTTTTAAAGCATCACTTGCTGCTTTTCGTCCCTTCATCAAACAATTTGATGGTTTTTCTTTTCTTTTCAATTTTGAGCTTGTTATGCTTGAGTTGATGATGTTCTTGTCTTCTTGCAGCTCTGGGGCCTGATGTATTTGATGAGAAACCGATAGTTTTCATGTATGATGAAATTCTTAGTGCGACTGATGGGTTCTCTGATTCAAGTCTTCTTGGACATGGAACATATGGTTCTGTGTATTATTGCCTCCTTCGAAACCAGGTTTGCAGTAGTTTACATTTGTTTCATCACTTAAGGTGTTTAACTCCATCCACACAACGTTAGAGATATGGATTTGAATCCTTTCAGGAAGTTGCTATTAAGAGGATGACAGCTACAAAAACTAAAGAATTCATGGCAGAGATGAAAATCCTGTGCAAGGTTCATCATACTAATCTGGTAATGCTCTTAGCTGCTTGAATGATTTCCAATTTTTATAAGTTGCAAGGCATCTTGTTTTTAGCAATTCAAACCTTTGACTCTTATCTTGTTTAAACTTTGTCAAGGTAGAATTGATTGGCTACGCAGCTACTGATGACGAGCTCTTCCTTATATATGAATATGCCCAAAAGGGTTCGCTTAAAAGCCATTTACATGATCCTCAAAACAAGGGTAAGATTACCTACTGGAACTTTCTTAAAAACACATTATCCTGTCTTGTTTATGGTTGGTTTTGGTGTCAGATTTTTCCTTATAATGATATTGAGTTATAAAAACCCTGATATAGTAAAAATGATATTGAGTTATAAAAACCCTGATATAGTAATCATGATAGTCATATAATCAAATTTACTAGCGTGGTATGACCTCTTAATTGTTCAAACACTGGGAGTTGCAATTTTGTTTTCCCTGAGGTATGAACTTCTTTATCATAAATGTCAGTTGGAAAAAAATTGTGTTGGATTTTCCTAATTTAAATTCCCTATCAAAATGAATATATTTGTTTTTTTTTTTCTTTTTGGGAAAGAATGTTACACCTGGCCCTTCTTTTAGGTTGGTCACATGTTCTCCTGTTTGCCGCCAAAATACGTTTTATGATACTTATAGTTGCAAAATTTTCAACTTGCTTGAAGGTCATACTTCATTGTCTTGGATCATGAGGGTCCAGATTGCACTTGATGCTGCAAGAGGTCTGGAGTACATCCATGAACATACTAAAACTCACTATGTCCATAGGGATATCAAGTCGAGCAACATTTTACTTGATGGTGCTTTCAGGGCAAAGGTTAGCATATGACTTTTTGATTTTTTTTTTTCATTTCTTGGACATTAGTTTAGTTGCCTCTTGCTGGTGTTATTTTCGTTCCCTTATAGATTTCAGATTTTGGTTTGGCAAAACTTGTTGGGAAAACTAGTGATGGTGAAGCTACAGCAACCAAAGTTGTCGGTACATTCGGTTATTTGGCGCCAGAGTAAGAATGATAATTTTGTTGGCAACTGTGCATCTTTGACAAGTCCTTCCAAATTTTTAAAGTTTAAACTGTTTTGCCAATGGTTTCTGCAGATACTTGAGTGATGGCCTGGCCACAGCCAGAAGTGATGTGTATGCATTTGGTGTTGTTCTTTTTGAGATCATATCAGGGAAGGAAGCCATTATACGGACTGAAGGCACGGTGACAAAAAATCATGAAAGACGGTCACCGGCATCAGTTGTAAGTTCTGCTATTGCATATTCTAAAAGACCAACGTTTAATCCAATACATAGAGAAACATCGGAATTTGTAAAACAGGTTTTTATCAAGGAAGTCAATTTGATCAATTCATATTATTTCTACTTCCTCGTAGTGCTGAAATCAGAATGAGATAAAAAACTTCTGTTGACCGACTGAGCATTGACCGAGTAGTGGTTTGATGTCTGGTTTGTGGATCAAATCACATCTGAGAAATGATTTTATGTATGCAATTGCTCTCTCTCTCTGAAATATAGGAAACATCTTTGGCTAAAGATTCCAACTCCCATGTTTGAAACTTGTATTCTCAATAAACATTGTATGACATAGAGTGAGCAGTTTATTGCACTCTGTGGATGTGTTTCATTTGTTATGTCTTTTACTACTCATTTTCTTAACTATCTGTTTCAGCATGGATTGTGGAAGCTATTTTGTCACTAAATTCCCCTTATGTCTGTTAAATTGCAGATGTTAGCAGCACTTAGGAACTCACCTGACTCAACGAGCATGTCAAGCTTGAGAGATTACGTTGACCCTAATTTGATGGATTTGTATCCTTATGATTGTTTATTCAAGGTAAATTTAACTATCCTTTGATTTCTCTGGTTATACTGTTTCTTGGAAAAAGCTCAGTCAGTACGTATCTGTAACTGTAATAGACAAAGTCCATGTATCTTTCCGACAAACTTGACGCATCAGTTGCATACCCTGATCTGAACAAAAAAGAATGGCCTTGTACCATAATGACTTCCGGGGAGTTTTATGAGATAATGATTACAGAATTTGGAGCATAACCTATAACACTGAATTGAATGTGACAAGTATTTTAGCTTGTTTAATGTCTTTGAATTTAAGAAATAAGCACTTCTTTGTTACCAAAATAATGACTTACCTTATTACTTCTTCTTGCCGGTACATTTCTCTGTCTAGGTGGCCATGCTGGCGAAGCAATGTGTTGATGAAGATCCAGTCCTCAGGCCTGACATGAAACAAGTCGTAATTTCACTGTCACAGATCCTCTTGTCATCTGTTGAGTGGGAAGCAACTCTTGCTGGGAACAGCCAAGTATTTAGCGGCCTTGTCCAAGGAAGATAATAGTGATGAAGCAATGGTTTCTTCTACACCCCACTTTAGACATACTCATTTCTTCTTTATTCCACTTGTTTCTTTCATAGCTTTCTAGATGTGTGTGTATTTAGCAATGATTTTCAATAGAGTGGTTATGGTGGTGTTTATAGGTTATTTATCCATTTTTTTTCCTTGTGCCGATTTAGTTTCTGCATCCTCTTGAAGTTTGATATGTGTGATGCAATGTAAAATGAGATAATGTAGCTGAGGAAACATTTAATCGGTTTGTAATACAAGTAAGCCCTTTGAATGGTTAAATTTCAGATTCCTCCTTGTGGCTTGGGTAGTGTTCCTTATCTCTATTTTTCTTTTTTGAGTAACAGTGTTTATTTGTGCATCTCTGATACAAGCTAAAAAAACTTATAATTCATGTTGTCGCTGCAACATGTATGCAAAGGTATGCCAAAGCATTATGTAGTGTCACCTTTATGCTTTAAATCTTGCTTTAGTCATAGCTATAATGACAGTAGATGTCGACTTTATTTACTTTAGTTTGCAATCCTTCAATCATGTAGCCATTTAAGCTTGAAAAATGCAGAAACAGTGACAAAAACAAGCCAATCAGGGCAACAATATGATACAAGTTCTGGGCAGTTCGTTGGGTGAAAGAGAAGTAATTTCAGGAACATGAAATGAAATTACTTGAAGTAACAGTACATGAAATGAAATTACTTCCAAGAATTTCAAACCTGTTACCAATGTTCCAGAGCTGATAGTGTGAAGCGGAACAATTCTAATCACAAGTAAAAGTTTATAATGAAGAATTATGGCTTAGAATTATTCAACAACATTTGGATAAAACTATGAACCATGTTTATTGATTTATTTACATGGTTTGGTTCTTCAAGTGCAATTCAGCTTAAATGGCAACATTGATGGACAATATTCAAACGTATAAGCTTGATTCTCGCGTCTGAGGAAAAGAAATCATACACAAGAGCAGAGTGCAATTTCTACTTGCAAAGTGAAGCCAATATGCGGCGGGGAGGATTGAATGATCTTCTAGCATGAAGCACAGCCCAGTTATCAATCAGCAGAACATCGCCTTTCAGCCAAGGGATGGCAACGCATTCCTCTTCAAGAAGTTTAAGACAGTCATGGACAATATCGGCTGGCAATGGCTTACCATTCCCAAAAGTGACTGCCTTAACAGGATCATTCCGCCTATCTTTCCAGCCTGTATATGCGGCAACCATGCTGTTGAACCAAATTTTGCGTTGCCGGGATTTATCATACTTAACAGCTGGGATTGGCCCCATTATTGTCTTCACCCCACCATCCTCTGTCCACTCCAATTTCATTCCCAGCTTAGCAGCCCTGTCAAAACATTTGAGTTACAGGGAAGAATTCTAAACTTAAACAGAGTATTGAATCCCTGATGATAAGGTATGCTGTTAGCTAGTGTGCTTTTAGAGTAAAACATAATCACAACAATTACAACATTCCAAGGTAAAAATTTCTCAGAAATTATCCAATTCCAGAAAGCAAACAACATTATGCATGCAGAATGATATGAATCTCAATTATCTCAACTATCAATTAGATGATCAAATCACATACCTTTCTTTAGCCACACTCTTGTCTTCAGTCAAGAATGTGGACTTCCAGCCACGGCCAATTGGAGATGAAGGGTCATCCTGTTCGCCTAATACCCGCGTATAAATCAATCCATGTTCCTCTAATTGTTCAACAAATTCGTGGTATTTCTGTTTCATCCTCTCATAGACAATGTGGCTTAGGACTATAGGAGTTTCTCCCCCACTTCCTGGTTCCACTTCACAGAAGAAGAACAATTTTGATGGGAACTCAGGTACCTGTTGAATAAGCACTTTCAGTCCAAAACAAGGAGAACAACACAGAAAGCAATAGATCATAAACCTATGAAGTTTGCATCAGATGGTAGTTCAATTAATCAAATTATTCACAAACATGTAAACATAAGCAGATTAAATGAAATTAAAACAAGCTTGAAAAGTTTTTGGCCACTTATTAGAGTGATGCACGAGTACTTTGTACAAAGTACTTTTTGCTTTAAATAAATAAATAAATTAAAAACCATTTTCTGAACTCTAAGAATCAGATGAACTGCTTTGGTATCCCAAAACAAATTTCAAGTACTGCAATTTTTCTTTCCTATTTGTGTCAAATACTATATAATAACTAAGAAGCACTTTGACTATATAAGTGCTTCCAACAACATCAAAAAGCACTGCCAAACACTTTTTTCTTTTCATTTTCATTCTGGGGATCACACGACAACTCTGCCATGCAAATTGGAACAAATCCAATCACGCTAAGAACCAAATAAATGCTCAAAAAAGCCAATAACAAGCAACAAAAATACTCCCAAAAAGCAAGATAAAACAACAAAACATACAAACCTGAGCCATTTCATGGTGAAAAGGAATCTTCTGATCAGGTGGAGATTCATTGGCCGTGAAAACCCGTCCGAAAACGTTGGTTCTCGGAGCTGCACCGCCCACGTAGGGCAACTCCTCGTACCCAAAAGCCTCGACGACATCGTTGAAATCCTTGGCTGTCTTCACGTGAAACCCCCTGAAAAGCACAGCTCCTGCTTTCAGCAACAAAGAGTCGAGAAATGGCTTCTGGGTTCTAATCCCTTCAATCAAAAGAGAAGCAGAGAACGAAACTGTTGCCGCTTTTGCCGGGTTCGGACCGAGAACTAAAGGGAAAGGAATGGAGTTGTAGTTTCTTTTTTGCGGGATTTGGATTTCTATGAAATGATCTGTCATGATGATGTTTTTGGTTCGAACACTTACTCTTATTAATCCGTTTCTGTGTTTATGCTTCCAATGTTGCGAGGTTTAATGTGATCAAAGAGTCTTTTCTTCTTCTTGTCAATGTTGTTTGATCAGTTGTCGTCTAGTTCCTGGCTAGTCGAACCAGACAGTGTCGTGTTGTCGTGAAAGCTTTATCAGATACTGCCTAGAGGGATTCACCTGGACGGCGGTGCCGTCTAGGTTCAGTTGATATTGGATTCGGCCTCGATACATAAATGGGCCGCAGAATAGGAATGATGATGGCCCAATCCCAAAATATTGGGTTTGTTAGGTTCCATATTCAAAGCCCATTAAAACCCAAATTATTGAGATATAGTTGACCCGGCTCAATATCCAAACCGGAAACAGATCCAACCTTTTCAGTCTTCTAGAAAAATCAAAATACAAAAAAAATCCCGCCTTGCAGTGTAGTAATTCAAACCAAAGCAGCAGAGATTTCGATTTTCCGACTCACAGAACAGAGAGCGAGATGCCGCCGAGAAACGAAACGAAAACAAAATCGGTCAGGAAACCGCTTCGAGATGTATCGAATAATGAAAACAACAATGGAGGAGGAAGATTCTCGAAATCGGTGAATGGGAAGAAGAAATCGAGCGAGAAGCAAATCCAAGAAGAGACATTAGATGACGGTGCTCTAGATCGACTCTTGCTTGTCCAGTCCGATCTGTCGGCTCTCCTTCAACGGGTATAACCTGTTCCTTAATGAATAAGAAAAGGCTTATAGCCTTTCATTCTGTCTGTGTGTATTTTCTGTTGGTTCTTTTGAATTTGGTTTCTTATGGTTATTGTGATTGCATTTTACGATCAGATCGTGTTTGGTTGTTGGAACAAATCTCTAGAATAATTAGAATTTGTCTCTGCTGATTTATATCTAACAACTTAGGTATTAGTGTATTGTTATAATTTGGTATGAACTAATTAGCCAAAAAGTTCTCCTTTGGGTACAAATTAGAGGTTGATCCTGGTGTGCTTGTTTTTAACTGATGGAATTTCACTAGTTGTTCGTGAAGTTTGAAGTATGGTACCGGGGTGCAAATCATTTGTAGGTTTGTCGTCGGTCTTAATTGATGTATATCATTATATGAGCTTATCTGTGCCTACAATGAACAGATGCATAGTTAGAGGTTTTAACATTATTCTATTCACGATTGAGAAGGAATTGTTGGAGGAGAAGGATTTTTTCTCCTCCACATTAAGAACGAAGTTCAAATTCCTACTTTTCCTTGCCCCTTTGTTCTGTCATCAGGGTTTTAGGATCCAGTTGGCCTCTTATATATGCATTTTCCTCACACTTAATCTGGATGCTTCTTGGTTTCGGGAAGTGTAAACTTATGTCTGGGGCTATCAAGCATTTGCTTTTGAGCGACGCTGTGCTCAGCACCACAGATTGTGGTGTTTGATAGTGAATAATGATTTAGATAGAGTTGTTTTGTTGCAATAATTTTAGTTTAGAATCTAAGATTTTTATGATTGTCTTGTTGCAATAATTTTAGTTTAGAATCTAAGATTTTTGTGATTGTTTTGTTGCAATAATTTTAGTTTAGAATCTAAGATTTTTATGATATGAAATATGGGTGCGTATTTGTTTTGTTTTAAACATGGTGTGCTGTTGACATGCTCTTTGAGCTGTCGCTAATTATACTGCAATTGATGAAAATGCAGATTGATGAGCTTGTTGTTCAAGCATTTGAAGTCAAAACAATGTGCAAACAGGGGAGAAAAGAAGTTGAATCTTTCACAAATGTCTTGTCTGATATGATATCTACTTTGAAGGTTAACTTTCTACTTTTCCTATTTCTTCGGCCTATGAGTGGTGACTGATCAGCATATATTAGGTTCCATTGATTCTATCGGTGTACTGATTTGAAATACCATGTTCTACAATCACAGCCATGGGTGCCCAGATTTCAAAAGATGCTCTCCAGTTCTGTTGAATCTCGGGAGCAGTTGGGAGAGTATTTGACAAGTAAAACTGTTTCTACCACTATTGGTGATCTTGGGAGTGCAGAAGAAAACAAAGAGGACACATTAATATCTCCTTCTCCCCTTGTCTCATGGCGTGCCAATTGCACTATTGAGAGAGGTAGACAACTGTTTTTGCTCACACCTCTTCCTATGTCGAAAGGGCTGTCATCCAAACGGCAGGACCCTTTCAAATCAGTGTTTGAAAGGATTACTTCCAACAGCACTGTTGAGATACATCCACTGTTAACTATTACTGGAGATGCAAATGATGATTTACTTGAAGATGTGGCAATAAAGCCAACTCCAAGCAAACCTTCTGATTCTATGGTTGTTGGAATAGCAAACACACTAGAGTCTGGTTTTGTTTCTTCACCAATGTCTTCAAAAACAGACCACTCCATGCTTATGATGACTCCATGTTTAAAAATGTCCCCTCCTAAATCTTGTCTATTGCTCCAGCCCATTTCCGAGTCCACTCACAAACCCAATGCCAGAGTTCGTAGGTCCACTCCATTTCCTGTTGCACTTCAAAAAGGTTCAGAATCTTCAGAATCATCTGGTAGTGAGGATTCTGAGGGTCTAGCTTTTAGGTATCCAGAGCTGTTAGGGATACGACAAGCTTGTAAATCAGGAATTGTAAAGAAAGACATAGAAGCATCCCCAGTTTGGTTGTTTTCCCCTCCGAAGAGTTGTGTTTTGTTGGAGCCACCTGATGAGAAGTCAGTGGAAAATGCTCCAGCTGATACTATCTTGCCGGTTGCTTCGGTTACAAATCCGCCACGGAACCCTTCACTATCAGAAGGAAACGAGAATGGTGCTGAAACTGACTGCCACCAAACCAAGAAATGTTGCCAACCGGGTATTAGTTTTTTTTAATATCTTAGTTATCATTCCGGATTCTGTCAACTCAGGTATCATCCGGAACCCAATTTTATTTAAATGTTTCTCCTTTCCACAGAACCTTTAGGAGGCAATTCAGCACTTGTAGAAAGCACTCCCCTGTGGAAGGAACCCGAGAGCATATTCAGGACGGGCAAACGTCCAGGTGAGAATACTCTAAAGAAGGAACTGTGGACAAAGTTTGAGGCAGCATCTACTTTTGGGATTCGATACAATGCCTCTGCAATCCGAAAAACTGCTCGGAAAGGATTTCTCGACATGTTAGAAGAGGCTTCTGGTGATGGAGAAATCCAGTGTTTTGATGGTTTGAAATGACAAATGTTCTCTCTTCTAATGTTCTGTAATTGATGGTCTTTGTTCTTTGTTGCATGGCATTGAAAGGGTTTCGGAAAATGCCTCTTGTAGTTACTACCATCACAGCACTACAATGATAAACAATTTTTTGACCTTTTTAATTGAAAACCCATCTTTCTTATAAGTATAAGGTTACTTCCTGTGCCCCTCTCTGCCATTTTTGCTTTCTTTCCCTAGCCTGTTTTTGTTATGATTCATTTTAATCCCTAGGGTTTCATCTTATATGTTACAGAGTTGAAGGATTTTTTTTTCTCACTCTCTAAGGTTTGACTACATTACATTTGATTGTCAATCATCAAGTTCAGATTGATCTCCATTTCAACAAGATCATGGCTTAAAGAATATAAGTATGCATCAATCCTCGCAACAAATTTTAAATTAAATTTTATATTAATTTAAAATTTTTTATTTTATTTTTTAAATTTTATGTTAAACATATTACATACGTAAAATTATCTTAGCTGAGACTCTACACCGAACAAGGGTATGAAAATTAGTTCCATTTCATAATATATATGAAAAATTTTTATAATTATAAAAGAAAAAAAAGTAATTATATTTAATTAAAAATAAAAACAGGCGATAAAAAACAAAACCCTAAATCAAAGTGCAAAAAGAGTAAAACAAAAACATTTAGTAGCACAAAAGAAATAATAAAAATATTTGGGGTCAATTCATTAATTATAAAAACTTTCTTTCTCAAAATTATTTATACTAGTCCAAACTCCGACACCTTTCTATTAAAACTCACCAAAGCCTAGTGTCTTTTCTTTTCATCCTCCTCCTCCAAAACTCGTAGAATCCTGAAATCACTCAGCTCATCAATGGCAGAACCGAGTCAGGTGACCCAGCACATTGAGTCGTTCGTTAACTTGTCTACCTCCCCGACTCGCCAGGTCCTACCTCTCAATACTTCCTACAAAATAACGCAACTTTTTTTTTTTTTTTTTT